>SJYV01022394.1:0-11507 GCA_006410875.1 Neotragus pygmaeus
GCTTGTTTATATTGTAAACTAAGAGTAAATATTAGATCCTATGACTTAAACCTGGTCATGGTAAATAACTAATGTTTCCAGAAGTTAAAACACTGAAAGAGAAAGGCTTCCCGTAGTTGATAATTTCTATTCTGTATATATGCTTTGGCCGGTGGTGCCTAGTGATTATTTTTTGTGTAAAGCATTTCATAGCTAATACCAAGCTAACTCAGAAACTGAGTAACGCATGCTTGAAATCAGAGAGAAAAAAAAAGAATGAACTTTAAAGAGAAAAGGGAGGTTCAAAATACAAAATTATATCCTCTACTATAGTAAAATAATGTTTAAGATGAGAATTTAGAATGTTTGAGAACTTAGATGAGCACACTGAAGGACATAAGAATTTTAGATTCTATATGTTTGATACTAGGTTACTCTTTTAAAAGCTTTAAGCTGAAAAAGCATGATAGTTGAATAACAACTAGGAAAAGATCACTTTTTAATTTCCCAACTTTAGTGCACCTTCATTATTAACTATAAATTGAGTTAATGCAGATTTTTGCTTAGAATGTATTTTCTAAGCCAAGAAAAATGACATAATTATATTACATGGCGAGATAAGTCACTTTATGCCAATTTCAAGATCTTTTACAAGAAATGTTTAAAGAAAAGGTCCTTTGCAATGTAGAGAAATCAAGTAGATTTTAAGCAAATATGTTCTCTAGAAATTTTAAAAAGATAAAGTATTAAAATAGTAAATCATTCATTTGTAATTAAGATAAATCCATGCTCATACTATTTTAAATAATTATAAATTGAACAAATATTTATTGACTGTTTTATAAAATGTAACAAAAATAAATTCTGATTCAAGTTTCAACAGATGCATTATTACAACATGATTTTATAAGTGTTTATTACTTGGTAATGAGCTCCAGATTAGTATGTTTTTTTAAAAAATATATTTTAGAATTTGAAACAAAAGGTTTGTTTTGAGAAATATTTTTATTCAACATTCTGAAGGTCTAAACAATAGACACTTCTGAGGTAAAAGACCCAATCTAAATATTGACAACAGGAATACTGATGTACCATGCACTTATACTTTTATGATACTTCAATACAGGGGACAGCTTCACCATTCAATTCAAGTGTAAGTAAAACATCTTCCATTTTTCAAAATGAAACAGTAATATCTATATAAATTTAAAAGATATACAGGGAAATGGTAAGTAAGATCATTAGGCTTCAATGAAGATTAGATTACCAAAGAAAATGAAAACTGAAAAAAAAAGTGTAATTATTATGAGGTAGAAAATTATGTTAATTAAGGAAATGAATGTGTGTTTGCCAACAAACTATTTTTACTTCTCATACAGTTAGTGGCGCATTCAGCACTTGATTCTTGTTTGTTGACTTAATTTTAAAAGACAAAAATATAAGCTATCACGCAAGAGTACTTGGCTTCCCTGCTTCAACCTACTAAAATGCTTTATGTACTTCAAGTACATTGGTAGTTCTTTGGGACAACGAAAAGCACCAACAAAAACAAAAATCCAAAAACTAGTCTTGTGTTAGAATTCCTGATGCCAAGTGGATGCTTAAGAAAAAGTTTCCAGAAAACTTTTCTGCCATGAACTGAACTTATTTCAGGATTCTTTTCTATAACACTGTGAAAATATTTTACAGTTGTTATAATTTAAACCATCATAAGTAGCCTAAGAAAAACAGATTAATAAGGTTGACCTTTTCCTATGCTAAGAGTCTTAGATGTACACAGCTATTTTAGAAATACAAAGGTACACTGAAAAGGGCCATCACAACCACCCAGAAATAACATTATTTTTAAAATATACCTAAATTTCTGGTTTGCAGATGTTTTGAATAGTAAAGTGGTAATTATATTAAAGACAAAAAAGTGAACCAAAATGATCAAAGCAACAAAGCAGATGAGATGACAGCATTAATTTCTGTTACGTGAACTTACCTATTTAGGAAAGAAAAAAGACTATGGTACGTACCTTCCTAATAGCTTGACCTGATGCTTTCTTCCCAATAAAGTTCTCAGAGACTCCAACCAGAGCAGCAACATTTTGCTCTGCTGGGCTGAGTTGGTTAAACTACACAGAAAAAGAATATAGAGAAAAATTAAACTGTAACTTAAAAAAGTCTGCCATTAACCAAATCTAGTAGTCATATCACATTTTCATCGTTATAAAATCTATGAAAAATAACACAAATTTTACTTACAAGTATTGCATTATAAGTAATACAAATAACACAAGTATTTACTTACAAGTATTTTACTTACAAACTTGCAATACTTTTAATGTATTATTAAAATATAACAAACTTGAGTAGAATAAAGACATGGCCACAAATACTGTAACCACGGTCTCTGGTTTTCATGGCCTGTGTTTCATCGGGAGGTGTCTGGGGAGGGAGAGGAGGGAAAGGTTCTGGAAGTAACTGCACTGTTGATACATATGTGTTTGTGTCCATGTGCTCAGTCATGACCAGCTCATAGACTGTAATCTGCCAGGCTCCTCTGTCCACGGGATTCTCCAAGCAAGGATACTGGAACGGGTTGCCATTTCCCGTTCCAGGGGATCTTTCCAACCCAGGGATCAAACCTGTATCTCCTGCATTGGCAGGTAGATTCTTTACCACTATGCCACCTGGGAAAGACCTGCATACTGCCACTGCCTGTTCAGAGTGAAATCATAGTAGACTGTACTCTACCACTTGGTTCTGTAATAGGTACAGCCAGTTCCACCTTGATCCTGGTGATAAAGATCATTATTCCTTCTCAGGTATCAACATCACTGGGTGTGCTGTGACAGGACGTGACACCGTGTGTGACTCTGATAGAGCTTTCATGTAATTAAACTCTCAACCATCAGCGATGGTTTTCTTTACATTTCAGGCATTAGGAAATGTAGTGGTCCCCACATCGCAAGAGTAATCATTTTGAGGGGATGGGGACCAGACATGGTCCTTTCTTCTCTTCTGCACCTTTATTTTTTCGACAATGAACATGCTTACATTTAACAGAAAATATTTAAGTGAAACAAACAAAAAATGCTCTTGTCATAAAAAGTATGTCTCTCAGTCATGTCTGACTCTTTGCAGTTCACATGGACTAACCCACCAGGCTTCTCTATCCATGGAATTCTTGAGGCAAGAATACTGGACTGGGTTGCCATTCCCCTTCTCCGGGAAATCTTCCTGAGCCAGGGATCAAACCCAGGTCTCCTGCATTGCAGACAGATTCTTTATCGTCTGAGTCTTTTTTCTGGCTATGAAAATATACTTGAAATTGGGCTTTTCACCTTTCAAAAGGCCCAATTTCAAGTATATTTTAATAGCAAAAAAAAAAGAATAATCACACGATAAAAATCATATTGTGATTAATTATTTTAGCCTGTATTGCAAAATCTTATCTTCTCACCTGCCTGAAGTATATCATCCAATCAGGGTCACACTGAGAAGCCATATCATACGGAGTTGTTAAGTAGATTAGATGAAGAAGGCTTTCGAGCATAAGTCCCTCAAGACCTTTCTTCAAGTCTTTGTAAAGAATGTCACAATAAGCCAAATCTATAGATCCTAAAAGAAAGACACAAAGAGTTCATTTTTCATAATCACCAAAGGAGGAAAGAGGTGATTTTAAAGAAAGTCTGGTTTACCTAAACATAACAAAAGTCTTGAGGGCCTTCCCTGGTGGTTCGGTGGCTAAGTCACCACACCCCCAGTACAGGCGGCCCAGGTTCTAGCCCTGGTTAGGGAACTAGATCCCACACGTCACAAATAAAGAGTGTGAGTGCCACAACTAAAGATCCCTCACAGCCAAATAAATTAAAAAGAAAAATTCTTTACAACTTCTTACTATGTAACGAAGCACAAAACTTAGGAGGTCACTTTGATATTATAGTATCCATCAACATTTCATAAGTACATACCTTCTGACCTAATTAATCTATTCTTGGGAATCCAACCTAAAGAAACATCTCCACACATATCCAAAGATACATGAACAGAGATGCTCTTGTTTGTAACAGAGAAAAATCAAAAATAGTGTAAATGTCCATCAATAGGGGAGTGGTTAAATACATTACGGTATTCATAGTATAGATGACTACTGTACTAAAAGAAAATGAGGTAGATTTAAAGGGACTAATGTGTGAAGATGCTCATGATATTTTATAAGTGAGAAAAGCAAGCTGCCTCCAAATACCTATACTATTCAATATGTATGTGTGTGCATGTGTGTGTGCCATATATAGTACATGTGTATATATGCATACATACATGCAACACAAATATAAATATACATACACAAAATATTTAGAAGAATATATACCAAATTGTTATGAAATTTACAGAAAATTTCTAGAAACTGCTATTGCTATTCTTGGTAGGATATTAAGATTTGTATGATTACAAAGCTTATATCTGTATGACTTGGATGATTGCTCGGGGAGGCGAGCATAAAGAAGGGAGGGTCATCTTTTCCTCCACGTATTTCTACAGTATTCTAAACTACTTGCAATTCAAAACATTTTTCAACTTTTAAAAATTGAAGTAGTTTAACAGTTTGTAAGATAAGATTATTATTATTAATATGAAATTACAAATCTAATTTAGAGTTACAGAAAGTTTCTATTTTTTCCGATGCATTTCCTCAGATTCATAGTCAGATTTAGGTAAGCTCTTACCCTTAAAAGAAGCTCGTCCCAACTTTGTGATATGAAAATTATTTTGGAACTCTTCTTCAGACCCATATATAGTATCTTTTTGTAGAAGTCCTTTTTCTGTCAAGTATCTAAGTGATTCCATAGTTATTTCCCAGAGACTTTTTTCTTTCAACAAAACCTTTTGCTGAACACCAAAAAATGTCCCACTCATAAAACGATATATGTCATCCAGGTTTGTTGCAATCTGAAACAATTCAGGATACCATTAGAGCAGCTTCTCTAATTCAAGGCATCATTTTGAATGAATAATTCATCAACATGAGGACTCATTTCCATACCTCAAAGCTATTCAAATAAAAAATCAATATAAAATCTACATAGTTGCATAAAGGTTCTTTTATAATAATATTTTGAAATGACAAGAAAAAACAATTGAAGGGTGAATACAGTTATCATATTTATACTCTTAATGAAGACATCTACACATTTCTGATTCAAAAACTCCTTAGGTTTTTGAGTAATTTTTCACAGTATATCCAAAGCTATGCCCTCTGCTCACTCCCCACTAGTTATCACTAATCCCCACTCGGCCTCCTTCAGAAATCCTCCCTCCATCCCCTTCCAGCCACATGTGAAAATATTCCTTAGCTCTAAAAATCGTATTAAAAAAAACACATATGGAAAACACAACTGAAAGTCTCCACTAAAGCCAGGATCCGGCAATACTCTCCCTGACATTTTACCTGAAAATAAACAGCAGTTTTCTGCCTCTTTTTGTCTCTCTCATCCCCATCTCCTTTCCTTGTTCTTTTGTTGCCGTTTTTTTCTCCCCCCAGCTCACTGTTTAAAACTTATAATCGCAATGGTGGTATTCAGACGTAGAGCTGACTCTGAGTCTGCATAACTTACATTAGCCAATTTTAATGAAATCAGCATGCTATACTAAAATATAGTCAATCAATGAGTATATCTCTCTGTTTCAATTCTGATGATATTTCAGTGGGAAAACTTAAGTAGTAATTTCACAGTAAACCAATATAAAGGGTAACAAAAAATATTATGGAGCAGGGACATTTCCTATTGCTTTTTCTCCTTTTAATAAAAGTCCATCCTTAACATAATATTCATTCAGGCTAAAACTGCACTTTTAAGATATTCAAGAACTGATACTCAGTTTACAGATTATCAACATACTTAGTTTCTATATTGTTTTTTAACTGAGTACAGTTAACACTGGGGGTAAACAAACAAACCAACCCCTTTACTTGATCCTTCTAGCTACCATCACATTATCTTTGTATCCCTCTTTGTAAAAACTTTTAGACATAGTGATTTTAACCCACTGGGATAGCTTCTATTTCTGGCTTCTCAAAGGTGGGTTCTCCACTGTTGCAAGTGCAGCCATGACCAGTTCCAAAGCCAGACCATAATTCAAGTATTTACTGAATGCCAACCACATGCCAGGCACTATGCTAGTCAGTGGGATTTGGTGATGCAGGAGAATAAACGTGGACCTGTCCCAGGCCTTCATCCAGGGCGGGTAAAGTTATCAGCCAAAGAAAGTCACTACCAAGAATACAACTACAAACTGATGGGTGCTACTAGAGGAAAGAAGGGTGCTTCTATAAATAGCATCCAAGAGACTGACGGCACTCGGCGGTAAAGGAAGGCTTCTCCAAGGAAGTGGTGGTGAAGTGAAAGTCTGACGGTGGAGTAGGCGTGGGTGAGGGTGAAATGAGACAGAGCGCTGAGATGAATGAGTCCCAGGCTTGCAGACCACTGTGGTAGGAAGAGCATAGAAGATGAAATGAAAACAGAAGGGCCGTGTGTCTGGCGTGCAGAGTGTAAGAGTGGGTTGAGAGACGATAAGGAGGCAGAGAGAGGCAGAGGCCAAATCCACACGGTGCTGCTGCTGTTGTTCAGCTGCTCGGTCACGTCTGACTCTGTGACCCCATGGACTGCAGCACGCCAGGCTGCGTGATAAGAGCTTCCCAGGTGGCTCGCCAGTAAAGAATCTGCCTGCCAATGCAGGAGATGAGGAACCGATCCCTGAGTCAGGAAGATCCCCTGGAAAAGGAAATGGCAACCCACCCCAGTATTCTTGCCTGGAGAATCCCATGGATAGAGGAGCCTGGTGGGCTACAATCCATGGGGTTGCCAATAAGTTGGACACGACTCAGCAACTAAACAAGACCGTGATAAAGGATCTGGACTCAATCCTAACAGCAGTGGGAAACAACCACTAACAAACTTTAGGCAGAAAGGGAATAATATGGAGGGGGTGTGGGAAGGCAGGGCACAGCTGATGCCAGGAGACCAGCTGGGCGGCCATCACAGGGATCTAGGCAGGACCTCAGCACCTGGAAAAGAGGGTGCAAGCAGCCTGTGTGGTCCCTTTTTGCCTTGGATTCTTTTTTGTGTGAAAGCAGAACTACATTATTTCATTCAAAGGTACACAAAGATCAGAGATAAAAACATACCAAGTGTCTAGCAGGGTGTCTGAAACATAGTCATGAGAAACAATCACCGGAGGCTCCCTGCGTCCCAGGGCGCAACAAGTGTTATGTTCTAATTCCTGGAGTTTCCACCTGTTCCACCAAAACCTAGTGTCCCCAAGGATGCCCACCTCCACCCTCCTGCCTCCTGACCGCACCCTGCCCTTCTCGCCTCTCACCCCTATCCCACTGGTTGTTTCTGTCTGGAGGACTTGACTTCTTCAATTCTAACTCCAAAGATTTTTCTGCCTCTCCACCCTGTCTGTAATCCCAGCCTCCTTCCACAACTAGGGCCCTGTGGTGAAGCCTTACCTCAATGTGCAAGGAGAACCCTGATGACCTGTTCTCAGCACAGGGCCCAGCAGCCTCGTAAGGGCAGGTTTGGAACAACAGGTGCCTACCAGCTAATTTTCTGAGCTGACTCTGCCTGGTCTTCTTGCTGCTGTACTTCAATTGTTAACACAGAATTTAACTGAAACTGTTGAGCCCTATGGATCTGGCATCGCAGGCCCAGAAAACCACACCCTTGTGGCCAAGTCAGCTCCCCCAGGATTCCTGTACCTGAGTGCACTGGTCTCAAGTGAAGCCTCAAGTCCATTGCCTTGCATGGAGTTCTAACTCATGACATACACGTATTTGTCAGATGTATATTTTCTTCCCGCCTTTTCACTACTTAAGTAGCATCTTTTGAAGAGAATTATAAAAATATGAGGTTGATTGAATTTTTTTTCTTTCATGATTCATGTTTATTGCTTTCCTTATAAGAAATCTTTGCCTACCCTAAGGTATTTCCAAATAAATTTCAGTATTGATCTGTAATTTCTTAAAAAAAAAAAAATCTGTTGAGATTTTGATTGGGATTGCACAGAATTTATAGACCAATGTGGGAAGAAGTAACATCTGAACAAAAGTGAGCGCTCCAATTCATGAAGACTCTCTCCGTTTCTTTAGGTCTTCTTTAATTTCTCTCAGCAGCGTTTTATAGTTTTCGGTGAGTTTTAAGTGAGAGTAATTTACACAGGGTAACAAGAGACCAGAGCTGTGACTGGGACACAGGTATGTGTGACATGAGAGCCCTTGCTCTAAATCACCACAAAACACTTTGACGATTTCTCCACTGATATGTGACTGTGTTACAAGTCTTCAGTCTAGCATTTAAGGACTCTCTCCCATCCTCTCCAACTATGGCACACAGTCTGGCCCAACTTTTTCCACCCAACTTTCTACTCTTAGGTTATCTTCAGCCTTCCTCTACAGCTACAATATCCAGTCTACTGACTGTTATCCCACATCATCTTAAGGTTTCTCATCTTTCAATTTAAGTACCTGGANCACACAGTCTGGCCCAACTTTTTCCACCCAACTTTCTACTCTTAGGTTATCTTCAGCCTTCCTCTACAGCTACAATATCCAGTCTACTGACTGTTATCCCACATCATCTTAAGGTTTCTCATCTTTCAATTTAAGTACCTGGAATGACTTATTCCTTCCCCTTGTTTATCTAAAACCTCTATCTCCTTCAATACTCAGGACTAATTCTTTTCTGTAGCCTTTGGCTCTTATGCCAGGGGATAAAATATTACACCATTCATCTGCAAGGCAGCTAAAATGGTCTCATGATATCTTTTACTTATCAATTATCTTTTGAACTTTTACTTACACCAATCTGGGATAATAAAGGTAGGCTATATGATAGATTAAGAGTCCTGGTTTTTAGTTAGATAAAGCTGAATTCAAACCCTGGCTTTATCAGTTTGGGACTGAGGGACCTTGGGTACAAGAGAATAAGCCTAAAAAAGACGTTTTACTCAAGAATAACCTGAAAAAAGAGAGTCACTTTCTAATCTTAGGGAAAAGAGTGTTTTTCCATTGTGCCCCACACAACTTTTCTTTCTTTTCTTTTTTAATTTTTTGCCTGATAAAGGCTATACTGACTTCACAAATGTTTATTATGGTCAGGGGACTTACAGGGAATCTTTTCTTACCAAGGCAGAGATGCTGGATTGTCTGACATCAGGATCCATGCTTCTAAGGCTCCTTTATCCCCCACAGTATCCACCAAAGTCTCTTACTTGTAATGGATGCCCAGTTATTATTTGTTCCATACAATTCAAAGGATTAAAAATCCACATATAAATCCAGTTTCAGATTTATCATGTCACAGACTGCTCTTTTTCACATTATATAGAAGTGAACATTTTTTTCAACTTTCTTTACAGTTTTCAAAACTTTTCAACTGCCACTGTCTCAAATAATAGCAATAAGATATAAAAATATTAAAAAAAAAATACCTTCAAACCAATCAAAGAAAGAAACAAAGTTTGGATTCCCTTGGTGAGTTCCTGAACAAGATGGCTATAGCAGTTTTCCAATGGTTTGCTTATTAACTCCAATACCTACAAGAGTTAAAGCAATACTATATTTCACATTATTATAAAAAATAAATTGTGTTCCATATAAAATTTTATAATTTGCATAGATCTTGTGGAGGTTGAGAGAGAGAAAAAGACAAAAAAATAAGAATTTAGCAGGTATCCACACGAAAATGGAAGATGGGGAAAATACTTTTCACTGAAATACAGAACTATTCAAGCTACTCTTTCTAATGCTTAATCACAGAGAAGAAGGAAACATTATTCAAAGGAATATTAATAATTAATTTTTAAAAGATGATATCAAAGGGTGAAATTAAAGACTGAGAAAAGACAACAAAACAACCAACTAACAACCAGATTATTACCTGTTGCTTGTCTTTTTCTTGCAATATAAGGATACTCTCCCCAACAGAATCTATTCCAGCACGGCCAGCTCTGCCAATCATCTGTTTATACTGATTCCTCTTTAAAAATTCCTTAGCAACATAGGGTGCTCTTAATATAACTCTATGGAATTGATAAAATTAATTAAAAGTGGTATTAGATCTATACCATTAGCATCTATTTTTAAATTCTTCATTTCATTATATGATATTCAATTTAGTGACATATTAACTCAAAATAATATGTAACTACTATTTACCAGTAATCTATGTTATGATGGTCTAGGTTCTTTACGTACATTATCTGTAATCTTACAAAACTTGTGGTGATAATATTCTTATGTACTTTAATTTTCCTTTACAAAGGGGTTGACTGAAGCACAGATAAGCTTATACAAACCAACAAGATTAGTAATTAACAGAACCATAATTTGAGCTTAAGTCTGCTTAGCTGCAAAGCTTATGATCAATCCACTAGAGCAATGCTCTTGAAAGGTTTTTGATTTGATACTCCTGACCACAGGCCACTAACATATGCATATTTATTTATGAATTTGTATTGTCAACACATAAAATTGCAGATTTCAACTGTTTTTGACCTACAACATGGTGATTTCAATCCTATTTATGTATACAGATGTCTATAGCCAGCTTTCCTGTTCAAAGGTAAGAGAAAACCTGTGCTATTTTCCTAAACTATTCAACTAACTCCTTTATTTATAAATCTCAATGGACAGACAAAATTATCCAATACATGAAGAAAACAAATGACACAGAAGAAAAACAATGAGAACATACAGAATATACATCTGACAGAGACAGATAATATAGGGAACAGAAAAGAACTTTAAAAAATTGAATTAGTATGCACAGAAAATTTTGGAGGGTACTGTATTTATAAAAGAACAGAGTACTATAAAGAAAGAACAATAAAAGAAGAGAGTTCTTAGAAATAAAAAATTAATTCATTTAAACAACTCAACTGAAGAACTGAATAATGAATGAATATAGTCAGTGGGATAAAATTAAAAACTCAGTTTATAATATAAAAAGTAAAGGAGTTACATAACTTATACAGACTGAAAAATGTGTAAGAAAAGTTATGAGAAATGAATGACCAATTTAATTATCTAACTAAAGTTATAAAAGCAGAGAAAGAGAAAATGGAAGAAAAGAAATAATACAAGAAATAACTGAAAATAATTACTCTAAGATGAAGAAAGGCATAAAACTTTAGACTGAACATGTACCCAGTGGTTAAGCTCTATGAATCAGAAGTAGCTAGGGACTTCTTTGGTGGTCCAGTGGTAAAGAATCTGCCTGCCAAGGCAGGGGACACAAAAGATGTGGGTTAATCCCTGAGTCAGGAAGATTCCCTGGAGTAGGAAATGACAACCCACTCTGGTATCCTTGTCTGGGAAATCCCAAGGATAGAGGAGTCTGGTGGGCTACAGTCCATGTGGTTGTGAAGAATTGGATGCAACTGAGCAAACACATTATAAAATGTTGAGGTAAAGGAGTATGTCAAGGCTGTATATTGTCACCCTGCTTATTTAACTTATATGCAGAGTACATCAT
>SJYV01022399.1:0-14934 GCA_006410875.1 Neotragus pygmaeus
GGTCGCCCTGCACAGATTTCCGGGCTGTGTGCCGTGGTCTCCCTTCACTGAGTTTCAGGCTGTGTGCCGCGGTCACCCTGTGCTGAGGTTCTGGCTTAGTGCCACGGTAGCCTTGAACCAGGTTCCAGGCTGTGTGCTGCATTTGCCCTTCAGTGAGTTTCGGGCTGTGTGCCGCAGATGAATTGTGCCAAGGTTCGGGCTGTGTGCCATGCTTGCCTTGCGCCGAGGTCCAGGCTTTGTGCCGCAGTAGCCTTGCACCAAGGTCCAGGCTGTGTGCCGCAGTAGCCTTGTGGTGAGGTCCAGGTTGTGTGCTGCATTCGCCCTGCACCGATGTCTGGTCTGTGTACCGCATTCGCCATCTCCCGAGGTCGGTGCTGTGTGCCAGGGTCATCCTGCGCCGATGACTGTGCTGTGTGCCTCAATAGTTCTTCACTGTGTTTCATGCTGTTTGCCTCAGTCGCCCTGCGCCAAGGTCCAGGCTGTGTTCCGCGCTCAGCTTGCAATGAGTTCCGAGCTCTGTGCCACGGTCCCTCTCTGCCGAGGTCGGGGCTGTTTGCCACAGTCGCCCTGTGCCGATGTTTGGGCTGTGTGCCACAGTCGCCCTGCACCGAGATCCGGGCTGTGTTCCGCGGTCGGCTAGCTACGAGTTCCGTGCTGTTTGACGTGGTCGCCCTCCAATGAGTTTTGGGCTGAGTGCCTTGGTCACCCTTTGCCGAGGTCCGGACTGTGTGCCGTGTTCTTCTGTGACAAGGTCCGGCCTGTGTGCCCTAGTCACCCTGCACCGAGGCCTGGCTGATTCTGCCATCGACTAGCAACGAGTTTTGGGCTCTGTGCCTCGNTGCGCCAAGATCTGGGCTGTGTTCCGCGGTCGGCTAGCGAAGAGTTCCGGGCTGTTTGACGTGGTCGCCCTTCAATGAGTTTCGGGCTGAATGCCTCGGTCACCCTTTGCCGAGGTCCGGACTGTGTGCCTTGTTCTTCTGCGACAAGGCCCGGCCTGTGTGCCATAGTCACCCTGCACCGAGGTCCGGGCTGATTCTGCCATCGGCTAGCAACGTGTTCTGGACTCTGTGCCGCGGTCACCCTGCACAGATATCTGGGCTGTGTGCTGTGGTCACCCTTCACTGAGGTTTGGGCTGTGTGCCACGGTAGCCCTGCGCCGATGTTTGAGCTGTGTGCCGTGGTCGCCCTGCGCCAATGTCCAGGCTGTGTTCCGCGGTCGCCCTGCACCGTAGTATGGCCTGTGTGCCACGGTCGCCCTGTGCCAAGGTCCGGGCTGTGTTCACGGTTGGTTAGTGATGAGTTCCGAGCTCTATGCCACTGTCTCCCTAAACAGATTTCTGGGCAGTGTGCCACAGTCGCCCTTGACTGAGGTTCAGCCTGTGTGCCGTAGTTGCCCTGCACTGAGGTCCAGGCTGTGTTCCNAAGGTCCGGGCTGTGTTCACGGTTGGTTAGTGATGAGTTCCGAGCTCTATGCCACTGTCTCCCTAAACAGATTTCTGGGCAGTGTGCCACAGTCGCCCTTGACTGAGGTTCAGCCTGTGTGCCGTAGTTGCCCTGCACTGAGGTCCAGGCTGTGTTCCGTGGTCGCCTAGCGACGAGTTCTGAGCTCTATACCCCGGTCGCCCTGCACATATTTCCTGGCTGTGTGCTGTGATCTCCCTTCACTGAGGTTTGGTGTGTGTGCTGTGGTCACCCTGTGCTGATTTCAGGTCTGTGTGCCATGGTAGCCTTGAACCGAGTTCCGGGCTGTGTGATGCGGTAGCCTTTTGCTGAGGTCTGGGCTGTGTGCCACGTTTTCCCTTCACTGATGTTTGGGCTGTGTGCCGAGTTCGAACTGCACCGAGGTTCATGCTGTGTGCCATGTTAGCCTTGCGCCGAGGTCCGGTCTGTGTTCCACAGTCCACTAGTGACGAGTTCCAGGCTGTGTGACATGGTTGCCCTTCAATCAGTTTCNCTGTGTGCCGAGTTCGAACTGCACCGAGGTTCATGCTGTGTGCCATGTTAGCCTTGCGCCGAGGTCCGGTCTGTGTTCCACAGTCCACTAGTGACGAGTTCCAGGCTGTGTGACATGGTTGCCCTTCAATCAGTTTCAGGCTAAGTGCCTCGGTCACCCTTCGCTGAGGTCCAGACTGTGTGCCATGGTCTTCTGTGACAAGGTCCGGCCTGTTTTCTGTAGTCACCCTGCGCCGAGTTCCAGGCTGTGTTCCGCTGTCCACTAGCAACGAGTTCCAGGCTCTGTGCTGTGGTCGCCCTGCACAGATTTCTGGGTTGTGTGCTGCAGTCACCCTTCACTGAGTTTCGGGCTGTATGCCGCGGTAGACCTGCGCTGATATTTGAGCTGTGTGCCATGGTCGCCCTGCGCCAAGGTCTGGGCTGTTTTCTGCGGTCGGCTGGCGACGATTTCCGAGCTGTGTGCCAGTCCCTCGTCACTGAGTTCGGGCTGTGTGCTGACATCGCCTTGCGCCGAGGTCTGGGCTGTGTGCCACGGTCGCTCTGTGCCATGGTATTGCCTGTGTCCCGTGATCGCCCTGTGCCGAGGTCCACGCTGTTTGAAGTGGTCGCCCTGCAATGAGNTTTTTTTTAATTTAGCACAGGTTGTTATTAAAAACATGTCACCTGTTCCATGCTAGATTATTAATATTCATCCTTATTAAAAGTAGCATTACTTAATTTTGCACTTCAGAAAGGAACGGAAAAAAATCCCTTCATAAGTTTTCCTTGTTTCCAAGCAATATCTGATCCTGGAGATGAAAAGATGAAATTCTAAAAGAGTCAGAAATCTGAGAGGCAAATACTCCAGAAAAATTCTGAGAGTCAGTAGGTGGGCACTCCTGATCTCTTTTTCAGTTCTTAGCACCTACCCATGGGAAAGCAAGGCGCTGTGACTTTTTCTGATTATCGTCAATGCTCCAGGCTCATGTTTGTTTTGAAGGGAAAAGTGGAGAGTTGGTTCAGTTGTGGAAAACCTTTGTTTTATCCATTCTATCCCTTCCTAAATTTCCTCTCTACCCAGCAAAGCCATCTTAACCATCAGAATGGGACTAAAGACATTCTTGGGAAAATCACAATTGCTATTTTCTTTATCCACTTCTCTTTTCCCCTCCATGCCATACCCTGGCCATACTTGGTGGGGTTTGGCACTTACTTAAAAATGAAGAAATGAAAAACCATGTTTGAAATCTAGATGCCATAAAGTGGTAAATAAAACTGTGCTGAGAAAGCAAGTAAACCCAGGTTTGTGTAACAGATANGGTGGGGTTTGGCACTTACTTAAAAATGAAGAAATGAAAAACCATGTTTGAAATCTAGATGCCATAAAGTGGTAAATAAAACTGTGCTGAGAAAGCAAGTAAACCCAGGTTTGTGTAACAGATAAAGAGAAGTAGTAACAAAAGGTGAGGAGTCTATCCAGGGAAAATGTATACACGTTCATTAGAGTTTGTATAGATTCTTCCTGAATTTCAGTAATAGTGTCCACTTTTATTCTGAGCACAGTTAGACTCTGGAGTACAATGAAAACAGGGCAAACATTCCTTCTTTCCATTGTTAGAATGTTCTTTCCATCTTGCCTACTAAGCTTCATATTTAATTTATGATATTTATTCCTTATACTATGTCTCTAGATTCTTTGCTGCATACTTAGAGGTAATACTTGATTTATGGTTTTCATTTTTATTTCCTAATTCTTCCTGCACAAATCACTTGTTATCACATCATAAAAGAAACCCTCTCTTCAAGGACCTATACCCTCAGTTAATCACTATCACATCTGCCCTCTTTTATTTCTTTGATAATACTGAAGATTTTGAAATTATCTTTTTATTCTCTTGAATTATGATTGTTTCCTAATAGAATATAAGCTTCATAAGGGTATTTACACTCCCACATGGGATTCCCAGGCTGCATTAGTGGTAAAGAACCTGCTTGCCATTGCAGGAGACATAAGAGTTGCGGGTTTGGTCCCTGGGTCAGGAAGATCCCCTGGAGGAGGGCATGGCTACCCACTCCAGTATTCTTGCCTGGAGAATCCNGGGTCTCCCTGCAAGGAGGTCCATGCTGTGTGGCTTGGTCGCTCTTCACTGAAGTTCGGGCTGTGTGCCTCAGCCGCCCTTCACTGAGGTCCAGGATGGTTTCTGCAGTCGGCTAGCCACGAGTTCCGGGCTCTCTGCCACGGTTGCCCTGCGCTGAGATCAGGGCTGTGTTCCACGGTCCGCTATTGACGAGTTCTGGGCTCTGTGTCGCGGTTGATTTGTGCCAATATTCGGGCTATGTGATGTGGTCGCCATTTCCCGAGGTCCGTGCTGTGTGCCAGTGTCGCCCTGCACCAAGGTCCAGGCTGTGTGCTGTGGTCGCACTACGCTGAGATCCTGGCTGTGTACCGCAGTCGCCCTGCGCTCTGGTTCATGCTGTGTGCCTGTGTCGCCCTGCACCGAAGTCCGGGCTGTGTGCCCTAGTCGCCCTTCCTTGAGTTTTGGTCTGTGTTCCATGGTAGCCGTGCGCCAAGGTACATGCAGTGTGCCACGGTCGCCCTGCACCGAGGTCCGTCCTGTGTGCCATGGTCTCTCTGTGCCAAGGTCCTGGCTGTGTTCCCCAGTCGGCTGGAGACAAGTTCCATCATGTTTGCCGTGGTCGCCCTGCGCCGAGGTCCAGGCTGTGTTCCGTGGTCACCTAGCGACGAGTTCCGAGATCTATACCCCGGTTGCCCTGCACATGTTTCCGGGCTGTGTTCTGCGATCTCCCTTCCCTGAGGTTCGGTGTGTGTGCCGTGGTCACCCTGTGCTGAGGTCCTGTCTGTGTGCCATGGTAGCCTTGAACCGAGTTCCGGGCTGTGTGCCGTGGTAGCCTTGTGCCGATGTCCGGGCTGTGTGATGCGTTCGCCCTTCACTGAGGTTTGGGCTGTTTGCCGAGGTCGAACTGCCCCTGAGGTTCGTACTGTGTGCCANTGTGTGCCATGGTAGCCTTGAACCGAGTTCCGGGCTGTGTGCCGTGGTAGCCTTGTGCCGATGTCCGGGCTGTGTGATGCGTTCGCCCTTCACTGAGGTTTGGGCTGTTTGCCGAGGTCGAACTGCCCCTGAGGTTCGTACTGTGTGCCATGTTAGCCTTTCGCCGAGGTCCAGGCTGTGTGCTGCAGTCGCCCTGTGCCGATGTCCAGTCTGTGTACCGTGGTCA
The DNA here is from genome assembly GCA_006410875.1 of Neotragus pygmaeus. NCBI lineage: Eukaryota > Metazoa > Chordata > Mammalia > Artiodactyla > Bovidae > Neotragus > Neotragus pygmaeus. The sequence goes on from SJYV01022399.1 coordinate 5,170, forward strand.
CCATCTCCCAAGGTCGGTGATGTGTGCCAGGGTCACCCTGCGGCCAGGTTCGGGCTGTGTGCCTCGGTCACCTGCGTCGAAGTCCAGGCTGTGTTCCGCCCTCAGCTTGTGATGAGTTCCAGGCTCTGTGCCATGGACCCTCTGTGCCGAGGTCTGGGCTGTGTGCCACGGTCGCCCTGCGCCGAGGTCTGAGCTGTGTACAGCAGTCGCCCTGCGCCGAGATCCAGGCTGTGTTCCGCGCTCGGCTAGGGACGACTTCCGGGTTGTGTGATGCGCTCGCCCTTCTGTGAGTTTCGAGCTGAGTGCCTCGGTCGCCCTTCGCCGAGTTCTGGACTGTGTGCCATGGTCTTCTGCGACAAGGTCCGGCCTGTTTGCCGTAGTCACCCTATGCCGAGGTCCGGGCTGTGTTCCACCGTCAGCTAGCGATGAGTTCCCGGCTCTGTGCCGCACTCGCCTGCACAGATTTCTAGGCTGTGTGCTGCGGTCACCCATCACTGAAGTTCGGGCTGTGTGCCGTGGTCGCCCTGCAGTGAGGTCTGGGATGTGTTCTGTGGTTGGCTGGTGGCAATTTCCGAGCTGTGACCCAGTCCCCCATCAATGAGCTCGGGCTGTGTTCCGCTGTCGCCCTGTGCCGAGGTTCNACTGAAGTTCGGGCTGTGTGCCGTGGTCGCCCTGCAGTGAGGTCTGGGATGTGTTCTGTGGTTGGCTGGTGGCAATTTCCGAGCTGTGACCCAGTCCCCCATCAATGAGCTCGGGCTGTGTTCCGCTGTCGCCCTGTGCCGAGGTTCGGGCTGTGTGCCGCGGTCCCCCTGCACCATGATATGGCCTGTGTGCTGCGGTCGCCCTGTAACGAGGTCCACGCCATGTGAAGTGGTCGCCCTGCGATGAGATCGGAGCTGTGTGCTGCAGTCACCCAGAGCCGAGGTCCGGTCTGTGTGCCCTGGTCTCCATCTCCCGAGTTCCAGGCTGAGTGCCACAGTCGCCTTGCGCCTATGTCCGGGCAGTGTGCTGTGGTCGCCATCTACCCAGGTCCGTGCTGTGTGCAAGGGTCTCCCTGCGCCGAGGTCCATGCTGTGTGCCTCAGTCACTCTTCACTGAGTTTCAGGCTGTGTGCTACGGTTGCCCTGTGCCGAGGTCCGGGCTGTGTGCCGTGGTTGAGATTAGACGATGCCTGGTCTGTGTTCTGCGGTGGCCCTGCGCTGATGTCTGGGCTGTGTGCTGCGGTCACCCTTCACCAAGGTCCGGCCTGTGTGACATGGTCGCCCTGTGCCAAGGTCCAGGCTGTGTTCCCTGGTTGGCTAGGGAAGAGTTCCAAGCCTTGTGCCATGGTCGCCCTGCACAGATTTCCAGGCTGTGTGCCACAGTCACACTTCACTGAGGTTCGGACTGTGTGCCGCGGTCGCCCTGCGCTGAAGTCCAGGCTGTGTGCTGCAGTCACCCTGCACTGAGATACAGGCTGTGTTCTGAGGTCAGCTAGCGACGAGTTCTGGGCTCTGTGTCAAGGTCGCTCTGCGCCAAGGTCTGGGCTCTTTTTGCAGTCGCAATCTGCCGAGATCCGTATTGTGTGCCAGTGTCGCCCTGTGCCAAGGTCCGNAGGCTGTGTTCTGAGGTCAGCTAGCGACGAGTTCTGGGCTCTGTGTCAAGGTCGCTCTGCGCCAAGGTCTGGGCTCTTTTTGCAGTCGCAATCTGCCGAGATCCGTATTGTGTGCCAGTGTCGCCCTGTGCCAAGGTCCGGGCTGTGTGCCGCAGTTGCCCTGCACTGATGTCCATGATGTGTGCCGCAGTCACCCTGTGCTGTGGTCCATGCTGTGTGCCAGTATCGCCCTGCGCCAAGTTCCAGGCTTTGTGCTGCAGTCGACCTGCACCAAAGTCCAGGCTGTGTGCCGCAGTCACCCTTTGCCAAGGTACGGGCTGTGTACTGTAATTGCTCTGTGCCAAAGTCCGGGTTGTGTGCCACAGTCACCCTGCGCCGAGGTCTGGGCTGTGTGCCACGGTCACCCTGCGTCGAGATCCAGGTTGTGTTCTGTGGTCGGCTGGTGAAGAGTCCATATTCTGTGCCGCAGTCTCTCTCTGCCGAGGTCTGGGATGTGTGCCCTGGACGCCACTCCCGAAATCTGGGCTGTGTCCCAAGGTCGCCCTGTTGCGAGATCCAGGCTGTGTCCATGGTCGGGTGGTGACGAGTTCTGGGCTGTGTACCTTGCTCGCCCTTCACTGAGGTTAGGAATGTGTGCCGCGGTTGCCCTGCGCCGAGGTCCGCCTGTGTGCCGAGGTCGCAGCACGCCGAAGTCCGGGCAGTGTTCCGTTGTCGTCTAATGGCGAGTTCAGGGCTGTGTGACGTGGTCGGCCTTCACTGAGGTTTGGGCTGTGTGCCGCGGCCTATCTTCACTGAGGTCCAGGCTGTGTGCCACGGTCACCCTGTGCAGACATCTGGGCTGTGTTCCACAATCGGGTGGCGACGAGTTCCATGCTGTGTGCCACAGTCGCCCTTCACTGAGGTTCAGGCTGTTTGCCGTGGTCACCCTGCGCCGAAGTCCAGCCTGTGTGCCGCGGTCACCATGTGCCAAGGTCGGGGATGTGTACTGTGGTTTGCTAGCGACGAGTTCCGAGCGCTGTGCCACGGTCACCCTGCACAGATTTCTGGGCTGTTACACGGTCGCCCTTCACTGAGGTTTGGGTTGTGGGCCGTGGTTGTCCTGCGCCTAGGTCTGGGCCGTGTGCCGCGGTAGCCGTGGGCTGAGGTCGGGCTATGTGCCACAGTCGACCTGCACCGATATCTGGGCTGTGTGACACCGTCGTCATCTCTCGAGTTCCATGCTGTGTGCCAGTGTCGCCCTGTGCCAAGATCCATGCTGTGTGCCTCAGTTGCTCTTCTCTGAGGTTCAAGCTATGTGCCACAGTCGCCCTGTCCTGAGGTCCGGGCTGTGTTCCGTCTTCGGCTTGTGATGAGTTCTGGGCTCTGTGCCGCTGTCTCTCTGTGACGAGGTGCATGCTGTGTGCCACGGTCGCCCTGTTCCAAGGTACATGCTGTGTGCCGTGGCAGCCTTCTGCAGAGGTCCAGCCTGTGTGCCACGGTCACCCTCTTCCGAAGTCTGGGCTATGTACCACGGTCGCAATCTCCCGAGGTCCGGGCTGTTTGCCGTGGTCGCCCTGTTCCAAAGACTGGGCTGTTTGCCACGGTTGCCATCTCCCGATGTCTGGGCTGTTCTGCGGTCAGCTGGTGACAAGTTCCGGGCTGTGTGCCGCAATCGCCCTACACTGAGGTTCGGACTGTGTTCCGTGGTCACCCTACACCGAGGTCGGGCCTGTGTGCCACTGTTGCCATGAGCTGAGGTCTGGCCTGTGTGTCACGGTCATCCTGCGCCAAGGTATGCGCTGTGTTCTGCGGTAGGCTAGCGACAAATTCCGGGCTGTGTGTCACGGTCGCCCTTCACTGAGTTTCGGGCTGTGTGCCATGGTCGCCCTTCGCCGAGGTCCGGGCTGTGTGCCATGGTCGCCCTGCGACGAGGTCTGGCCTGTTTGCTGTGGTCGCCCTATGCCGAGGTCCAGGCTGTGTTCTGCGATTGGCTAGTGACGAGTTCCTGGCTCTGTGCCATGGTCGCCCTGCACAGATTTCTGGGCTCTGTGCTGCGGTCACCCTTCACTGAGGTTCGCGCTGTGTGCCACGGTCACCCTTCACCCAGTTCCGGGCTGTGTGCCATGGTCGCCATGCAATTAGGTCTGGCCTGTTTTCCGTGGTCGCCCTTTGTTGAGGTCCGGGCTGTTTTCCACGATTGGCTAGCGACGAGCTCCTGGCTCTGTGCCACAGTCGCCTTGCACAGATTTCTGGGCTCTTTGCTGCAGTCCCCCTTCACTGAGGTTTGGGCTGTGTGCCATAGTAGCCCGGTGCCAAAGTCCGGGCTTGTGCCACGGTTGCCCGGCGCCGAGATGCAGGCTGTGCACCACGGTCGCCTAGAGACTAGTTCCTGGCTGTGTGCCGCAGTCGACTTCACTGAAGTTCAGCCTGTGTGCCGTAGTCACCNTGTGCTGCGGTCGCCCTTCACTGAGGTTCGGGCTGTGTGCCACGGTCACCCTTCACCGAGGTCCGGGCTGTGTACCGTGGTCGCCATGCAATGAGTCCGGCCTGTTTGCTGTGGTCATCCTATGTCTAGGTCCGGTCTGTGTTCCGCGATTGGCTAGCGACAAGTTCCTGGCCCTGTGCCACGTTCGCCCTGCACAGATTTCAGGGCTCTGTGCTGCAGTCGCCCTTCACTGAGGTACGGCCTGTGTGCCGTGGTAGTCCGGCGCCTATGTCCAGGCTTGTGCCATGGTTGCCCGGCACCGAGATGCGGGCTGTGCTCCACGGTCTTCTGGAGACTAGTTCCGGGCTGTTGGCCGCAGTTGCCTTCACTGAAGTTTGGGCTGTGTGCCGCGGTCACCCTGCGCCGAGGTCCGGGTTGTGTACCACGGTCGCACTGTGCCAAGATCCGGGCTGTGTTCCGCGGTTGGCTAGTGACGAGTTCCAAACTCTGTACCACGGTCTCCCTGCACAGATTCCGTGCTGTGTGCCATGGTCGCCCTTCACTAAGTTTCGGGCTGTGTTCCGCAGTCACCCTGTGCCGAGGTCGGGGCTGGGTGTGGTGGTAGCCTTGTGCCAAGGTCCAGGCTGTGTGCTGCAGTTGCCCTGCGCAGAGGTCCTTGCTGTGTTCCACGGTCAGCTAGTGACGAGTTCCGGTCTCTATGCTGCGTTCGCTCTGCACCGCGGTCCGGGCTGTGTGATGCAATCACGATCAGCCTAGGTCCGTGCTGTGTGTCAGTGTCACCCTGGTCCAAGGTCCGGGCTGTGTGCAACCTTTGCCTGGCACTGAGCTTCGTGCTGTGTGCCAGTGTTGCCCTGCACTGATATCGGGGCTGTGTGCCACAGTCGCCCTGCACCGAGATCCAGGCTGTATGCTGCGGTCACCCTGCAGTGAGGTCCAGGCTGTGTTCCGTGGTTGGCTAGTGATGAGATCCAGGCTCTGGGCCGTGGTCTCACTGCGACAAGGTCCAGGGTGTGTGCCGCAGTCTCCATCTGCTTATGATCGTGCCGTGTTCCAGGGTCGCCTTTAGTCGAGGTCCGGGCTGTGTGCTGCAGTCGCCCTTCACTGAGGTTCGGGCTGTGTGCGGTGGTAGCTCTTCACCGAAGTCTGAGCTGTGTTCCGCGGCTGCCCAGTGCCGAGGTCCAGGCTGTGTTCCGCAGTCGGCTGGCGACGGCTTCTAGGCAGTGTGCCTCAGTCGCCCTTCCGTGAGGTTCGGGCTGTGTTCCGCGGTTGGCTAGCAATGAGTTCCGAACTCTGGGCCACGATCGCCCTGCACAGATTTCTGAGCTGTGTGACACGGTCTCCCTTCACCGAGGTCCAGGCTGTGTGGCGCAGTCACCCTGCACTGAGTTCCGGGCTGTGTTCTGTGGTGAGCTGGCGAAGATTTCCGGGCTCTGTGACGCGGTCGCTCTGCGACGAGGTCCAGGCTGTGTGATGCGATTGCCATCAGCCGAGGTCCGTGCTGTTTGCCAGTGTCGCCCTGCGCCGCGGTCCATGCTGTGCCCTGCAGTTGCCCTGTGCCGAAGTCCGTGATGTGTGCCAGTGTCACCCTGCATCGACGAATGGTCTGTGTGCCACGGTCGCCCTGCTCCGAGGTCCGTGCTGTGTGCCGCAGTCACCCTGCACTGAGATACGGGCTGTGTGCTGCGGTTGCCTTGCGCCAAGGTCTGGGCTGTGTTCCGCGGTTGTCTAGCAATGAGTTCCGGGTTCTGTGCTGCGGTTGCCCTCCACAGAATTCCGGGCTGTGTGCCACCATCGCCGTTCACTGTGGTTCGGACTGTGTGCTGCAGTCACCCTTCACCAAGGTCTGGGTTGTGTGCCACGGTCACCCCGCATCAGGGCCAGACTGTGTGCCGCAGTCGCCCTGTGCCGTGTTCGGGAATGTGTTCCATGGTTGGCTAGCAACGAGTTCCAGGCTGTGTCACGTGGTCGCCCTTCACTGAATTTCGGGCTGTGTGCCGCAGTTGCCCTGCGCTGATGTACAGTCTGTGTGCCACGGTCGCCATCTCCCGAGGTCGGTGCTGTGTGCCGCGGTCGCCTTGCGTTGAGGTCCAGGCTGTGTTCTGCCCTCGGCTTGCAACGAGTTCCAGGCTCTGTGCCGTGTTCCCTCTTTGCCGAGTTCCGGGCTATGTGCCACAGTCGCCCTGTTCTGAGGTCCGGGCTGTGCGCGGATGTAGCCTTCTGCAGAAGTCCGGACTGTCTGCCGAGGTCGCCCTGTTCCAAGGTCCAGGCTGTGTGCCGCAGTCACAATCTCCCCACGTCTGGACTGACTTTGTGCCGCGGTCGCCCTGTGCCCTGGTCCGGCCTGTGTTCCGCAGACGCCCTGCACCGAGGTCTGGCCTGTGTGCCGCGATCGCACTGTGCCTTGGTCCGGCCTGTGTTCCTGCAGTCGCGCATCCCGAAATCCGGGCTATGTTCTGCTGTCGGCTAGCGATGAGTTACTGGCTGTGTGCCGTGGTCGCCTTTCACTGTGTTTTGGGCAGTGTGCCACGGTCGCCCTTTGTCAAGGTCCAGGATGTGTGCCGCGGTCGCCCTGCTCCGAGGTCTGGGCTGTCTGCCACGGTCCCCTGCGCTGAGGTTCATGCTTTGTGCCGCAGTCGTCCTGTGCCGAGGTCCGGCCTGTTTGCCTAGGTAGACTTGAACTGAGTTCCGGGCTGTGTGCCGTGTTCACCCTGCGCCGAGGTCTGGCCTGTTTGCTGAGGTCGCCCTGCGCCGAGGTCCTGGCTGTATTCTGTGGTCGACTAGTGACAAGTTACGGGCTATGTGACGCGTGTTCCCTGTATAGATTTCTGGGCTGTTGTCTGAGGTAGCCCTGCAGTGAGGTCTGGGCTGTGTTCCGCGGTCGGCTGGAGACGTGTTCTGGGCTGTGTGATGCAGTCGCCCTTCACTGAGCTTCGGGCTGTGTTCTGTGGTTGCCCTGCGCAGATATCCGGCCTGTGTGCCGTGGTATGCCTTCACTGAGGTTCGGGCTGTGTGTCATGGGGAACCTGTGCCGATGTCCGGGCTGTGTGCTGCGGTAAATTTGCTCCGAGGTCCTGGCTGTGATTCGCAGTTGACTAGCGACGAGTTCCAGGCTCCGTGAGGCTGTCACCCTTCACAGATTTCTGGGCTGTGTGCCGTGGGTCCCCTGCGCCGAGGTCCGGGCTGTGTACCACGGTCCCCTGTGCTGAGGTCCACACTGTGTGCTGCGGTCACCCTGCACCATGGTCCGGCCTGTGTGCCTCGGTAGCCTTGAACTGAGTTCCGGGCTGTGTGCCGTGGTAGCCTTCTGCAGAGGTCCAGGCTGTGGGCCGTGGTCACCCTGTTCCGAGGTCCTGGCTGTGTGCTGCGGTTGCCATCTCCCCAGGTCTGGGCTGTGTGCCGCCGTCACCCATTCCCCAGGTCCGGCCTGTGTTCCACCCTTGGCTTGCGACCTGTTCCCAGCTCTGTGCCACGGTTCCTCTTTGCCAAGGTCCGGGCTGTGTGCTGCAGTAGCCTTCTCCAGAAGTCTGGGCTGTGTTCCATGGTCCCCCTGCGCTGAGGTCCTGGCTGTGAGCCGTGGTCACCCTGCTCCAAGGTCCGGCCTGTGTGCCGCGGTCGCCCTGCGCCAAGGTCCGGCCTGTGAGCCACGGTCACCCTGTGCCGAGTGCCAGCCTATGTGCCTCTGTNGTGTGCTGCAGTAGCCTTCTCCAGAAGTCTGGGCTGTGTTCCATGGTCCCCCTGCGCTGAGGTCCTGGCTGTGAGCCGTGGTCACCCTGCTCCAAGGTCCGGCCTGTGTGCCGCGGTCGCCCTGCGCCAAGGTCCGGCCTGTGAGCCACGGTCACCCTGTGCCGAGTGCCAGCCTATGTGCCTCTGTCACCCTGCGCTGAGGTCGGGCCTGAGTGCCACCATCACCCTGCTCCGTGGTCCGGGCTGTGTTTCACAGTAGCCTTCTCCAGAGGTCTGGGCTGTGTGCTGCGGTCCCCCCTGCGCTGAGGTCCAGGCTGTGTGCCATGGTCATCCTGAGCCGATGTCCTGCCTGTGTTCTGCAGACACCCTGGGCCGAGGTCCAGCCTGTGTTCCACTGTCACCCTTCTCCGAGTTCCGGACTGTGTTCCGCAGTTGGCTAGCAACGCATTCCAGGCTGTGTGATGGGGTCGCCCTTCACTGAGTTTCGGGCTGTGTGCCTCAGTCGCCCTTCACCAGGTTCCGGGCTGTGTGCCTTGGTTGACCTGTGACAAATTCCGGCCTGTTTGCTGAAGTCACCCTGCACTGAGTTCCAGGCTGTGTTCCGNGCCCTTCACTGAGTTTCGGGCTGTGTGCCTCAGTCGCCCTTCACCAGGTTCCGGGCTGTGTGCCTTGGTTGACCTGTGACAAATTCCGGCCTGTTTGCTGAAGTCACCCTGCACTGAGTTCCAGGCTGTGTTCCGCCATGGGCTAGTGATGAATTCGGGGCTCTGTGCCGTGGTCTCCCTGCACAGATTTCTGGGCTCTGTGCCACGTTTCCTCTTAGCCAAAGTCCAGGCTGTGTGCCATGGTAGCCTTCCCCAGATGTCCGGGCTGTGTGCTGCGGTCACCCTGCGCTGAGGTCCAGCCTGTGTGCCACGGTCACCCTTCTCCGATTTCCAGACTGTGTTCCGTGGTCAGCTAGCAACGAGTTCCAGGCTGTGTGCCTTGGTCACCTGCGACAAGGTCAGGCCTGTTTGCCATAGTCACCGTGCGCTGAGGTCCAGGCTGTGTGCCTGGGTCGCTCTTCACTGTGGTTTCGGCTGTGTGCAGCGGTCGCCCTGCACCTAGGTCCAGTCTGTGTTTCACCCGCGGCTTGCGACGAGTTCCGGACACTGTGCCGTGTTCCCTCTGTTCCGAGTTCCGGGCTGTGTGCCATGATCTCCCTGTTCTGAGGTCAGGGCTGTGTGCCGAGGTAACCTTCTGCAGAGGTCCAGGCTTGTGTCATGGTCACACTGCTACGAGACCCTGGGTGTGTGCCACAGTTAACATCTGCCGACATCTGTGCTGTGTTCCAGAGTTGCCTTGACTTAAGGTCCGGGATGTGTGCCGCGGTTGCCCTTCACTGAAGTTCTGGATGTGTGCTGCAATCGCCCTGCATTGAAGTCCAGCCAGTGTGCCGCGGTCACCCTGTGCCGAACTCCGGGCTGTGTTCCGTGGTCGGCTAGTGACGAGTTCCATGCTGTGGCAGTCGCCCTTCACTGAGGTTCGGGCTGTGTGCCCCAGTCGCTCTGTGCCACGTTCCGGGCTGTGTGCTGCAGTAGCTTTCGGTCGATATCCGTGCTGTGTGCCAGAGTTGCCCTGCATCAAGGTCCGCGATGTGTGCTGCCATCACCCTTCAATGAGGTTCGGGCTTTGTCCCTGGATCAACCTTGACTGAGGTTCAGGCTGTGTATAGCGGTCGCCCTGCTCGATGTCCATGAAATGTGCCACGGTCGCCCTGTGTCTCAGTCCGGCCTGTGTTCCGCGGTTGCCCTGTCCCGAAATCCGGGCTGTGTTCCACGGTCGGCTAGAAACGAGTTACTGGATGTGTGCCACGGTTGACCTTCACTGTGTTTCATGCAGTGTGTCACGGTCGCCCTTTGCTAAGTTCCGGGCTGTATGCCGTGTTCGCCCTGCACCGAGGTCCAGCCTGTTTGCTTTGGTCGCCCTGCGCCGAGGTCCATGCTGTGTTCCGTGGTCGGCTAGTGACGAGTTATGCGCTCTGTGCTGCGGGCTCCCTGTACATATTTCTGGGTTGTGTTCT
>SJYV01022403.1:0-25628 GCA_006410875.1 Neotragus pygmaeus
CAGCCATGAAATTAGAAGACACTTACTCCTTGGAAGAAAAGTTATGACCAACCTAGATAGTATATTCAAAAGCAGAGACATTACTTTGCCGATCAAGGTCTGTCTAGTCAAGGCTATGGTTTTTTTAGTGGTCATTTATGGATGTGAGAGTTGGACTGTGAAGAAGGCTGAGCACTGAAGAATTGATGCTTCTGAACTGTGGTGTTGGAGAAGACTCTTGAAAGTCCCTTGGACTGCAAGGAAATCTAACCAGTCCATTCTGAAGGAAATCAACCCTGAGATTTCTTTGGAAGGAATGATGCTAAAGTTGAAACTCCAGTACTTTGGCCACCTCATGTGAAGAGTTGACTCATTGGAAAAAACTCTGATGCTGGGAGAGATTGGGAGCAGGAGGAGAAGGGGACGACCGAGGATGAGATGGCTGGATGGCATCACGGACTCGATGGACATGAGTCTGAGTGAACTCCAAGAGATGGTAATGAACAGGGAGGCCTGGCATGCTGCAATTCATGGGGTCACAGATAGTCGGACACGACTGAGCTACTGAACTGAACTGAACTGATACATTAGGGTAGAGTCTGAGATTATACTGCCTATGATGTCAGAGAAATGATCATACCTCTTGTGGCAAGACTCTGGACATAGACATGAAAGTGTTTCATCCCAAAACAAGTCTAGGAAATTCTAAGGGGAAAAAAAGTATGTTTACTGGTAGACTTTCCAATATCTCAGATCTACTCACTGTTTTCAGGGACTCCTCACGGAGGTTAACAGTGTATGCACAGCAGAATCTGAGAAAGGATGGTCAACAGAATAAATCAGAAAAAAAAATAGCTTGGGACTGGGACTTACAGACCACCCATATTCAAAGAGCCTTCTTACCTGGCCAGACTCAGATAAGTCAAAGCAGCAAGTAAAATATTCTACATGCAGTGAATAGATTTCACCATTTAATAATCAAGCCCTTAATTAAAAATAAGTAATTCATAAGAGTGATTAATATTAGGTGGCTAAGTAGGCTTATTCAATGCTCTTGGCACTTAAATAGAGGATGAAGATTAGAATTCTGTTCTTATCCCCCAAAAAATATTTCTTTAAGAAATGAGTCTTGAGCAAATGTATTTTTTTTAAACTTAATTTGAAGAGAAATATAATTCCTACACTGGATGATACTGTAATGCTACGGTACTGGCAAGCACATCCTTGGACAGAGCACTTTTAGGATTTACTTATCAGCCAACAAATACTTATTTGTACTTTGGCCACCTCAGGCGAAGAGTTGACTCTTTGGAAAAGACTCTGATGCTGGGAGGGATTGGGGGCAGGAGGAGAAGGGCACGNAGAGCACTTTTAGGATTTACTTATCAGCCAACAAATACTTATTTGTACTTTGGCCACCTCAGGCGAAGAGTTGACTCTTTGGAAAAGACTCTGATGCTGGGAGGGATTGGGGGCAGGAGGAGAAGGGCACGACAGAGGATGAGATGGCTGGATGGCATCACTGACTCGATGGCCGTGAGTTTGAGTGAACTCCGGGAGGTGGTGATGGACAGGGAGGCCTGGCGTGCTGCGATTCATGGGGTCGCAGAGAGTCGGACACGACTGAGCAACTGAACTGAACTGAAACACCAGTATAACACGAGTTGTACCATGGAAAAGAACAGTCACGGAGCTTATCCCCACCCTCAAGAATTTTACATTCTAGATGGCCAGACACTCACATATAAGTAAGCAGGGAGTTCAACGAAAATATAAGACAGGGTAATCTAACAGAGTTACTGGGGAGGTTGTTTGACTAGGAAGGCCTCCCAGAGGAGGTGTTCTTTAAGATGAGACCTGCAGAATGAGAATTGGGAACTTTACAGCCTGGGAAAAGGGGCCAAGGCTAGAAACAGTTCAGTTGGCTAGAATATTTGGGAACAAAGAGATAAGTAGCATGCCATGACAGTGGGAGAAGTATGTAAGTGGAGACCAGTTTCTATATCCTGTATTGTGTATCATAATGAGAGCTTTGAATTTTAATTTTACTTTAGTGGCAAGCTGTTGGAATGTTGTCTTTTTTTATTTTGTCTTTTAAGGATGAACAGAGTTAAAATTTCATCCTGGGACTGCCCTGGTGGTTGAAAGGTTAAGAATCTGCCTTGCAATGCAGGGAACATCAGTTTGATTCCTGGTTGGGTTAACTAAGATCCCATAAGCCTTAGAGCAACTACTGAGCTCACCTGCTACAACTTATGAGTCCATGAGCCACAGCAAAAGATCCGACATGATCCAGTGACGATCTCAAGTGCTGCATCTAAGACCTGAAGCAGTCAAATGAGTAAATAGATACATATTTAAAAAGAATACTTCACCCTGGTTCTCTGATGGGCCAGTCAGGAAGCAATGAGTTCGTATACTAGTGTAGTAAGTATTGCAAGAAGTGATGGTAGCCTGGACCACCAGCCAGTATCATGACATTTGAGTTGGGGGCTGGTGAGGGAATTGGGGATGTGAGTATGGTTCTGAACCAAGATTTCTACCACTGACTCAAACACTGAGGGTGAGGGAAGAGCAGGCAGGGGAAGGGATGTAGGAAGTGATCCAGGGAAGATTAGAAAGGAAAAAGTTTGGGTTATAAGGGACTGATTTTGAACAACACATTTTTGAGGTTCCTGTCATATACCCAAGCAGAGTCAAAAGTCTAGAGCTCATTAAAGTCTGGGGGCCATTGGTTTATACATGCTATCTAAAGCCACGAAAAAGAATGAGAAAACCTGGAGGGAGATTAGAGAGAAAAGAAAGATCAGGACCTAAGGTGGGTGAGGGTTTACTACATCTGGAGATTGGTAAGGTGTGTCCCGTGTCCAGGAGGAGCACTGGGGGATAGTGGTGTCAGAAAGTTAAGTGAGGATAGTTTCATGAAAGGGAGACAGATCAAAGCAGAGGGTATTCAGCCAAGGGGCTGAAAAAGCAGCCAGCAGAAGTCCAGTCCTGGACCTCGCTGTGTGGTGGTGAGTAAGGTGGGACAGTCTCTGCCTCAAAGGACTAACTGTCCGGAGGGGACACTAGTGTTCACAGTGATGAGTTTACCTCTTGGAAGCCTAGTGGTGATGCCATACCAGGGGCTGCCAGCCAGTCAACCACTCATGCTCTTCGGAGAAAGTAATAGACATTTGCTTCCTTCCACTTCATGTTTTTGTTTTTCTTTTTTATCACTAACATTAGATTATGAACTTCTCAGTTCCCTCTATTATAGCTTCATCAGAGAAAACATTCAATGAACATGTACTGAATCATGAGTCAAATACATGGAAACTCTCACAAAACTTTGTTTTTAAGTACCATATGCATACTGTTATTTTTATTATTTTTGTTGTGCTAATTGGTAAGTTGACATCTTCATCAGGCCTAGCACAGTATCTGAGAAAATATAGTGATAGTATTTTCATAGCAAATGGCAAGCACCACAAACCTCCTTCTGCCACTCCCCAGAATATAAAACAGAATTTGAGGTGGGAACGAAAGACACACTATCATCCCATTCATCATCTACTAATGCTCTTTCACTAGGGTTGATTCCTCCTCCAGTCTTCCCACCCAACCTTCCCATACAGAAAGGATAGAGAAAGAAATTGCAAGAAAGTAAAACATGGAATGTGTCAGAAGTGAGCCAGAGAACCCGCAAGACTTTGAATCATACTGAGGTCTGAGGAGTGAAAATAAAGAGGCCAGGGGGACAGAAACCAGCCACCTGGAATCTCTCTGTCAGAGGATGTTTCCATTCCACCCCTGCTCGCTGTGTGTGTGTGTGTGTGTGTGCATGCACGCATGCGCGCACGTGTGTGTGTGTGTGCATGTGCATGTGTATGCGTGTGCTTAGTCACTCAGTGGAGTCTGACTCTTTGCGACCCCATGAACAGTAGCCAGCCAGTGTCCTCTGTCCATTGGTATTTCCCAGGCAAGAATATTGGAGTGGGTTGCCATGCCCTCCTCCAGGGGATCTTCCCAACCTAGGGATTGAGGCCAGGTGTCCCGCATTGTAAATGGATTCTTCACTGCCAGAAGCACCAGGAAAGCCCAGGAGTATGGGAGTGTGTAGCCTGTCCTTTCTCCAGGGGACCTTCCCAACCCAGGAATCAAACTGGGCTCTCCTGCACTGCAGGTGGATTCTTTACCAGCTGATCTAAGAGGGAAGCCTGCTTGTTGACCAGCCCCTTTATCAACACACCCCGACCTCCCTCCCACTCTGCTTGCTCATCATCCTGTCCAGGCAGCCATCAGAGTGGCCTTGGGGGACCCAAAGCTTCAGGTTGAAATAATAGATTTGACTATAGAAGGAAAGCCAGCTACTCCTAAAGCAAAACCAAACAGTCCAACCTGAAGAAAAACCAGTCTCCACTGCTTCAGGATATACGAAAACTCTGAAAGCTGGCAAAACACCACTCCAGAGACTTTGGGAAAACTGCAACCTTTGCCATCACCAATAGAGGGGTAAGCAGGCTGGAATTCTACATAGTGGTGATGGTTTGGTTGCTAAGTCATCTCTGACTCTTTTGCGACCCCATGGACAGTAGCCCGCCAGGCTCCTCTGTCCATGGGATTTTCTAGGCAAGAATACTGGAGTGGGTTGCCATTTCCTTCCCCAGGGGATCTTCCAGACCCAGGTGTTAAAACCATGTCTCCTGTGTCTCCTGCACTCCAGGCAGATTCTTTATTGCTGAGCAACCAAGGAAGCCCAGGTCTATGCAAGGGAGGTGTCAAATGACATGTTTATTTTGTACAAAGTGACTATGGAGATGTGGATAATAAACAGCATTAACAGCAACACTAACTTTACAGTTTCTGTAAGCCACATCTTCTCTATGATATACTTTGAGTAAACTATCATCATCTCCACTCTACAAACTGAAAACCTAAGTAAGAATGAGGAACGTGTGTGAAAGCCATGACAAGCTTCCCCTAACCTGATGTGTCCTATCACAGTCCCTCCTCAGGCTCCAGGCACAGGTTTCAGGATGAGGGTGGGTGAGTACCAGCCTCTTGTGTTCCCAGTACCATTTCTGAAGAAATGGTGTTTGGAAGTCAAATCTATCCCAGAAGGAAAGGGTGAATTTGTGTGGTTAAACCAAGGAAGCTGATCAGAGATTGCAGAAGAAGATACAAAGAATCAGGTGCTGTGGTGAGTCTACTGTATGGCATATACTCTGAACTTGGAAGGGAATGGAAACCAAGAAGGGAGATTCATGCACTGGCAGGCCGGTGAAATTCCAGCAGCCCAGCTCTTCTGCTGAAACACCAGGTGCACACATCATTTGCGAGCCTCGATTTGGGGGCCCTTTGGCTTTGACCTCCTGGAAACTCCAGAAGAGCTTCTCAAGCTTTGGTTCCCCTGCTTCTATGCTCATGCTGTGTCCCTCACCTGGAATGCCTTGCCCTCATATCCCCCTCCCCATCTATTTTTCTTCTTCGCCTCCCCATCGGACCAATGTGGTGCTCCTCCCAAAAGCCACCTGGGAACAGATGAGCTCAAGGATTCGATCTGTTCCTCCATCTCCATGTTGAATGGCCTCTGAGGCCACTGGATACCAAGTGTTTGTTACAGAGCTGCAGTAATAGTAGTAGTAGAGAAGTGGAGGTAGCAGAGATAGTGAACGCAGTAGAAATGGGAATCACCATCACTGTCACCATGAGAGCAGCAACAGCAACAGCAGCAATAGTAGTAGCAGCAAGGACAACAGCAGCCGCAGTGGGAGTTGTCACAGCAGTAGCAATGCGAGTAACATAAAGAACAATAATAGGTTAAAGGCCAGGACCTCCCTGGTGGTCCAGGGGTTAAGACTTCACCTTCCAATGCACGTGGAGGGTTGAGCCTTGGTCTGGGAGCTAAGTCTCCACATGCCTCGTCACCAAAATATGAAAACACAAAACAAAAACAGCAGTCACATTGTTACAAATTCAATAAAGACTTAAAAATGGTCCACATCCAAAAAATCTAATAAAAAAATAGCATTAGTAAGAAGCAATAAAGACATAGTAAGACGAGGTGGCAAGAATACACAGGAGGACTACACTTAAAAAGTTTTAATTACCCAGATAACTGCAATGGTGTCATCACTCACCTAGAGCCAGACATCCTGGAGTGTAAATTCAAGTGGGCCTTAGGAAGCATTGCTACAAACAAAGCTAGTAGAGGTGATGGAATTCTAGTTGAGCTATTTCAGATCCTAAAAGATGATGCTGTTAAAGTGCTGCACTCAATATGCCAGCAAATTTGGAAAACTCAGCAATGTCCACAGGACTAGCAAAGGTCAGTTTTCATTCCAATCCCAAAGAAAGAAACTTCCAAAGAATGTTCAAACTACTGTACAATTGTGCTCATTTCACATGCTAGCAAGATAATGTTCAAAATACTTCAAGCTAGGCTTCAACAATATGTGAAGTGAGAACTTCTAGATGTATAAGCTAGATTTAGAAAAGGTGAAGGAAGCAGAAATCAAATTCTAGCATCCATTGGATCACAGAAAATGGAAGGGAATTTCAGAAAAACATCTACTTCTGTTTCATTGACTGTGTGCCTTTGACTGTGTGGATCACAACAAACTGTGAAACAATGGATTGGTTCCAAATTGGGAAAGGAGTATGTAAAGGCTGTATATTGCCATCCTGTTTATTTAATTTATATGCAGAGTACATCATGTGACATGTCAGGTTGTATGAATCACAGGTTGGAATCAAGATTGCTGGGAGAAATATCAACAACCTCAGATATGTGAATGATGCCACCGTAATGACAGAAAGTGGAGAGGGACTTAAGAGCCTCTTGTTGAGCATTAAAGAGGAGAGTGAAAAAGCTGGCTTAAAATTCAACATTGAAAAAACTAAGATCATGGCACCCAGTCCCATCACTTCATGGCAAATAAATGAAGAAAAAGTGGAAACAACGACAGATTTCATTTTCTTGGACTCCAAAATCATTGCAAATGGTGACTGCAGCTATGAAATTAAAAGATGCTTGTTCCTTGGAAGAAAAGCTATGACAAACCTAGTGTGTGCTCATGTTCAGTTGTTTATCTTGTCTGACTTTTTGTGACCCCATGGACTGTGGCTGTGACAAACCTAGACACTATATTAAAAAGCAGAGACATCACTCTGCCAACAAAGGTGCATGTAGTCAAAGCTATGGTTTTTCCTGTTATCGTATATGGATGTGAAAGTTGGACCATAAAGAAGACTGAGCACCAAAGAACTAATGGTTTTGAATTGTGGTGCTGAAGAAGACTCTTGAGAGTCCCTTGGACAGCAAGGAGACTAAATCAGACAATCCTAAGAGAAATAAACTCTGAATAATCATTAGAAAGACTGATACTGAAGTTGAAGCTCCAATACTTTGGCCACCTGATAGGAAGAGCTGATTCATTAGAAAAGACCCTGATACAGGGAAATACTGAGGGTAGGAGAAGCAGTCGACAGAGGAGGAGATGGTTGGATGGCTTCACTGACTCAATGGACATGAGTTTGAGCAAACTCTGAGGGATAGTCAAGGACAGGGAAGGACAGTGAAGAACAGGGAAGCCTGGTGTGCTGCAGTCCATGGGGCTGCAAAGAGTCGGAGATGACTGAGTTACTAAACAACAATAGTAGTAGTGGGCATACCAGTGGTATTAGTAATTGCTGATAGTTCATCTTGCTTTATTATCTCCAGTCATAAACACAGCCATAGTTTTGACCACTCAGGGTGGTATCAGGAGACAATCAGTCTCATAATAGAAAAATAAATAAATGCCTTTTAAAATGTGTTTCCAAAAGTAGATAACTAAAGGTGTTTCCATTTGTTTTGCCAATCCAAAGAGGGGAAAAAAATATCAGATCTAGAATTATGATAGTGTTTGCAGAGTCTTCTACTCAGAAGTTATAAAAATATGAAAACAGTGTATCTGGAGTGAGAAACCAAATTTCCTATTTCAAGAAGAGGTTCGAGGCCTGTAGGACCACTGGTCATGATGAGGCAGCTGCCCAGCTTAAGACTCAGGAGACAAATGAGAAATTGGCTGTCCCACAAGGCGCGGGTTTATTCTCAAAGCCGGACCCAGAAGAACATAGATCCCAGTGGTGTCCGCAGGCTGTGTCTCTCCCTCTGGCTTTCCGACTTGGCTCGTGCAAACGGTCTCATTAATCTGTGGTCAAGTGCAAGCATGCAAGCGCTTGATGAAAGAGAATGAAAGAAAGGATGGTCCTTGGATCAACAGCAGCATGAAGATTCCCAGGATGACTCCCTTCCAACTTTAGCAACAGCCAGCGAGTGCCTCCCGGAGCAGCTAAACTTGGTGTCTGTACCCCCAATCCTTCTGGCCAGCAGCTTGGTTTGGAAACAGCCTCCAGCAGACTGATCTGATATTATTAACAGACCTCTGTTTTCTAATGTTGGATGCATCCACAATTGTTTGTGACAGTCCTGCCTCCACCCCCATAATTATTTAATTCTTTTGGAATGTGGGAAATTGGCATGAGGCACCAGACTTGGAGTCCATGGCAAGTTGGCCTCCTTCTCTATTGACCCAGAACATCTTCCTACCTGGATTTGCAAGGATGGGACAGAAGTCCATCGGAGAAGAGCTTGTTCATTCTGGTTGGAGTTGAGATCAGACTTGACTGATGAGCTCAGTGCTAAAATAACTGGTGTCTACTTGGGAGACAGTCAATGGACGGCTCCCAAAGTAAATGGATTTGTGATCCTCTTTCTCACTGCTTCTCTTTCTCTTTTTTTAAGATGATAAAATTGCAAAGCCAAGTCCATTAAACAATTCATACTTTGATTTGCAAAAGACAACAAACATATCCTCTGAGCAAGGGAAGCAAGTCTTTTCTTGCATCCGAGTTCAGGAACACTGAGTCTTTCCATTCAGGCCCTTCAAGGTACATCAAGTTGAAGGGTGATCTAATTGGTTTTCAAGGCAAAAGGAGTGTTCATTGTCCAAGTGGTTTTATTCAATAATTATTCTGCTATTGAACACACATAGACTCTTCATTTAACGCTGATTCTTACATCTGCAAAATGAAATCAAACGTCCCATTCAAAGTGCAAATACAGAGAAATTGGGTGCTCCCAGCATAAGATTTGACCCTGGGTAGATGCTCAAAAGTATCTGTTAAAGGAAAGAGTGACTTTGTCTAAGTGAACAAAATAATGATTCATAGAAGTGAGAGAAGGAAAGGAAGTAATAATAAATACAGTTTAGCACTCCCACTTCACTGACGAAGAGCTAGACCCACACAAGCGTAGTGACTAAGCCAAGGTCAAATGAACGTGTCTTGGCAGAACACAAGAGTGAGTTATCCAAAATCTTAGGTCAACATCTGCGAACTCCAGGCCAACAGATAAAGTTGTTGCTAACTAAAGGACAGCTGTAAATTCCCCTTCCTCTCTCTGTTTACATTCAAAATAAGTTGAATGGTAGTAAAAAGAAGAGCATTAAGAGACAAGTTGCCCTCTTGACAATTTCTCATTTTCTTACAATCCTTAAGAAACAATGATGCCAATAATACCAAAAGGGATACTGAGTCAGTGGTACTTGGAGTTCAGTTCACGGATCAGCAGCCTCAATATCCCTGGGTAGCCTGTCATCCTGGGTGGGTCCCAGGAATCTGTATTTTAACAAATCTGTATTTTAACAAAAAGAAGCATTCTGGGAAATGCTTCTTTAGACTACATTTTGAGGA
Organism: Neotragus pygmaeus; assembly: GCA_006410875.1. Lineage (NCBI taxonomy): Eukaryota > Metazoa > Chordata > Mammalia > Artiodactyla > Bovidae > Neotragus > Neotragus pygmaeus. The sequence goes on from SJYV01022403.1 coordinate 9,700, forward strand.
TCACTGATCTATAGACTGATGCCCATAAAAGCACCCAGAGCCTGGAATAGCACGCTGTAGCAAGGGTGATTGGCTGATTACTTACTTTCTTCTCCCTTGTCTGTCTTCCAGTGCAGAGACTTCAAAAATCAGGGGTTTTCTTGTAGCTACAGGTGGTCCTGAAACTGAATTCTACCCAATGAGATGTACATAGGGATCGAGGAAGCGTAGGTTTTCCTGATCTGAAAAAGCTGCATGAGGAAAAACCCCATGTCTATGTCAACTTAACGTTCCTGACTTTGAATGCAAGGCGTGTAGATCTGACAAGTGTTGTACTACAGCTGTCTTGTAGCCAAGAAGAGGAAGTCAAGAGAACAAAAACGATGTCAGCCCAAAACAGTGACTTAGGGACACTAAGCTATGCCAGTATATCCCTGCTAGAGAACAGCGATTGTGTTTCTATTTACACATATATTATTAAAGATACCATTTTTCTCAGTTTGCCTCCACAATAACCATGAGTAACTATTATATAACAAAATGAAGTATACATTTCTGCACAACTTGCAATGAAATACAATCAACTCCTAGATGGAAGCTGCCAGATAAAGTGGTTAAAACCTATGTAGAAAAGGAAAAGTTGAAGAAAAGCAAAGAATGACAGGGCATGGCCTTGATGAGGCATCTATTCCTTTCCTAGGGTTGTTATAAGAAGCTACTCACAACCCAAGTAGCTGAAAGGAACAGAACTGTACTCTCTCCTGGTTCTAGAGGCAGAACTTTGACTTCAAGGTATCAAAAATATTGTTTCCTTCTGAAGGCCCTAGAAAAGATGCTGCCCTATCTCTTCTGTTACAGATTGAACTGTGAACCCAGCAAAAGATGCACGGACGCTGTCTTGTGCGCATGCGCGTTAAGTCGATTCAGTCGTGTCTGACTCTTTGTGACCCCGTGGACCACAGCCCAGCAGGCTCCTCTGTCCGTAGGATTCTCCAGGCATGAATAGTAAAGTGGGTTGCCATGCCTTTCTCCAGGAGATCTTCCCGACCGAGGGATTGAATCCCGGTCTCTTAAGTCTGCCTCATTGGCAGCCACGTTCTCTACCACTAGAGCCTCCTGGGAAGACCCCTATTTATGTGACTTTTTTTGAAAATAGGATTTTTACAGGCGCAAATTAAAATGAAGTTATTAGGGTGGGACCTAATCCAATATGACTCTATCCTTATAAAAGGGAGAAATTTGGACACAGAGGTAAACATACATAGAAGGATGGCAGTGTGAAACAAAGTCAATGTCACATACAGTCAAGGAGCATGTGCATTGTCCAGAAGCTCGGAGAGGGCCAGGGCCTGCCAATGCCCTTCTGGCTTCTGGTGGCTGCCAGCCATCCTTGGGATTCCTTGGTTTGAAGGTGTACGCCTCTCACATCTCTATCCTTATCTTCGTATGGCCTTCTCCTTGGTGACTCTGTGCCTTACATTTTTCTCTCTTTTCTCAGGAAGCGTCTGTCATTGAATTTAGAACTCACTCTAAATTCAAGGTGATTTGACTTCAAGATAATTATTTACCTCTGCGAGATCCTGTCTGTAAATCAGGTTACATTCACAGGTACCAGGCTTAGGGTTATACACCTCTTTGGGGGAATACAATCCAACCAGGTACAAGGTGTTACTATTCATGAGTGTGTGTGTGTGTGTGTGTGTGTGTGTGTGTGTGTGTGTGCATGCACTCAGTTGCTCAGTCATGTCTGACTCTCTGTGACCCCATGGACTGTAGTCTGTCGGGCTCCTCTGTCCATGGGATTTTCCAGACAAGGATACTGGAGTGGGTTACCATCACCTCCTCCAGGGGATCTTTCCAGTCCAAGGATCGAATCTGCATCTCCTGTGTCTCCTGTATTAGCAGACAGATTTTTTACCACTGAGTTACCTGGGAATCCTGTTAATATTCTAGTAGGAAAATAAAATTTTATGGTTAATAATGTGGTAACTCTATAAAAGACCCATTCTATGCCTTTTTGTTTCCTCAATAACCACAGTGTCAGAAAAGGGCAAAGAGAAAGAAAGGTTAAGCTGGAGAATAATTGATCGGCTTTGAACTGTTCCTTCAGTCCAGAAGGCTTCCAAGAAAAGGCAGAATTTCTATCAGGTTGGCGAAAAAGTTTGTTCAGGTTTTCCCGTGCCATCTTAATAGAAAGCTCAAGCAAACTTTTTGACCAACCCAATACCTTATTCAATTCGGGGAAATTTTTTTCATATCTCTGTATCTCTCTTTCCACCTTACAGCTTTACTTAAAGCAATAATTGGCCCTGTGATTAGAAGGATAAAAGTCAGCGCAACAGGTGAATATGCTAATTATTCTTGCTTGCTGCGGACATAGCCAGCTTCCGTTTTGGGTCCTAACCTAAGTGTGACATCTCAGTGACAAATTAAATCAATTCAGTTGAGAGCTCCTGGAGTGTGAATAATGGACTGGGAGAGGATACCAGAGTTGAAGTAAAGCCTCCACTGCTAATTAGGAAAAGGAGTGTCCACACGACCCTGCCCTCACGTGGCCCTTACTCCTTCATCTGTAAAAAATAGAGGCTGGCCTGTCTCAAATTCCTTCCACACTATGATTCTTTTGCAGATACTTCCTTCAGAATTTGGACAGGAGTTGAGTAGTGCTTTATTTCTTTTTTTTTGTTTGTTTGTTTTTAATGCACATGATCAGTATGGAGATTTATGGAGACGCTTGCTTTTTATATAGCGAAAGAAGGAAACACACATACACACACTGTACACAATAGCAGCGAGAGAACCTTTGCCAGCCTAACACACATTTATGCAGCAACGGCAGACACAGTGCCACCAGACTGTAAGAAGGGAAAATGACTCTGTCAATATTTACAGAGACCGAAATGGTAACGCAGGCTGTTTCCTTCCTTCCACACAACAAACATGTGTGCAGGCCTTGGTCTCAGCCCTGTGTGCCAGGCACTGGGTCCAGACACTGAAGAGAGCCACAAATAAGACATGGGAGCTGCTTCAAGGCAGAGACGGACAGGGTGGCAGAGCAAGGTGGCACGTGTGTTATGATGGGGCCGGGCTTCAGGCGCTGTGACAGCCCCGCCTACAGCCTTGAGGTCATTCAGAAAGGCCTCGAAGGTGTTCTGAGCCAAATTCTGGAGGATGTGTTGGAGGGTAAGGTGTGGGTTGCCTTGTCGCTACCTCAAGTTTCTAGGCAATTTGAAATCTACAGTTTCTCAACCTTTAAGTGAACTACCAGTTATCATCTTAAACCATAATTCAGATCAAGTCGCATAACTTCCCAAAAATGCTCAAGGATACATCCCAGCCTGGAGACTGACACCATCATCTGACTTTTCCGCTAGTCAAGACCCTTTAGTCTTGGTTGACCTCTTCAGTATCATCTCATACCATAAATTGAAAGAAACATGACACGTCTACTGGAGATAGCTTTGCCTTATTTTGTGAGCTTCCTTGATGACTTCGAAGGCAAAGACTCTGCCTTCAATGCAGATTCCAGGCCAATCTCTAGGTCAGGAAGATTCCCTGGAGAAGTGAATGGCTACCCACTCCAGTATTCCTACCTGGAGAATTTCATGGACAAAGGAGCCTGGTGGACTACAGTTCATGGGGTCACAAAGAATCAGACACAACTGAGCGACTAACATTCATTCATTCACTTTATTTAGGTACAATGAGCCACATGGATAATCTGAAATTCATGTCAGCTGGCCTGATCTGTGTGGTTATAAATGTTTATATTCAGAGTTTGTATAGGGATAAACCCCAGGACATTGAGTCAAAAGATTTCATATCCACACCTTGCTGTGCTGCCTGTGGACCTGAGCTGGCCTCTTTTCTTCTATTTGTAAACTGGAGGGAACAATCCTTGGTCTGGCTGCCTCCTGGGAGTGAAAACCAAAGAAGTCACATGAAATCTTAGTCATGCAACCTCCTTCATCAAGGCCCAGAGAGTTACGCGTAAAAAGACTGAACTGTGATATCAGCAGGCTCGAGTTCCAGTCAAGGATCTCATTCCTAACTCTTCTTACCTGTCCCAGACTTGCTTCTCCATCTAGAAGCATGTGTAGGTCATAGATGACCTCTCAGGTCCCCCAGAATTACTGAAGAATTCTGTGAGTTCATCTGTTTCTTTCCCATTAAGAACCAGCATTTCCTCTGTTTAAGTGATATGAGAACTTTTGAAAGTGTGCACCCTCCAGAGAAATAATTTATTATCTCATTACCTGATCTGTGCATGCAGCTGATCCTGGAGTTGTTGCTTCCTTATGCCCAGGCTGGACATGGTGTTGGAAGGCTATATTCAGTGCCCAGCTTCAGGGATACCTCCTGTTCAGAGTAAGGGTGTCTGTGAGGGTTAGTTTGCTATGATATGTATATTCCTCCCAGTTCACCCAGGTAAATGGGCATCCGTGGGTGGAGACATCACTGTGCTTGCCTGGGACCAAGACTTGGAGCCAGGGCTTTGGAGATATATGCCTGGAATCTCTGTTCTCCAGGGCCCAGATCCAGTGTCTGGCAGAGTCAAATCGTGGTAGCACAGTGGAGGCTCTCCAGCCGCCCCCATGGAAATTGAATTTCTCTCTGAAAACAAGCATTCTCCCAGATCAAACATTCTGAGCAGACTAAACATCTCTGACAATGAGCCCAAAGTTTCATAGCAAAGCAATTTCACTTGGTAATTTGTTCAGTACTAGATGCATTTAGTTCTCCTAAGTTCATCTCTTACTAAATTATTTTCCCAGGACCATTCATTTTTAACATAATAAGGCTAGCATGCCTATGCTATAATAGGACCTTTGCAAAACGAGTGCATATGTTACAATGGCTTATTTTCTGTCATGGAGATTTAATCAAATTCACTAAGTTGGAGGGCTATAATAGAGATTTTCAATAATAAATGTTAAAAGGGTTTTTATAGGATGTCTTGCGACTTGTGAATAAGATCAGATGGAGTGTGTGCTTGGTACTTCCACCAGATGTTGAATTAACTGGCCCAGGGGAGTCCACAGAGTTCCTCCTAGAACAGATCTTGTAAGCCAGCATGGGCTGGACCAGTTTGTTTGGTAAAGTTTCAGCAACTAAAGAAAGGTGCATCTTTTCACAGAGTAGACACAAACATTTTCTTCGGGCTTTCTAAAAAGAATAGGAAATGAATCTTAATTGCAAACGAGCTCCTTTATCAGTCCACTTCACCATTTACCAGGGGCTTCCCTGGTGGCTCAGTAAAGACTCTGCCTGCAATGTCAGAGACCTGGGTTCAATCCCTGGATAGGAAAGATCCCCTGGAGAAGGAAACAGCAACCCACTTCAGCATTCTTACCTGGGAAATCCCATGGACAGAGCAGCCTGGTGGGCTACAGTCTATGGTGTTGCAAAGAGTCGGACATGCCTTAGCAACTAAACCACCATCACCATTTACGATATCCAATCCATTGTGGCTTTCTTGTTTGTTTTTATTTTTTGACAAGACATTATAATAACTCATTCAGGTTCAAAATACCTATAATTTATTCCAAAGATGCTCACTTATTAATTCAGTGAGTAAAAAATGGCCTGGCTCTTGCCTTTCACATAGAAATGGAATCTGTGTGGATTTTCCAGAAGGGCCTGTTAGTTTTATACATGTCATACCTGCATCATTCTTTCCTCACAACTTGGATAGTTGTGCCCTCTGCCTCTCATCCCTTTCTGTCTTTTTCTATATTTTAAATTTTAAAATGATGCAAGGGTAATGAGGCCCTTTTATCTCTCTGAGAAGAGAGAGGAACAGGACCTCTGGAGTGGCCTACTGAAAACACACAATATGTGAAGAGGATGGGGTTCTCTTCTCACGTGTCTTTTTAGTGCAACCACATGAAATTGCCAGAGCTATTTGCAAAGGAACAGAGCAAAGATTGCCTAAATAGCAAGCCCAATGTTTTCTAAAGTTCAACTACATGTATGCCCACAATTCCATAATAAATTCATCCTACTTTGACCTCCTTGGGATTACCTCCATCCAAGTGTATAAATCCACCATATCATCTTTTGTTCTTGATTGAAGACTTTTAATTACTGACCCTTGTATTGTCATCGTTCCCTTATACTGCCATTTGAGAGATTCATAGAATCATTGCAGATAATTCAGCACACTGTGATTTTATCACTTCCTTTTTTGGTCATTTATTAAATATTTATTGGATTTGTACACCATGCCAGATGTGCTTCTCAGCTTGTAATGCATCAAAGCAGGTTGTGACTGTAAGCTCCTTGAAGACGATAATTCGATCCCTTCTTGTTCATCCCTGTGCCCACTGGGGTTGAGGTTTTAAGAAACAAACCCTGACAAGACCTGCATATATAGCTTCCATTCTGCTCCTGGCATAACTTGTTTGGTTCAAAAGAAAAAAAAACAAAACAGTGAGTTAATCTCAGTGAAGCTTAGTGTTCTTACCTGTGCATGGGGATAAAAAAAAGACATCACTGAAACAGAGAAGAAAATCAATTGGACCACACCGATTACATTTAAAGTGATATACAGAGCGTAATGTGCCAATATAAATACTTATATACAGATACTGGTCAAAGAAAGGATGTGAATCCCAAAAGTGGAGACAATGTTTGGAATGAGCATTTGTTCTAAAGACAAATAATAAATTAGCCACCAGCAACAAAATGAAGGCTGTTTAGAAGGGGGAGGTACAAGGGTACTCTTGTACAAAGGTACAAGGTGGCATTATTGAGTACTTGATTACAAGCCCAGCTCAACAACTAAGTCCAAGTATGTGTTAATGGTAATAGGAAATAGCCCCTACCCTGTTTGGCATTTAGAAAAAGAGTCAGATAAGATTTTCTTCCCCAGTGAACCACGGATGGGAATTGTGTTTCTTCAGTTCTTTCATTCAGTCAATATTTATTAAAGACTTAGAATATATCAGAGGCTGTTTTAGGTCCTAAAGAAAGAGTAAAATTAAGTCAAATCCCACACTGTCATGTGCCCAAGAGATAGAAAATCAACAGACATAAGTAATTAACTTCAGAAAAGCCAGGAAGTTCACAACTAAGAGAACTTGAAGCATGTGATGGAGACTGATAATGCTCATGGAAAGTTGAGGTTGAGTGGTCAGGAAAGACATGATCAAGGAGGTACCATTTAAGCAGAAACCCATTTGTTGAGAAGGAGCCAGACACCCACAGAGACTGTGAGAAGAGGGTGGGACTGGGTCCCGGGCAGAGGGGCAGCAAGTGGAAACACTCTAGAGCAGCAAAGAGATGGACATGTTGGAAGAAATAGCAAAACAGCCTAGGGGGAGCTTAGAAAATGAGCAACCAGGAGTGGAAGATGATGTTGAGGAGGCTGGAAAGAACTGTATGAGTTAGGATGACTTTAGTAGGCAGTTGTTGTTACGCAAATATGGTTCATTATACACATAACTTTGGTAGGATTCTTCCAGACCCAAAGCTATCTTCAGATGGACAGCTCTATGGTTGAGATACTGCTTTAGCTAGACTCTACCAGATGGGATTCTGTCACATGGGAAATAGTTCATCTTGTAAACCTCCCTATGTGGAATGCATCCCGTGTGTTTGAGAACCATGTTTGACTTTAGACCAAAGTAATCAGCCACTTCATTCTCCAACCACACTGCTCTTGACCTGGAAAGATGCTTTTCCTTGTGAACACGTAAGAGTAAGTTAACAAGAAGTTCAAACTGCTTACACATCCAACAGGGAGGGAGAGGCTTGGAATAAAGATGGCGACTGTAGCAGAAAGTCACAGACCTCAGAATCAGGCAACTCCCACTCCTGCCAGCCTTTTGCTCATTTGTGAGATGGAGATAAAACTTTCTTATCAAGATCAGGCTTCACCCTTGCCCCTCCTTGGGCTAACTCCTGCTCATCTTTGAAGACTGAACCCAACCAAGTACTCTCTCCACTCTGTACCTTTCCCTTAGCCCCCTAAACCAACTGTCTTTCCCAGGGCTAAGTCTTCTTTCGTGGGCCCATATTGATTCTTGGGGTTACTATTATTACTAGGATAGCACATACTTCATTATGAGAACATCCACATTGCATTTTGGTAGTTATACAATGTCTGCTTCAGCTTGGTGTTCCTTAGCATAGAATAGGAGCTAAATATGCTGGCCCAACTGAACTGAACTCAATTTAAGAAAGCTTTACCTGTACATACTTTCAAAAATTATAATTTGCACTCAAATTAGTGATCTATTATAAGCCAGGAATGAGAATATAGTCATTTTGAATACACATCACAGCCCTAGTCACTTCTTTTGAACATTTTTTAAAAATATGCCAGTATTTTAATTGTAAGAAATTTAATGTACATGAATATTTTAGTGTGTTTCATTTCATTAATAAAAAGGCACTTAAGATTAAATTGTATAGCTTGTACTTTATTTCTCTAGACTAGATTTATAGATAGCTACACGTTTTTCTATTGTTCCGAGTTTTTAATTCATTATGTCTGGGTGTGCAAGAAAAAAAAAATCTGTAGTAAATATCTTGTTTGATTGTATCTCCTTAATTGCATGAGATAGTTCCTGCCTGGAACTCTAGGGATTTGTTGGAAAGAAGGCGGATCCTCAGCATCATTAATGGATTTAATGCAGTAAAGGATTGCTCTGTCTGTGAGAAAAATGTCCTTGGAATAGGGTCCAACAGCCTTAAACTTGGTGTATATTTCTCCCAGAAGTGAGAACCTGTGCAAGTTCCCCAGTGCATCCCTACGAAGACATAAGAATTCACACTGGGGAAAGGGACAAAATCAGTGAGTTACTCTAAATAATCATGGGTCCCTGAAATTGATAAAGTATCAATGTATTCAGCAATGCCTCACACAGTGCCCTAGCCATAGTAAAATCTTGCCAAATATTTCTTAAAATAAACAAAGAACACTGAAGCACTGGACACTGGGGTCATTTCAGGGCAGAGACAAATATTCATCCACTATCAAAGGTCATCATTTCATCTAGTGCTGTAGTTTAGAGACCCTTATCAGCTACCTATTGCCCCAAAGTGTAAGTAACAGATAGCCACAGACTCCCAGAGGGATGCAATAAGAAGCAGTGGGTATTTTTCAGGAGGCTATGGGTCCTGGGAGGGTCTAGGCATTGTGTTGGGCTACTTTCTGTCATCTGTGCTTGACCATAAATCTTTGGTCAACTGGTAGGTAGGCCACAGGCAGGCTATTCTGCTGGTATCAACTTAAACCATGTCTCTACAACATGTAGTTCCTCAAACATGAGCAGCCTAACTTGAGCTTGTTTTTCTGATAACTGATAGGGGTCTGAGAGAGCCAGAAAGCCCACAAAGACTCCTAAAATCTAAGCTAAGGACTGGCATATAATCACTTCTGTTACATTCTAATGGTGGGTCACAGACCGATCCAGGTTCAAGGAAATGGAAAACAGATCCTGACTCATAATGGGAAACATTGCAAAGTCTTGTTGCAGAGGGTGTGGATGGAGGCAGGAGGGGGAATAGATCAGTTTCTGTAATCTCTTGTGATCGCAAAGAAAAGTTTACCTTCTATACTTCATTACATATTTCAAGGAAATCAAGAAGGTATGTGAAATATTTTAGAAGGTGTTTCATACAAATTGATGACAGAAAGCTAAGCAACTAAGTATGAGCTTAGAAAATGCAAAATATGGAACCAAAAAAAGACTATTTTTAATATAACTAAAGGTATGCATAGTTCTAAATAAAATTTGGAAATTCTAAGAAGTACAAAGAAGAAAACACCATTTAATTTGCCACTTCTCTGAGATAATTCTGCTATTATCTTTTTTAATCATGAAAATTGCTAAACATGCAGAAAGCACCCATGTGTCCTTTGCCCAGCTTTGGACAATTTATTAGTCATGTTTCATTCATCCTCCTCCCATTTTTTTTTCTTCCAATTTTTACCTGAAGTATTTCATCAGTGCAATTTCCTTACAGGTAAGGGCAAAGCACACACACACACATACACACACATATGCACACTTATGCACTCAACAGATGGCACTTCAATTGACAAGAATTTCTTAAGATCATCAAATAGCTAATTCATACAGTACCAAATCCACGTTCAGTTTTCTCCCTTGTCTCAAAAATACAAATCCTTATAGTTGGTTTGCTTGAATTATGAGTTAAGCAAAGTTCACACCTTGAATGCATATTATTACCATCATCATCATCATTATTCTCTTGTCATGTATGATAAGCAGTCAGTCTCATGGATCTACAGTTGGCTGAAGATAGACTAATCCAGTTGAGCTAAGCTGGGGCTCCATTCAGGCTGAGACAGCAGGGCAGTCAGTCCCTCTTCCTCTGGAAAGCCACGGTCCTCTGGGGGGCTGCTGATGTATAGAGGGCATGCCTGCTTCATCAAGATCTGAACAGAATCAAGCTGAAGAACAAGTTAACACAAAGACATTAGTGAAATGATGACTGTTCCCTAGACTTCAGGCTGATCTTTTCAAACAAACTACTGGAACAGATTCCACCTAGCTTCTGCACTAGACAAATCTTGGAAACAGAGTGTTGGGTAAAGTAGGAAAGAATAGCATCATCGCTTTGCCAGGCAAAGGGGGACAATGTGGGCCCCTGCCCCCCAAAACTGTGTCCCCATCTGGAATGATTTTATGAGGCAATTTATAGCAGTGGTTCAAGGGTGTGGTGCTAGTAAGATTGCGCTTAGTTGCTTAGTTGTGTCTGACTCTTTGCAACCCCATGGACTGTACCCCACCAGACTCCCCTATCCCTGGGGATTCTCCAGGCAAGAATACTGGAGTGAGTTGCCATGCCCTCCACCAGGGGATCTTCCCAACCCAGGGATCAAACCCAGGCCTCCTGCATTGCAGGTGAATTCTTTACCATCTGAGCCAATAGGTGAATTATCTCTCTGCTCCCTTTGTCTGGTCTCAGGTATCTTCTTGATAAGCTTCTCTGTTATGAAAACTACTGACATCTTCCATTTGCTGAGTTTTCATTTTCTAAAGAGCTTAAGGACAGGGACTTCCTTGGTGGTCCAGTGGATAGGAATCTACCTGCCAGTGCAGGGGACATAGGTTTTGAGAAGATCCCACAGGCTGAAGGGCGAATAAGGCCTATGCACCACAATGACTGAGCCCAAGATCTGGACCCTGGAAACTCCAGTGACTGAAACCCAGGCATCTAGAGCCTGTGCTCTGCAACAACAGCAGACACCACAATGAGAAGTCCGTGCAATGAAACTCACTGTAACTAGAGAAAGCCTGGGCAAGGCAATGAAGACCCAGAGCAGCCAAAAATATAAACAAAATAATAATTAGAAACCTTAAAAAAATTTAAAAAGAAAGCTTAAAGACAATGTTCTGTGCATCCCTTGAAGGTAATCAAGTCACTGCCCCAAGACTTCACTGTTGTTTCTTGAATGTCCCTTCTTTGTTTAGTGTGCATTCCACGGATTCTTGGCTTAGCAGCTATTCTTTCCTGCCCTTTGGAACTCAGGGAAGGTCTTGAAGGCTGGAGTCTGTTCCCTACAAGAAATGGGAGCCAGAGAAGCTTCTGTGCCCAGGAGCCCTACAGGGTCCTGCTCTGTTTCAGTTGTTTTGAGGACACAATGGGTGTACATGTGTAACAGTGCCTGGTGAGAAATAGAATATTTCCTGACTTGTCAATAAACAAAGCATGTCACAGGCATCAGAAACTGCACCATCTAGGGATGGTGAATTGGTGAGCCCTTAGAGAACTCAGAAAGGAAAGAATATCTGCCATCCAGCAGCCATCAGACTACAGCCACTCCCCACAGTGAGTCCTGAGGAAATTCAGAAGGTTGTAAAAACTCAGGAAACTGGCCCCAGATAGCTGAGGTGCATGTCAAAATAATGATTTCAATGAGTCCCAACTCTTTCTTCTTCCCATAGATATAGAAAAGCACTAAATTCCTTCAAGTGAAACACTTGATTTTTTTTCATTTGCAATAAGTTTTGATGTTCAGAAAACCTGCCTTTTGTTAAAAAAAATTCCTATAAAACCTGGCTTCTCCACTAGGCTCCTCCTCAGAGCAGTTCTCTCAGGGTTACCTGAGATGTTATTTCTGTGGCTTGAAGTCCTAAAAAATTCTCACTGAATCTTAAAACATAATTCTCAACTTTTAGGTTGTGGATATTTTTAAGTCCACAATGGAAATCAGTAGCTGGGCCTTGCCTTCACTTGAAGAAGGGTCAGAAGATAGAACTGAGTTCTAGATCTTCCAGCTGATGGGTATCAACATGGGACTGTGGTATAGGGTGGGGCATTGGATGAAGACCTCTTTCCCAGCATCTGTTATGTGAGGCACGTCAACTAGAGAAGCTCCAACTCCACCACTCCCTTCCACAGCCAGGTCTCCAGGATTTGAGCCCCGGGGATTGGTTGTTATTATGGTTCAATCGCTCAGTTGTGTCAACTTTTTGTGACCCCATGGACTGCAGTACACCAGTCTTCCTTGTCCTTCACTGTTTCTGAGAGTTTGCTCAAACTCATGCCACTGAATTGATGATGCCACCCAACCATCTCATCCTCATCCAGGGGTTTGAGGCTGTGCTTTCTTCCTTAGAAGAGAGCACAGTTTTCCTGGGGCAAGGTCCACAATCAAACTGACACAAGAAATTAGCCTGAGAGAACACTTCTGGGGTGGTTCCCTGACTTCCCTTTTCAGGCCAGATTTGCCACTTGAGCTGATGAGATGTGACTGAGAATTTATTTGTACCTGCCCGCAGTTTACGAGGACAATGAATAAAGTAAGGCAAAGGTGCCTCCTGCCAGGTTCATGCCTCCTGGCATCCCGAGGATACAAACATCCCTCCCCTGACGGGCACGTAGGCAGTGCCTCTCTGTCCACACCTTTGACAGCCCTGACGTTCTTTGTGGAGCTGCCAAAGAATGTTGCTGTACAATTCATTCTGTTGGCAAGACTTGTGTCCCAGGCCTGTGTTTGCCTACCTCTTGGCAGCATGGCCCTTCCCTAGGTTAGAATGGCGCATCAGGAGGCCTGGTTCAGGACCGTTTCCAAGCTAAGAGGGGGGTGGTTGGGAGAAGTGGATCCAGGGTGGTAGATAGTGTAATCTTCAATGACAAAACCAGCTTTGTATTATGGTAATCTCCTACTCATGAGGGATTCAAAAGCTAAATTTTTGTCATATATTAGCCTCTTCTCCAAATAGGATCACAAGAAACTCAATATTCAGAAGAATCAATATAGTGAAAATGAGTATATGACCCAAAGCAATCTATAGATTCAGTGCAATCCCTATCANAGGCCGGACATTGGCTCAGGGTGACCGAGGTACACAGCCCAGACCTCAGCACAGGGGGACCGTGGCACACAGCCCGGACCTCTGGAGCAGGCTACCGTGACACACAGCTGGGACCTTGGCAAAGAGGAACCGTGGCACAGAGCCGGGAACAGTTCGCAAGAAGAGGGCGGAACACAGGCCGGACCTCGGCACATGGCGACCGCGGCACACATCCCGGACCTGGGAAGATGGCGACCGCGGCACACAGCCCGGACTTCGGGGCCAGGCTAATAAGGCACACAGCCCGAAACTCGGTGCAGTGCGACCACAGCACACAGCCCAATCCTCAGTGAAGGGCAACCACAGCACACAGCACGGACCTCAGCAGAAGGCTACCTCGGCACATAGCCCGGACCTCGGCAGAAGGCTACTGCGGCACACAGCCCGGAACTCGGTTCAAGGCTACCGAGGCACACAGGCCGGTCTTCAGTGCAGGGTGACCATGGCACACAGCGTGGACTTCAGCGCAAGGGACCGTGGAACACAGCCAGGATATCGGCACAGGGCGACAGCAGAACACAGGCCAGACTGAGGCATAGGAAGATCGCAGCACACATCTAGGACATCGAGCAGGGCGACCGCTGCACACAGCCGGAAACTCAGTGAAGGGTGACGGCGGCACAGCCCGAACTTAAGTGAAGGTCAACTGCATCACACAGCCCAGTAATCTGTGCAGGCTGACAGCCTCACAGAGTCTAGAACTCGTCGCTAGTCAACTGAGAAACACAGCCAGGAGCTCGGCACAGGGCAACCACGGCACACAGCCTGTACCTTGGCAAAGGGCGACCGAGGCACAAAGCCTGAAACTGAGGAAAGGGCGATCGCGTCACACAGCCCAGAACTCGTCGCTAGCCGACCGTGGAACACAGCCCCGACCTCGGCGCAGGGTGAAGGTTGCACACAGGCCGGAACTCAGCGCAGGGCGACAACAGCACACAGGCCAGACTTCGGTGCAGGGCGACCGTATAACAATGCCGGACCTTGGGGCAGGGTGACTGCGGACCACAGGCCTTATTTCGTCTCAGGGCGACCAGGACAAAAAGCCCGGACCTCGTCTTAGGGCGACCGGGGCACACAGCCTGAACTTCAGTGAAGAGCGACCAAGGCACACAGCATGTCCCTCGGCACAGGGCGTGCCTGTCACACATCAGGAGTTGGCAACCGCAGCACACAGCCCGGACACCAGCACAGGGTGACTACGAAACACAGCCCGGACCTTGGAGCAAGGCTTTTGCAGCCCACAGCCCGGACTTCAGAGAAGGTTCCCCACGAAACACACCCGAACCTCAGCGAAGGCATACCACGGCACACAGCCTGGAAATCTGTGCAGGGCAACCATGGCACAGAGCTCAGAACTCGTAGCTAGCCAACCGCAGAACACAGCACGGACGTCGGCACAGGGCAACAATGGCACACAGACCGGATCTCTGTGCAGGGCAACCGCAGAACACAGCCCGAACCTCAGTGAAGGGCGACTGCATCACACAGCCCAGAACTCGTCTCCAGCCGACCACAGAACACAGTCCGTACCTCGGCGCAGGGCGACCGCAGAACACAGCCCAGAAATCTGTATAGGGAGCAGGAAGCACAGAGCATGTAACTCATCACTAGTCCACCACGAAACACAGCCTGGACCTCGGTGCAGGGCGACCACAGCAAACAGGCCAGATCTCGGTGCAGGGCGAACACGGCACACAGTCCGGAACTCGGTTCAAGGCTACCTAAGCACACAGGCCGGACCTCGGCACAGGACGACTGCAGCACACAGCATGAACCTCAGCGCAGGGGACCGTGGCACACAGCCCGGACCTAGGAGCAGGGTGACCGCGGGACACATCCCAGAACTTGGTGAAGGGCGACCGTGGCACACTGCCCGAAACACAGTTAAAGGCGATCACGACACACAGCCAGTAACTCGTCGCTAGCCGACCGTGAAACATGAAATTAAAGNCGGGACACATCCCAGAACTTGGTGAAGGGCGACCGTGGCACACTGCCCGAAACACAGTTAAAGGCGATCACGACACACAGCCAGTAACTCGTCGCTAGCCGACCGTGAAACATAGCCCGGATTTCGGGACACGCGACCACAGAACACTGGCCGGACCAATGCACAGTGAGATCGTGGCACACAGGCTGGACCTCAGTGCAGGGTGCCTGCGGAACACAGGCCGGACCTGGGCACAGGGCGACCGTGGCACACAATCTGGACGTGGGGAGATTGTGACCGTGGAACATAGCCCAGACCTTGGAACAGGGCGACCGCAGCACACAGCCTGGACTTCTGCAGAAGGCTACCTCCGCGCACAGCCCGGACCTCAGAACAGGGCGACTGTGGCACACAGCCCCGAATTCGGCAAACAGGGAATACGGCACAGAGCCCGGAACTCGTTGCAAACCGAGGGTGGAACATAGCCCGGACCTCGATGCAGGGAGGCCATGGCAAACAGGATGGAACTCGTCTCCAGCCGACGGGTAGAACAGCCCAGACTTCGGCATAGGGCGACCACGGCACACAGGCCAGACCTCGGCTCAGGGCGACCGCGGCACACAGCCCGAACCTCATTGAAGGGCGACCACAGCACACAGCCCAATAATCAGTGTAAGGTAACC
>SJYV01022408.1:10280-35773 GCA_006410875.1 Neotragus pygmaeus
GGCACACAGCCCGGACCTTGGCGCAGGGCGACCGTGGCACACAGTCCGAATTTCAGTGAAGACGACTGCGGAACACAGCCCGGAACTAGTCTCCAGCCGACCGTGGAGCACAGCCCGGATCCAGGCACCGGGCGACCATGCCACAGGCCTGGACATTGGCACCAGGCTACCGTGGCACACAGCCCGAACCTCAGTCAAGGGCGACTGCAGCACAGAGCCGAGAAATCTGTGCAGGCCGACCGTGGCACAGAGCCAGGAACTCGTCGCTAGCCAATTGTGGAACACAGCCCGGAACTCGACATAGGGTGACCACGGCAAACAAGCCAGACCTCATCGCACGGCGACCACAGCACACAGCCCAGACCTCAGAGAAGGGCAGCTGTGGCACACAGGCCGAACCTCAGTGAAGAGCGACTGCAGCATAGAGCCCAGAAATCTGTGCAGGGCGACTGTGGCACAGAGTCAGGAACTGGTCGCTAGCCAATCGTGGAACACAGCCCGGACCTCAGAATACGGCGACCACAGCACACAGGCCGGACTTGGTCGCAGGGCGACCATGGCACACAGCCCATACCTCAGTGAAGGGTGACCGTGGCACACATCCCGAAACTCAGTTAAGGGCAACTGCGACACACAGCCCGGAAATTGTCGCTAGCCAACTGTGGAACACAGCGCATACCTCGGTGCAGGGTGACCGTGGCACACAGGCCAGACCTCAGCTCAGGGCATGCATGCCAGACCTCGGCATAGGGTGACCACGGAACACAGTCCGAACCTCAGTGATGGGCGACCGCAGCACACATTCCGGACCTCGATGCAGGGCAACCCTGGCACACAGCACAGACCTCGACCGAAGGTGACCGCAGCACAGAGCCCAGAACGTGGCGCAGGGAGACCGCAGCACACAGCCAGAACCTCAGTGAAGGGTGACCACGGCACACTGCATGGAACTCGTCACTAGCCGACCGCGGAAAACAGCCCAGACCTCGGCGCAAGGTGACTACGGCAAACACACTGGACCTTGTCGCAGGGTGAGCAAGGCACCCAGCCCGGACCTCCGCGAAGGGCGACCAAGTCACACAGCCTGAAACTCTGTGAAGTGCGACCGCATCACACAGCCTGCAACTCGTCACTAGCTGATGGTGGAACACAGTCTGGGCCTCGGCAAAAGGTGACTGCGGCACACAGCCCGGACCTCAGAACAGGGCTACCACGGCACACAGCCTGGAGCTCTGCAGATGGCTAGCTTGGCATACAGACCAGACCTCGGAACAGGGCGACTGTGTCAGACAGCCCGGACCTCGGCACAGAGGGAACGCAGCACAGAGCCGGAATCTCATCGCAAGCTGAGAGTGGAACACAGCCTGGACTTGGTTCAGGGCGAATGCAGCACACAGCCCGAACTGCAGTGAAGAGCAACCGAGGCACACAGCATGTACCTCAGTGCAGGGCGACCCTGGCACACTGCACCAACCTTGGGACATGGCGACCGTGGCACACAGACCGGACATCAGTGCAGGGAAATTGTGGCACACAGCCCGACCTTGGCGCAAGGCTACCGTGGCACACAGCCCGGAACTCGGTTCAGGGCTACCGTGGCACACAGACAGGACCTGGGCACAGGGCGACCGCTGCACACAGCCCAAACCTCAGTGAAGGGCGACCGCAGCACACAGCCCAAAAATTTGTGCAGGGCCACCTTGGCACAGAGCTTGGAACAAGTAGCTAGCCAACAGCAGAACACAGCCTGGACCTCCGCACTGGGCGACCTTGGCACACAGGCTGGACCTCTGCGTAGGGCGAGCGAGGCACACAGCCCGGAAATATGTGCAGGGCGACCGGGTTACAGAGCTCGGAAATGGTCACTAGCCAACTGCAGAACACAGCCCGAACCTCGGCGTAGGGCCACCATGGCAAACAGGATGGAACTCGTCTCCAGCCGACGGCAAAACACAGCCCGGACCTCAGCACAGGGTGACTGCAGCACACAGGCCGGACCTCAGCGCAGGGTGACCGTAGCACAGAGCATGGACCTTGGCTCAGGGCGAGCGCGGCACACAGCCTGAACCTGAGTGAAGGGCGACTGCGACACACAGCCCAAAAATCTGTGCAGGGCCACCGTGGCATAGAGCTTGGAACTCGTCGCTAGCCAACCACGCAACACAGCCCATACCTCCGCACTGGGTGACTGCGTCACACAGCCCAAACTTCAGTGAAGGGCAACTGTGGCACACAGCCCGGAACTCGTCGCCAGCTGACCAAGGAACGCAGCCTGGTCCTTAGTGCAGGCCTACCGTGGCACACAGCCCGAGCCTCAGTGTAGCGTGACCGCAGCACACAGCCCAGAAATATGTGCAGGGCGACAGAGTCACAGAGCCTGGAACTCGTCGCTAGTCAACTGCGAAACACAGCCCGGACCTCGGCGAAGGGCAACCGAGACACACAGCCTGAAACTCAGTGAAGGGCGACCGCATCACACAGCCTGGAACTCGTTGCTAGCTGACCGCGGAACACAGCCCGGACCTCGGTGCAGGGTGAAGTTGGCACACACACCGGACCTCAGTGCAGGCCGACAGTGGCACACAGGCCAGACATCGGTGCAGGGCGACTGTGGAACACAGGCCGGATATCAGCTCAGGGGAATGGCGGCATACAGCCCGGAACACAGCGCAGGGGACCGTGGCACACAGCCCGGACTTCTTGAGAAGGCTACTGCGGCACACAGCCTGGACCTTGGCAAGGAGGAACCGTGGCACAGAGCAGGTAACTTGTCACTAGCCGACCACGGAACACAGCCTGGACCTCAGCGCAGGGNAGCGCAGGGGACCGTGGCACACAGCCCGGACTTCTTGAGAAGGCTACTGCGGCACACAGCCTGGACCTTGGCAAGGAGGAACCGTGGCACAGAGCAGGTAACTTGTCACTAGCCGACCACGGAACACAGCCTGGACCTCAGCGCAGGGCGACCAAAGCAAACAGGCCAGACCTCGGTGCAAGGCGAACACGGCACACAGCCTGGAACTTGGCAAAGGGCGACCGTTTCACACTGCCCGAAACACAGTGAAGGGCGACCGCAGCACACATGCAGTAAGTTGTTTCTTGCCGACTGCAGAACACAGCCCAGATTTCGGCACAGGGCGACCGCGCAACACAGCCCGGACTTCGGTGCTGGGCGACCGCGGCACACAGCCCGAAACTCAGTGAAGGGCGACCACGTCACACAGCCTTGAACTCATTGCTAGCTGACCGCGGCACACAGACCGGACCTCGGTGCAGGGTGTCTGCGGAACACAGGCCGGCCATTGGCTCAGGGCGACCGTGGCTCACAGCCTGGCCTCAGTGCAGGGGGACCATGGAACACAGCTCGGACCTTTGGAGAAGGCTACCAGGGCACACAGCCTGGACCTTGGCAAAGAGGAAACATGGCACAGAGCCAGGAACAGATCACAAGCCGAGGGCGGAACACAGGCCGGACCTGGGTTTAAGGTGAGAGTGGCACCCAGCCTGGACATGGGGAGATGGCAACTACAGGACACAGCCTGGGCCTCGGAACAGGGCAAATGCAGCACACAGCCTGGACCTCTGCAGAAGGCTACCTCAGCACACAGCTCGGACCGCGGCACAAGGCTACCGCAGCACACAGCCCGGAACTCGTTTCAAGGCTACCGAGGCACACAGACCGGACCTCGGTGCAGGGCTACCGCGGCACACAGCATTGAGCTCAGTGCAGTGGACAGTTGCACACAGCCCGGACCTCAGCGCAGGGTGACCGTGGCACACAGCCCGGACCTTGGCGGAGGGCGACCGTGGTGCACTGCCCGAAACACAGTGAAAGGCCATCACAGCACACAGCCAGTAACTTGTTGCTAGCTGACCATGGAACATAGCCCGGATTTTGGGACAGGTTGACCGCAGAACACAGGCTGGACCAAGGCACAGGGCGATTGTGGCACACATCTAGGACATCGAGCAGGGCAACCGCTGCGCACAGCCTGAACCTCAGTGAAGGGTGACCACCACACACAGCCTGAACTTCAGTGAAGGGCAACCACAGCACATTCCGGACCTCGATGCAGGGCAATCCTGGCACACAACACAGACCTCGACAGAAGGAGACTGCGGCACACAGCCCAGAACTTGGCGCAGGGCAACCGCGGCACACAGCCTGAACCTCAGTGAAGGGCGACTGTGTCACACAGCATGGAACACGTTGCTAGCCGACCGCGGAACACAATCCAGACCTCGGAGCAGGGTGACCATGACACTCAAACCGGACCTCAGCTCAGGGCGACTGCAACACATAGGCCGGACTTCGGCACAGGGTGACCGTGGCATACAGGCCAGACCTTGGCGCAGGGTGACCGCGGCACACAGGCAGGACCTTGGCGCATGGTGTCTGCGGAACACAGGCCGGACATCGGCTCAGGGCGACCACGGCTCACAGCCCGGACCTCAGTGCAGGGGGCCCGTGGAACACAGCCCGGACCTCTGGAGAAGGCTCCCGAAGCACACAGCCCAGACCTTGGCAAAGAGGAACCGCGGAACAGAGCCGGAAACAGGTCACAAGCCAAGGGCGGAACACAGACCGGACCTGGGCACAGGGTGACNGTGGAACACAGCCCGGACCTCTGGAGAAGGCTCCCGAAGCACACAGCCCAGACCTTGGCAAAGAGGAACCGCGGAACAGAGCCGGAAACAGGTCACAAGCCAAGGGCGGAACACAGACCGGACCTGGGCACAGGGTGACTGTGGAACACAGCCCGAACTTTAGTGAAGGGCAACTGCAGCAGACAGACCAGACCTCGATGCAGGGTGACCCTGGCACACAGCATGGACCTCGAAGGAAGGGGACCGTGGCACACAGCCCGGATCTCTGCAGAAGGCTACCTCGGCACACAGCCTGGACCTGGGCACAAGGCTACCGTGGCACACAGCCCGGAACTCGGTTCAAGGCTATCTAGGCACACAGGCCGGACCTCGGAGCAGGACGCCTGTGGCATACAGGGTGGACCTCAGCACAGGGGACCGTGGCACACAGCCCGGACTTTGGTGCAGGGCGACCAGAGAACACAGCCTGGACCTTGGTGAAGGGCGACTGTGGTACACTGCCCGAAACACAGTGAAGGGTGACCGCGGCCCACAGCCAGTAACTTGTCGCTAGCTGACCGTGGAACACAGCATGGATATCGGCACAGGGTGACCACAGAACACAGGCCGGACNAAGGGCGACTGTGGTACACTGCCCGAAACACAGTGAAGGGTGACCGCGGCCCACAGCCAGTAACTTGTCGCTAGCTGACCGTGGAACACAGCATGGATATCGGCACAGGGTGACCACAGAACACAGGCCGGACCAAGGCACAGGGCGATTGCGGCACACATCTATGACATCGAGCAGGGCGACCGCTGCACACAGCCTGAAACTCAGTGAAGGGTGACGGCAGCACACAGCCCGAACTTCAATGAAGGGCAACCGCAGCACATATCACGGACCTCAATGCAGGGCGACCCTGGAACACAGCACGGACCTCGACCAAAGGCGACTGCGGCACGCAGCCGGGAACATGGCGCAAGGCAATTGCAACACACAGCCCGAACCTCAAAGAAGTTCGACCGCAGCACACAGCATGGAACTCGTCACTAGCCGACCGCGGAACACAGCTCAGACTTCGGCGCAGGGTGACCGCGGCACACAGCATGAAACTCAGTGAAGGGCGACCACGTCATACAGCCTGGAACTCATTGCTAGCCGACCGCCGAACACAGTCCAGACCTCGGAGCAGGGTGACAGTGACACTGAGGCCAGACATCAGTGTCGGGCAACAGTGACACATAAGCCGGACCTTGGTGCAGGGTGACCGTGGCACACAGGCCGGACCTCAGCAAAGGGTGACTGTAGCACACAGGCCGGACCTCGGCGCAGGGCGTCTGTGGAACGCAGGCTGAATATCGACTCAGGGCGACTGCGGCTCACAGCCTGGACCTCAGCGTAGTGGGACCATGGAACACAGCCCGGACCTGCTGAGAAGCCTACCGAAGCACACATCCCGGACCTTGGCAAAGAGGAACTGTGGCAGAAACCCAAGAACAGGTCGCAAGCTGAGGGCGGAACACAGGGTGGACCTGTGGACAGGGCGACCAAGGCACACAGTCCAGACCTTGGAAAAGCACGACCGTGGCACACAGTCCGGACCTCGGCACAGAGGGAACACGGCACAGAGCCCAGAACTCATTGCAAGCCGAGGGCAGAAAGCAGCCTGGACCTCAGCGCAGGGCGACCGCGGCACACAGCCCAAACCACAGTGAAGAGGGACCGAGACAGACAGCACGAACCTCGGTGCAGGGCGACCCTGGCACACAGAACCAACCTCGGGAGATGGCGACCATGGCACACAGACCAGACATCGGCTGAGGGCAACTGTGACACACAGCCCAGACCTCGGTGCAAGGCTACGACGGCACACAGACTGAACCTTGGCCCAGTGCGACCGCAGCACATAGCCCGGTCCTCAATGAAGGGCGACTGCAGCACACAGTCTGGTGCTCAGCACAAGGCTACCGTGCCACACAGCCCGGAACTCGGTTCAAGGCTACCGTGGCACACAGACTGGACCTCGGAACAGGGCAACCATGGCACACAGCCCGAACCTCAGTGAAGGGAGACTGCGGCACACAGCCTGGAAATCTGTGCAGGGCGACTGGGGGACAGAGATCAGAACTCATCGCTACCTGACCGCGGAACACAGCCCGGACATCGGCGTAGGGCGACCATGGCAAACAGGACAGAACTCGCCTCCAGCCGATGGCAGAACACATTCCAGACCTCGGCACAGGGCTACCGTGGCACACAGGCTGGACCTCGGTGCAGGGCGACTGCGGCACACAGCATGGACCTCAGTGTAAGGCGACCATGGCACACAGCCCCAACCTCAGTGAAGGGCCACCGCGGCACACAGCCCAAAAATCTATGCAGGGCCACCGTGGCACAGAGCTTGGAACTGGTCGCTAGCCAACCGCGGACCACAGCCCGGACCTCAGCAATGGGTGACCGCGGCACACAGGCCGGACCTCTGTGCCGGGCAACCGAGGCACACATCCCAGACCTCGGCGCTGGGCGACCACGGCACACAGCCTGAACGTCAGTGAAGGGCGCCTGTGGCACACAGCCCGGAACTTGTCGTCAGCCGACCGAGGATCATGGCCCTGACATTGGCGCAGGGCGACCGCGGTGCACAACTTGGACATCGGCGCAGGGCTAACTCGGCACACAGACCGAACCTCAGTGAAGGGCGACCACAGCACACAGCCCAAAATCTGTGCAGAACGACAGTGGCACAGAGCCTGGAACTCGTCGCTAGTCGACTGCGAAGCACAGCCAGGACCTCGGTGCAGGGCGACCATGGAAAACAGGCCGGACCTGTAACAGGGTGACCACGGCACACAGCCCAGACCTCGGCGAAGTGCGACTGAGGCACACAGCCTGAAGCTCAGTGAAGGGCGACCGTGTCACACAGCCTGGAACTCGTTGCTAGCAGACCGCAGAACAGAGCCCGGACCACGGAGCAGGATGACCGTGGAACTCAGGCCAGACCTCGGCACAGGGTTACCATGGCACAGAGCCGTACCTAGGTGCAGGGCGACCACGGAACACAGGCCGGACCTCGGCACAGGGTCATCGTGGCACACAGGCCGGACCTCGGCTTAGGGCGACTGCGGAACACAGGCCGGACATTGGCTCAGGGCGACCACGGAATACAGAACGTACCTCAGCGAAGGGGACCGTGGCAGACAGCCCGGGCTTCTTGAGAAGGCTATCGTGGCACACAGCCTGGACCTTCGCAAAGAGGAACCAAGGCACAGAGCTGGGAACAGGTCACAAGCCGAGGGCAGAACACAGGCCCGGCCTCGGCACAGGGCAACCACAGCACACAGCTCGGACCTGGGGAGATGGCGACCGCGGCACACAGCCCGGACCTTTGCAGAAGGCTGCCTCCGCACACAGCCCGGACCTTGGAACAGGGTGACTGTGAAACACAGCCCGGACCTCGGCACAGAGGGAACAAGGCACAGAGCCCAGAACTCGTTGCAAAACGAGGGCCGAAAACAGCCTGTACTCGGTGCAGGGCGACCACACCACACAGCCCAAACCACAGTGAAGAGCGACTGAGGTACACAGCACAGACCTCAGCTCAGGGCGACCCTTGCACACAGCACCGACCTCCAGACATGGCGACCATGGCACACAGACCGGACTTTAGCACAGGGCAACTGCGGCACACAGCCCGGACCTTGGTGCAAGGCTACCGCCGCACACAGCCCAGAATTCGGTTCAAGGCTACCGTGGCACACAGACCGGACCTCGGCACAGGGCGACCGTGGCACACAGCCCGAACCTCAGTGAAGGGCGACAGCGGCACACAGCCCAAACATCTGTGTAGGGCCAACATGGCACAGAGCTTGGAACTCGTCATTAGCCAACCACAGAACACAGCTCGGACATCCGCACTGGGTGACCGCGGAACACAGGACGGAACTCTGTGCCGCACACAACCCAAACTTGAGTGAAGGGCGACTGTGGCACACAGCCCGGCACTCATCGCCAGCTGACCGAGGAACACCACCCGGACCTTGGTGCAGGGCTACCATGGCACACAGCCAGAACCTAAGTGATTGGTGTCCGGAGCACACAGCCCAGAAATCTGTGCAGGGTGACAGCGGCACAGAGCCTGGAACTCGTCTCTAGTCGACTGCAAAACACAGCCAGGACCTCGACACAGGGCGACCCCGGAAAACAGGCCGGACCTAGTCACATAGCTTCCACGCACACAGCCCAGACCTCAGTGAAAGACAACCGAGGCACACAGCCCGAAACTCAGTGAAGGGCGACCACGTCACACAGTCCGGAACTCATTCCTAGCCGACCGCAGAACACAGCCCGGACCTCGGCACAGGGTTAAGGTGGCACACAGGCCGGACCACAGCGCAGGGCGACAGCAGCACACAGGTCAGACCTTGGCTCAGTGCGACCGTGACACACAGGCCCGACCTCGAGGCAGGGCGACCGTGGAACACAGGCCAGATTTCGGCTCAGGCCGACCGGGGCAAGAGCCCAGACCTCGGCGCAGGGTGACTGCAGCACACAGCCCGAAACTCAGTGGAGAGCGACCGAGGCACACAGCATGGCCCTCGGTACAGGGCGACCCTGGCACACATCACGGACCTCAGGAGATGGCGACCGCAGCACACAGCCTGGACACAAGCGCAGGGTAACTGTGAAAGACAGCCCGGACCTCGGAGCCTGGCTACCGCAGCACACAACCTGGATCTCTGCACAGGTAGCCTACGGCACACAGCCCGAAACTCAGTGAAGGCTGACCGTGGCACACAGCCCATGAAACTGTGCAGGGCGACTGTGGCACAGAGTTCAGAACTCGTCGTTATCCAACCACAGAACACAACATTGACCTCGGCACATGGCGACTGCAGCACACAGGACGGATCTCGGCGCACGGCGACCATGGAACACTGCCCGAACTTCAGTGAAGGGCGAACGCAGAACACAGCCTGGAACTCATCGCCAGCCAAACGTGGAAAACAGCCCGGACCTCAGTGCAGGGCGACCGCCGAACACACCCCAGAAATCTGTACAGAGAGCCCGCAGCACAGAGCCCATAACTGGTCACTAGCTGACCACGGAACACAGCCCGGACCTCGGTGCGGGCGACCACAGCAAACAGGCCAGACTTCGTCACAGGGCGACCACGGCACACAGCCCGGACCTTGGTGAAGGGCGACCGTGGCCCACTATCTGGAACACAGTGAAGGGCGACCGCGGCACACAGCCAGTAACTCGTTTCTAGCCGACTGCAGAACACAACCCGGATTTCGGCACAGGGCGAAAGCGGAACAAAGGCCAGACCGAGGCACAGGGCGACTGTGGCACACATCAAGGACATCGAGCAGAGCGACTGCGGCACACATTCCGAACCTCAGTGAAGAGCGAGCAAGGCACACATCCCGAATCTCGATGAAAGGCGACCCTGGCAAACAGCATGGACGTCGGCAAATGGCAAATGCGGCACACACCCAGGACATCGTCGCAGTGTGACCACGGCACAGAGCCTGGACCTCATCACTAGCCGACTGCGGAACACAGCCCAGACCTCGGCCCAGGGCGACTGCGGCACACAGCCTGGCCCTGACCCGGGGCGACCGCGGCACACAACCCAGACCTCGGTGCAGGGTGACCGCAGCACACAGCCTGAACCACAGTGAATGGCAATGGTTGCACACAGCCTGGAAATCTGTGCAGGGTGACCATGGCACAGATCCCGGAACTCATCTCTAGACAACCACGGAACACAGCCCGGACCTTGGCACAGAGCGACCGTGGAACACAGGCCGGACCGAGGAACAGGGCGACCATGGCACACATCAAGGACATTGAGCAGGGCAACCACGGAAAACAGCCTGAACCTCAGTGAAGGGTGACCACAGCACACAGCCCGAACCTCAGTGAAGGGTGACCGCAGCACACAGCCCAGAAATCTGTGCAGGGCGACAGCGGCACAGAGCCTGGAATTCGTCGCTAGTTGACTCTGAAACACAGCCAGGACCTCGGCGCAGGGCGACCACGGAAAATAGGCCAGACCTCGTCACAGGGCGACCACGGCACACAGCCTGGACCTCGGTAAAGGGCAACTGAGGCACAGAGCGTGAAACTCAGTGAAGGGTGACCACGTACACAGCCCGGAACTCATCTATAGCCGATCGCGGGACACAGCCCGGACCTCGGCGCAGGGTGAAGGTGGCACAAAGGCTGAACCTCAGCGCAGGGCGACCGCAGCACACAGGCCAGACCGCGGCACAGTGCGACCGTGGCACACAGGCTGGACCTCGGGGCACGTCAACCACGGAACACAGGCCGGATTTTGGCTCAGGCCGACCGGGGCAAGAGCCCGCACCTCGGCTCAGGGTGACCAAGGCACACAGCCCGAACCTCAGTGAAGAGCGACCGAGGCACACAGAATGGCCCTCAGCACAGGCCAACCCTGGCACATATAAAGGACCTCAGGAGATGGCAAACACAGCACACAGCCCGGACACCAGTGCAGGGTGACTGTGAAACACAGCCGAGACCTTGGAGAAAGGCTACCGCACCACACAGCCTGGACCTTGGCGCAGGTTGTCCACGGCACACAGCCTGATCCTCAGTGAAGGCTGACCGCGGCACACAGCCCGGAAATCTGTGCAGGGCAACTGGGGTACAGAGCTTGGAACTTGTTGCTAGCCGACCGTGGAACACAGACCGGACATCAGGACAGCGTGACAACGGCAAACAGGACGGAACTCGTCTCCTGCCGATGGCGGAACACAGCCCGGACATCAGCACACGGCGACGGTGGTACACAGGCCCGATCTCGGCTCAAGACTACCGCGGCACACAGCCCAGAACTCGGTTCAAGGTGACCGCGGCACACAGCCCGAAACTCAGTAAAGGCTGACCGCGCCACAGATCCTGGAAATCTGTGTATGGCGACTGTGGCACAGAGCTCAGAACTCGTCACTAGCCAACCGCGGAACACAGCACGGATCTCGGCTCAGAACGACCGTAGCACACAGGCCAGACCTCGGCGCAGGGTGACTGTGGAACACAGCCCGAACTTCAGTGAAGGGTGACCTCAGAACACAGGCCAGAACTCGTCGCCAGCCGACGGCGGAACACAGCCCGGACCTCGGCGCAGGGTGACCGCAGAACACAGTCCAGAAATCTGTTCAGGGAGCCCGTGGCACAGAGCCCATAACTTGTCACTAGACAACCACGGCACACAGCCCTGACCTTGGCAAAGGGCGACCATGGCACACTGCCCGAAATACAGTGAAGGGCGACTGCGGCACACAGCCAGTAACTCGTTTCTAGCCGACTACGGAACACAGCCCGATATTGGCACACGGCGACCGTGGAACTCAGGCCGGACCAAGGCACAGGGAGACCGCGGCACACATCAAGGACATAGAGCAGGGCGACTGCTGAAAACAGCCTGAACTTCAGTGAAGGGTGACCGCGGCACATAGCCCGAAACTCAGTGAAGGGCAACCGTGACACACAGCATGGAACTCGTCACTAGCTGACCACGAAACACAGCATGTACTTCAGCGCAGGGCGACCGTGGCACTCAGGCCAGACTTCGATGCAGGGTGACCACGGCACACATGCCGAACCTAAATGAAGGGCAAATGTGGCACACATCCCGGACCTTAAGGCAAGGTGCCCCTTGAACACAGCACGCATGTCGGCAGATGTTCACTGCAGCACACATCCAGGACCTTGTTGCCTTGTGACCGTGGCACACAACTCGGACCTCGGCTCAGGGCGACCGTGGCACACAGCCCGGACCTTGGCGCAAGGCGACCGCGGCACACAGACCAAACCTCATTGAAGGGCGACTGCGGCACACAGCCCAGAAATCTGTGCAGAGCGATCATGGCACAGTGTTCGGAACACATCGCTAGCCAACTCGGATCACAGCTCGGACCGCGGCACAGGGCGACCGCAGCACACAGGCCATAATATGACACATGGCGACCGTGGCACACAGTCCTTATCATGGCGCAGGGCGACTGCGGCACACAACCCGGACCTTGATGCAGGGTGATGGCGGCACACAGCCCGAAATTCAGTAAAGGGCAACTGTGGCACACAGCTCAGAAATCATCGCAAGCCAACCGCAGAACACAGTCCGGACCTCCGCGAAGGGAGACCGAGGCACACAGCCCGAAACTCAGTGAAGGGCGACCGCATAACAGCCTGCAACTCGTTGCTAGCTGACCGTGGAACACATTCTGGACCTCGGCACAGGGCGAACGTGGCACACAGCCCCACCTCGGAGCAGGGTGACCGCGGCACACAGCCTGGACCTCTGCAGAAGGCTACCTTGGCAAACAGCCTGGACCTCGGAACAGGGCGACCGTGGCACACAGCCTGGATCTCGGCACAGAGGGAACGAGGCACAGAGCCTGGAAATCGTCGCAAGCCGAGGGCAGAACACAGCCTGGACTCATCGCAGGGCAACCGCGGCACACAGCCCGAACAACAGTGAAGAGCGACCAAGGCACACAGCATGAACCTCGGCACAGGGCGAACGTGGCACGCAGCACAGACCTCGGAAGAAGGCGACCGTGGCACACAGACCAGCCTTCGGAGCAGGGCAACTGCGGCACACAGCCCAGAAATCGGCGCAAGGCTACCACGGCACACAGCCCAGAACTCGATTCAAGGCTACCATGGCAAACAGACCTGACCTCGGCACAGGGCGACTGTGGCACACAGCCCGAATCTCAGTGCAAGGAGACGACAGCACACAGCCCGGAAATCTGTGCAGGGCGATCGGGGTACAGACCTCAGAACTTGTTGCTAGCTGACCGCAGAACACAACCCGGACCTCGGCGCTTAGCGACCATGGCAAACCGGAGGAAATCGTTTCCATCCGATGGCGGAGCACAGCCCGGACATCAACACAGGGCGACCATGGAACACAGGCCGGACCTCGGCACAGGGTGACTGCAGCACAGAACATGGACCTCGGCTCAGAGCGATGTAGCACACAGTCCGAAACTCACTGAAGGGCGACCACGGCACACAGCTCAAAAATCTGTTCAGTGCAACCGTGGCACAGAGCATGGAACTCGTGGCTAACCAACTGTGGAATACAGCCCGGACCTCCGCACTGGGCGACCACGGCACACAGGTAGGACCTCTGTGCGGGGCGATCGGGGTACAGAGCTCGGAACTTGTCGCTAGTCTACCGTGGAATGCAGCGCGGACCTTGGTGCAGAGCGATCATGGAAATCAGGACGGAACTCATTTCTAACCAATGTCGGAGCACAGCTCGGACATCGGCAAAGGGTGACCATAACACAGGTTGGAACTTGGCGCAGGTGACCGCAGCACAGAGCATGGACTTGGGCTCTGGGCGACCGCAGCACACAGCCCCAAAATCTGTGCAGGGCAACCGTGGCACAGAGCTTGGAACTCATCGCTAGCCAACCATGGAACACAGGTGAGACTTTTGCAATGGGCGACCGCGGCACACAGGCCAGAACTCTGCGTGGGGCGAGCGCGGCACACAGCCCAGACCTCAGTGCAGGGCAACCGTGGCACACAGCCCGAACTTCAGTGATGGGCAACTGTGGCACACAGCCCGGAACTCGTGGCTAGCCCACCGCAGAACACAGCCCTGACCATGGGGCAAGGTGACTGTGGCACACAGCCCCAACCTCAGTGAAGGGCAACCACAGCACACAGCCCAGAAATCTGTGCAGGGTGACAGCGGCACAGAGCATGGAACTCGTCACTAGTTGACTGTGAAACACAGCTAGGATCTCGGCGTAGGGTGACCACGGCACACAGCCTAGACCTCGGCAAAGGGCGACCGAGGCACACAGCCTGAAACTGAGTGAAGGGCAATCGCCTCACAGCCCGGAACTGGTCACTAGCCGACCTCAGAACACAGCCCTGCCCTCCGCATAGGGTGAATGTTGCACACAGGCCGGACCTCAGCGCAGGGCGACAGCAGCACACAGGCCGGACCTCGGTGCAAGGCGACCGTGGCACACAGCCCAGACCTTAGGGCAGAGCGACCGCGGAACACAGCCCGGATTTTGGCTCAGGGTGACCGGGTCAAAAAGCCCGGACCTAGGCTCAGGGCACCGCGGCACACAGCTTGAAACTTAGTGAAGAGCGACAGAGGCACACAGCATGGCCCTCGGCACAGGGCGACTATGGCACACATCACGGACTTCAGGAGATGGCGACCACAGCACACAGCCCGGACACAAGTGCAAGGTGACTGTGAAACACAGCCCGGACCTCGGAGCAAGGCTACCGCAGCACACAGCTTGGACCTCAGCGCAGGTTGCCCACGGCACACAGCCCGAACCTCAGTGAAGGCTGACCACGGCACACAGCCTGGAAATCTTTGCAGGGCCACCATGGCACAGAGCTGAGAACTCGTCACTAGCCAAGCACAGAACAAAGCATGGACCTTGGCACAGGGCGACTACGAAACACAGCCCGAACCTCAGTGAAGGGCGACTGCAGCACACAGCCCGGAACTCGTCGCCAGCTGACGGCGGCACACAACCCGGACCTCAGCGCAAGGCTACCATGGCACACAGCCTGGACCTCGGCGCAAGGCTAAAATGGCACACAGCCCGAAACTCGGCACAGTGCGACCGTGTAACACAACCCAATCCTCAGTGAACGGCAATTGCAGCACACAGCCTGGACCTCGGCACAGGGCGACAGCGGCACAAAGCCCGAACCTCAGAAAAGGGAGACCGCGACACACAGCCCGGAAATCTGTGCAGGGCGACCGGGGTACAGATCTCGGAACTCGTCGCTAGCCGACCGTGGAACACAGCCCCGAACTCGGCGCAGGGAGACCAAGGCACACAGCCCAGACCTCTGCAGAAGGCTACCACGGCACACAGGCTGAAAATCAGTGAACGGCGACCACGTCACACAACCTGGAACTGGTCACTATCCAACCGCATAACACAGTCTGACCCTCGGAGCATGGTGACCGTGGCACTCAGGATGGACCCCTCACAGGGTGTCAGCGGAACTTAGGCCGGACCTCAGCGCAGGGCAACTGTGGCATACAAGACGGACATCGGTGCAGGGCGACCGCGGAACACAGTCTGAAACTCAGTGAAGGGTGACTGAAGCACACAGCCCAGAGCTCGTCGCCAGTCGACTGCGAAACACAGCCCAGACCTCAGCACAAGGCTACCACGGCACACAGCCTGGACTTCGGCGCAAGATTAACATGGCACACAGCCCGAAACTCGGTGCAGTGTGACCATGTAACACAACCCGATCCTCAATGAATGGCGACTGCAGCACACAGCCCGGACCTCGGCACAAGGCTACCGTGGCACACAGCCCGGAACTCGATTCAAGGCTACCGTGGCAAACAGCCCAGACCTCGGCACAGGGCGACCGCGGCACAAAGCCCGAACCTCAGTGAAGGGAGACCGCGGCACACAGCCCAGAAATCTGTGCAGGGTGAATGGGTTACAGAGCTCAGAACTCGTCGCTAGCCGACTGTGGAACACAGCCCGGAAATCGGCATAGTGCTACCACAGCACACAGCCCAGACCTCTGCAGAAGGCTACCGAGGCACACAGCCCAAAACTCAGTGAAGGAGGACCACATCACACAACCTGGAACTCGTCGCTAGGCGACCGCGTAACACAGTGCGGACCTTGGAGCAGGATGACCATGGCACTCAGGCCGGACCTCTGCACAGGGCGACAGCAGAACTGAGGCTGGACCTGGGAGCAGGGCGACTGTGGCACAAAGGCCGGACCTCGGCTCAGGGCGACCGAGGAAAACAGGCCGGAACTCGGCTCATTGCGACCACCGAACACAGCCCGGACCTCTGGAGCAGGCTATGGCGGCAGACAGCCTGGTCTTTGGGAAAGAGAAAAGGCGGCAAAGAGCCAGGAAAAGGTCGCAAGCCGAGGGCGGAACACAGGCCGGAACTTGGTGCAGGGCGACCGCAACACAGAGGCCGGACCTCAGCGCAGGGCGACTGTGGCACACATGCTGGACCTCGGCACAGGGTGACTGCGGAACACAGGCCAGACATCGGCTCAAGACGACCACTGCACACAGCCCTGACCTCAGCGCAGGGTGACCACGGTACACAGCCGGGACCTCTGGAAAAGGTTACCACGACACACTGCCCAGAACTTGGAAAAGAGGATCCATGGCACAGAGCTGGGAACAGGTCGCAAGCCGAGGGCAGAACACAGGCCGGACCTCGGCACAGAGGGCACGAGGCACAGAGCCTGGAACACGTCGCAAACCGAGGGTGGAAAACAGCCTGGACTAGGTACAGGGCGACCGTGGCACACAGACCAAACGACAGGAAGAGTGACCAAGGCACACAGCATGGACTCCAGCGCAGGGCGACCCTGTCACACAGCACCAACTTCGGGGCATGGCGATCGTGGCACACAGAATGGATATCAGCGCAGGAAAACTGCGGCATTAAGCCCGGAACTCCGTGCAAGGATACCGCGTGAAACAGCCTGGAACTCGGTTCAAGGCTACCGTGGCATACAGACCAGACCTCAGCAAAGGGCGACCATGGCACACAGACCAAATTCAGTGAAGGGCAACCACGCCACACAGCCCAAAGCTCTGTACAAGGCCACTTTGGCATAGAGCTTGGAACTTGGCCCCTGCCAACCGCGGAACACAGCCCGGACCTCCGCACTGGATGACCACAGCACACAGGCCTGACCTCTGCATGGGGTGAGCATGGCACACAGCCCGGAAATCTGTGCAGGGCGACCGGGATACAGAGCTCGGAACTTGTTGCTAGCCGACCGCAGAACACAGCCCGGACCTCGGTGCAGGGCAAACATGTCAAACAGGATGGAACTCGTCTCTAGCCAATGGCGGAACACAGCCAAGACCTCTGCACAGGGCGACTGTGGCACACAGGCCGGACTTCGGAGCAGGATGACCGGGGCACACAACAAGGACCTCAGCCTGGACCTCTGGAGAAGTCTACCGCGGCACACAGCCTGGACTTTGGCAAAGAGGAACCACGGCACAGACCCGGAAAAAGGTCGCAAGCCGAGGGCAGAACACAGGCCGGACCTTGGCACATGGCAACCGTGGCACACAACCTGGACCTGGGGAGATGGTGACCACGGCACACAGCCCGGACCTCAGAACAGAGCGATCGTNCGTCGCTAGGCGACCGCGTAACACAGTGCGGACCTTGGAGCAGGATGACCATGGCACTCAGGCCGGACCTCTGCACAGGGCGACAGCAGAACTGAGGCTGGACCTGGGAGCAGGGCGACTGTGGCACAAAGGCCGGACCTCGGCTCAGGGCGACCGAGGAAAACAGGCCGGAACTCGGCTCATTGCGACCACCGAACACAGCCCGGACCTCTGGAGCAGGCTATGGCGGCAGACAGCCTGGTCTTTGGGAAAGAGAAAAGGCGGCAAAGAGCCAGGAAAAGGTCGCAAGCCGAGGGCGGAACACAGGCCGGAACTTGGTGCAGGGCGACCGCAACACAGAGGCCGGACCTCAGCGCAGGGCGACTGTGGCACACATGCTGGACCTCGGCACAGGGTGACTGCGGAACACAGGCCAGACATCGGCTCAAGACGACCACTGCACACAGCCCTGACCTCAGCGCAGGGTGACCACGGTACACAGCCGGGACCTCTGGAAAAGGTTACCACGACACACTGCCCAGAACTTGGAAAAGAGGATCCATGGCACAGAGCTGGGAACAGGTCGCAAGCCGAGGGCAGAACACAGGCCGGACCTCGGCACAGAGGGCACGAGGCACAGAGCCTGGAACACGTCGCAAACCGAGGGTGGAAAACAGCCTGGACTAGGTACAGGGCGACCGTGGCACACAGACCAAACGACAGGAAGAGTGACCAAGGCACACAGCATGGACTCCAGCGCAGGGCGACCCTGTCACACAGCACCAACTTCGGGGCATGGCGATCGTGGCACACAGAATGGATATCAGCGCAGGAAAACTGCGGCATTAAGCCCGGAACTCCGTGCAAGGATACCGCGTGAAACAGCCTGGAACTCGGTTCAAGGCTACCGTGGCATACAGACCAGACCTCAGCAAAGGGCGACCATGGCACACAGACCAAATTCAGTGAAGGGCAACCACGCCACACAGCCCAAAGCTCTGTACAAGGCCACTTTGGCATAGAGCTTGGAACTTGGCCCCTGCCAACCGCGGAACACAGCCCGGACCTCCGCACTGGATGACCACAGCACACAGGCCTGACCTCTGCATGGGGTGAGCATGGCACACAGCCCGGAAATCTGTGCAGGGCGACCGGGATACAGAGCTCGGAACTTGTTGCTAGCCGACCGCAGAACACAGCCCGGACCTCGGTGCAGGGCAAACATGTCAAACAGGATGGAACTCGTCTCTAGCCAATGGCGGAACACAGCCAAGACCTCTGCACAGGGCGACTGTGGCACACAGGCCGGACTTCGGAGCAGGATGACCGGGGCACACAACAAGGACCTCGTCTCAGGGTGACTGCGGCACACAGCCCGAACCTCAGTGAAGGGTGACCGTGGCACACAGCCCGAAAATCTGTGCAGGGCCACTGTGGCACAGAGCTTGGAACGCGTTGCTAGCCAACCGTGGAACACAGCCAGGAACTACTCACTGGGCAACTGCGGCACACAGGCCGAAACTCTGAATGGGACGAACGCGGCACACAGCCCAGACGTCGGCGCAGGGCGACCGCGGCACACAGCTTGAACTTCAGTGAAGGTGACTGTGGCACACGGCCTGGAACTCGTTGCCAGCCGACTGAGGAACACATCACGGACCATAGCGCAGGGCTACCATGGCACACAGCCTGAACCTCAGTGAAGGGTGACTGCAGCACACAGCCCAGAAATCTGTGCAGGGCGATAGCTACACAGAGCCTGGAACTCATCGCTAGTCGACTGCGAAACACAGCCAGGACGGCGGTGCAGGGCAACCACGGAAAACATGCCGGATCACATCGCAGGACAACCGCAGCACACAGACTGGACCTCGGGGCAGGGCGAATGCGGATCACAGCCCGAATCTCAGTGAAGGGCGACCGCCGAACTCAGCCCAGACCTCGTCGCCAGCCGACCGCGGAACACAGCCCGGACCTCGGTGCAGGGCGACCGCAGAACACAGCCCAGAAATCTGTACAGGGATCCCACGGCACAGAGCCTGTAACTCGTCACTAGCCGACCATGGAACACAGCCCGGACCTCGGTGCAGGGCGACCACAGCAAACAGGCCAGACCTCGTCACAGGGCGACCACAGCACACAGCCCGGACGTTGGCAAAGGACAAACGTGGCACACTGCCTGAAATACACTGAAGGGCGACCACGGCACACATCCAGTAACTCGTTTCTAGCTGTCTGTAGAACACAGCCCAGATTTCGGCACAGGGCGACTGCAGAACACAGGCCGGACCGAGGCACAGGGCAACCGTGGCACACATCAAGGACATTGAGCAGGGTGACCACTGAAAACAGCCTGAACTTCAGTGAAGGGTGACCTCGGCACACAGCCAGAAAATCATTGAAGGGAGACCACAGCACACATCCCGGACCTTGATGCAGGGCAACCCTGGCACACAGCACGGACATTGACCGAAGGTGACCACGGCACACAGCACGGACCTTGGCGCAGGGCGAACGCGGCACACAGCCCGAACCTCAGTGAAGGTTGACCATGGCACACAGCATTGAACTCGTCACTAGCTGACCTCGAAACACAGCCCAGACTTCGGCACAGGGAGACCACGGCACACATCCCGAATCTCAGTGAAGGGCAACCACGGCACACATCCCGGGCCTTAAGGCAAGGAGCCCCTGGAACACAGCACGGATGTCGGCAGATGTTCACTGCGGCACACATCCAGAATCTCGGCGCAGTGTCACCGCGGCACACAGGTCGGACCTCGACTCAGGGCGACCACAGCACACAGCCTGGACCTCGGCACAGGGTGACCGTGGTACACAGCCCGGACTTCGGCACAGAGGGAATGTGGCACAGAGCCCAGAACTCGTTGCAAGCCGAGGGAGGAAAGCAGCTGGGACCTCAGTGCATGGTGACCGCAGCACACAGCCTGAACCTCAGTGAAGGGCGCCCGAGGCACATAGCACGGACCTCGGTGTAGGGCGACCCTGGCACACAGCACCGACCACGTGACATGGCGACCATGGCACACAGAACGGACATCCGCTCAGGGCAACTGCGACACACAGCCCAGACCGAGGTGCAAGGCTACGATGGCACACAGCACGAACCTCGGCTAAAGGCTAACATCGCACACAGACTGAACCTCGGCACAGTGCGACCACGGCACATAGACCGGTCCTCAATGAAGGGTGACCGCAACACACAGCCCAGTCCTCGGCACAAGGATACCTGGGCCCATAGCCCGGAACTCAGTTCAAGGCTACCGTGGCACACAGACCGGACCTCGACACAGGACGACCGTGGCAAACTGCCCCAACCTCAGTGAAGGGAGACCGCAGCACACAGCCCGGAAATCTGTGCAGGGCGACTCGGGTACAGAGCTCGGAACTCAATGCTAGCCGAACGTAGAACACAGCCCGGACTTCGGCATAGGGTGACCATGGCAAAGAGGACGGAACTCCTCTCGAGCCAATGGCAGAACACATCCTGGACCTCAGCACAGGGCGACCACAGCACACAGGCCAGACATCAGTGCAGGGTGACCGTGGCACACAGCATGGATCTCGGCATAAGGTGAACACGGGACACAGCCCAAACCTCAGTGAAGGGCCACCGTGGCACACAGCCCAAAAATTTATGCAGGGTGACCGTGGAACAGAGCTTGGAACTCGTCGCTAGCCAACCGCGGAACACAGCCCGGACCTCAGCACTGGGCGACCGCAGCACACAGCCCAGACCTCTGGGCAGGGCGACCGCAGCACACAGTCCAAACGTCAGTGAAGGGCGACTGTGGCACACAGCCCGGAATTCATCGCCAGCCGACCGCAGAACACGGCCCGGACATTGCACAGGGCAACTGTGGCACACAACTTGGACATCGGCAAAGGGCTATCGCGGCACACAGCCCGAACCTCAAAGAAGGGCGACCACAGCACACAGCAAAAAATCTGTGCAGGATAACAGTGCCACAAAGCCTGGAACTCGTCGCTAGTTGACTGCGACACACAGCCAGGACCTCGGCACAGGGCGACCATGGCACACAGCCCGGAATTCAGCAAAGGGTGACCGAGGCACACAGCCTGAAACTCAGTGAAGGGAGACCGCGGCACACAGCCCGGAAATCTGTCCAGGGTGACCAGGGTACAGAGCTGGGAACTTGTCGCTAGCCGACCGCGGAACACAACCCGGACTTCGACGTAGGGCGACCGCAGCACACAGCCTGGACCTCAGCGCAGGGGGACCATGGCACACAGCTCAGACCTCTGGTGAAGGCTACCGCAGCACACAGCCTGGACCTTGGCAAAAGGAACCGCGGCACAGACTAGGGAACAGGTCGCAAGCCGAGGGTGGAACACAGGCCGGACCTCGGCACAGGACTACTGCGGCACACAGCCCGGACCTGGGGAGGTGGCGACCTCGGCACACAGTCCGGAACTCGGAACAGGGCAACTGCAGCACACAGTTCGGACCTCTGCAGAAAGCTCCCTCGGCACACGACCCAGACCTCGAAACAGGGCGACCTTGGCACACAGCCTGGACCTCGGCACAGAGGGAATGCGGCCCAGAGCCTGGAACTCGTCACAAGCAGAGGGCAGAACACAGCCTGGACCTTGGCGCAGGGCAAATGCGGCACACGGCACGGACCTGGGGAGATGGCATCCCCGGCACACAGCTCGGACCTCGGAACAGGGCGATCATGGCACACAGCACGGACCTCTGCAGAAGGCTACCTCGGCACACAGCCCGGACCTCGGAACAGGGTGACCGTGGCACACATACTGGACCTCGGCACAGAGGGAATGCGGCACAGCACCCATAACTCGTCGAAAGCCGAGGGCGGAACACAATCTAGATCTTGGTGCAGGGCTACTGCGGCACACAGCCCGAACCACAGTGAAGAGCAACCGAGGCACACAGCATGGGCCTCAGCGCAGGGCGACCCTGGCACACAGCACCGACCTCGGCAGATGACGACCATGTCACACAGACCAGACATCAGCATAGGAAAACTGCGGCACACAGCCCGGACCTTGGCACAAGGCTACTGTTGCACACAGCACGAACCTCGGCGAAAGGCTAACATGACACACTGCCCGAACCTCGGAGCAGTGGGACTGCGGCACACAGCCCGATCTTCAATGAAGGGCGACCGCAACACACAGCCCGGACGTCTGGAGAAGGCTACCACGGCACACAGCCCGGAGCTCTGTTCAAGGTTACCGTGGCAGACAGACCGGATTTTGGCACAGGGTGAATGCGGCACACAACACGAACCTCAGTGAAGGGAGACCGTGGCACACAGCCCGGAAATCTGTGCAGGGCGACCAGGGTCCAGAGCTCGGAACTTGTCACTAGCCGACCACGGAACACAGCCTGGACCCCAGTGCAGGGCGATGATGGCAAACAGGACGGAACTTGTCTCCAGCTGATGGCGGAACATAGCCTGGAACTCAACACAGGGGGACCGCGGCACAATGTCCTGACCTCGGCGCAGGGTGACCACGGCACACAGCATGCACCTCGATGCAGGGCGAATGTGGCACATAGCCCGAACCTCAGTGAAGGGCGACCACGGCACACAGCCCAAAAATCTGTGCAGGGCGACTGTGGCACAGAGCTTAGAACTCGTCGCTAGCCAATTGCGTAACATAGCCCGGACCTTCGCACTGGGCGACCGCGGCACAAGGTCCGGACTTATGCATGGGGCGACTGCGGCACACAGCCCACAATTCGGCATAGGGCAACCGTGGCACACAGCCCGAACGTCAGTTAAGGACGTCTGTGGCACACAGCCCGGAACTCGTCGCCAGCCGACCACAGAACACAGCCTGGATTTCGGAACAGGGTGACTGTTCAACACAGGCTGGACCGAGGCACAGGGCTACCGTGGCACACATTAATGACCTCGAGCAGGGCGACCACGGCACACAGCCTGAACGTCAGTGAAGAGTGACCGTGGTACACAGCCTGAACATCAGTGAATGGCGACTGCAGCACCCATTCTGACCTCGATGCAGGGCGACCCTGGCACACAGCACGGACCTCGACCGAATGCGACCGTGGCACACAGTCCAGAACTTCGGGCAGGGCAACCATGGCACATAGCCCTAACCTCAGTGAGTGGCAAAGGCAGCAAACAGCACGGAACTAGTCACTAGCAAACCGCGGAACACAGCCCGGACTTTGGCGCCGGGCGACCGCGGCACACAGACCGATCTTCAAAGAAGGTAGACCACAGCACACAGCCCAGAAATTTGTACAGGACAAAAGTGGCAAAGATTCTGGAACTTGTCGCTGGTCGACGGCGAAACACAGCCAGTACCTCGGCGCAGGGTGATTGCGGCACACAGCCTGGACCTTGTTAGCAAGGCTACTGCAGCACACAGCCCGGACCTCCGCACAGGACGCCCACGGCACACAGCCCGAACCTCAGTGAAGGGCGCCCACTCACACAGCCCGGAAATCTGTGCAGGGCGAACGTGGCACAGAGCTTGGAACTCGTCACTAGAAAACCATGGAACACAACCCGGTCTTCGGCGCAGGGTGATCATGGCACACAGCCCGGACCTCAGCAGAGGGGGACTGCCGCACACAGCCCGGATCTCTGGAGAAGGCTACCGCAGCACACTGCCCGGACCTTGGCAAAGAGGAACCGAGGCACAGAGACGAGAACAGGTCGCAAGCCGAGGGCATAACACAGGTTGGAACTCGGCACAGGGTGACCGCGGCTCACCGCCGGGACCTGCGGAGATGGTGACCGTGGCACACAGCCCAGACCTCTGCAGAAGACTACCTCAGCACACAGCCCAGAGCTTGGAACAGGGCGACTGTGGCACACAGCCCAGACCTCGGCACAGAGGGAATGCGTCACAGAGCTTGGAATTCATTGCAAGCTGAGGGCAGAACACAGCCTCGACCTCGGTGCAGGGAGACCGTGGCAAACAGCCCGAACCACAGTGAAGAGCGACCGAGGCACACAGCACGGACCTCGGCGCAGGGCGATCCTAGCACACAGCACCGACCTCGGGAGATGATGACCATGGCACACAGACAGGATATCGGCACAGGGCAACTGCGGGACACAACCCGGACTTCGGTACAAGACTACCGCAGCACACAGCCTGGACCTCGATGCAAGGCTAACATGAAACACAGCCTGAAACTCGGTGCAGGGCAACCGCGGCAGACAGCCTGATCCTCAGTGAAGTGCAACCGCAGCACACAGCCCGGACCTCGGCACAAGGCTACCGTGACACACAGCCCGGAACTCGGTTCATGGCTACCGTGGCACCCAGACTGGACCTCGGCACAGGGCAATCGCGGCACACAGCCCGAACCTCAGTGAATGGAGATCGCGGCACACAGCCCTGAAATCTGTTCAGGGCGACCTGGGAACAGAGCTCGGAACTCATCACTAGCTGACTGCTGAACACAACCCAGACCACGGCACAGGGTGATCGCGGCACACAGCCCGAACCTCATAGAAGGGAGACTGCGGCACACAGCCCAGAAATCTGTGCAGGGCGACCAGGGTACAGAGCTCGGAACTCATTGCTAGCTGACCACAGAACACAGCCCGGACCTCGGTGCAAGGCAACCATGGCAAACAGGACGGACCTCGTCTCCAGCCGATCGTGGAACACAGCCCGGACCTCAGCACAAGGCGACTGCAGCACACAGCCCAGACCTCGACGCAGGGCGACCGCGGCACACAGCCCGGACTTC
>SJYV01022415.1:0-14000 GCA_006410875.1 Neotragus pygmaeus
ACCCAAGGTCACACAGCTGGGCAGAAGCAACATCAAGATGTGAACTTAGGACCTTCCAAGTCCAGGCCCTTGAAACTAAACACACATCTGAGGCATTCAATGAAATGACATCCATCAGACACAGGGGCAGGGAAAGGGGGCTGAGAACTGGAGTTTCCCTGAACCCCTGTTGGCATCTGTTTTAATGCCTACAAACTGCATCTTGGGTAGTTTTAAGAACTGGAAAACAGATACTTTATTAATATCAGTGAATAGTATGACTAGTGCAACTAGGGGTCCTTTTGTTACCTGGGTGCCGCTGTTCTCTACCTCTGCCCGTCTCTCAAGATCGCAAGTAAATTTTCTGCTTTGGCTCTTCTTTTGCAAAATTTCTTCCTTGAAATCGCTGGGGTGAACCCAGATTTCAGGTTTGCTAATCCTGCGTGCTGGCCCCATCTAGTGGTTAAAGCTGGGAAGTACACCAGCCTTCCTCTGAC
This sequence comes from Neotragus pygmaeus, assembly GCA_006410875.1. Lineage (NCBI taxonomy): Eukaryota > Metazoa > Chordata > Mammalia > Artiodactyla > Bovidae > Neotragus > Neotragus pygmaeus. The sequence continues at coordinate 477 of SJYV01022415.1, forward strand.
AAGCTGCACGGTGAGTCGTTTGGGGGAAAGAGTGCCTCCTGAGCTCAGTTCAGTCGCTCAGTCGCGGCTACTTGCGACCCCATGGACTACAGCACGCCAGGCTTCCCTGTCCTTCATCATCTCCCGGAGCTTTCTCAAGCCCATGTCCATCGAGTCGGTGATGCCATCCAACCATCTCATCCTCTGTCGTCCCCTTCTCCTCCTGCCCTCCAGCAGTCATGAATGGATCTGAGAGTTGGACCGTAAAGAAGAGTAAGCACCGAAGAATTGATGCTTTCAAACTGTGGAGTGGGAGAAGACTCTTGAGAGTCCCTTGAACTGCAAAATCAAGCCAGTCAATCCTAAAGGAAATCAACCCTGAATATTCATTGGAAGGACTGATGCTGAAGCTGAAACTCCCAATACTTTGGCCACCTGATGAACTGACTCATTAGAAAAATACCTTGATGCTGGGAAAGATTGAAGGCAGGAGGAGACAGGGACGACAGAGGATGAGATGGTTGGGTGGCATCATTGACTCAATTGCCATGAGTCCGCACAAATTCTGCGAGATGGTGAAGGACAGGGAAGCTTGGCCAGCTGCGGTCCGTGTGGTGGCACAGAGTCAGACAGACTGAGGTACTGAACACACAGTCCTGCGTGCTCTCTCCATCTAGCGGTGAGAGTTGGGAAGTACACCAGCCTTCCTCTAACAAGCCGCAGGGTGAGGCAACGTTTGGGAGAATGAATGCCTTCCAGCGCTTCTGGGACAGAATTAGCCACAGTCTTCAGGTCACCAGAGGCCAGGTTCTCCAGATGCGTTCTAGCTACCTCTTGGGAGGTCCCCTTAACTCTATTATTTAATTATAAGCTGTTTCATCAAAGGAAATAACATAACATCTTAGATTTACTAGGTGTAATATTTTGCTGTATTTCCTGCAGCTCTCAGAATCTTCAGTAAAAGCAGACCTCTAAGCGCCATCCCTTTGGCCTTCCTCCGAAAAAGTCATCTCCATGCCAAAATTGGGAGCGTCAGGTCCTTGTAAATTATATTTTGTTTGTTTGTTTTATTTGGCTGTACTGAGTGGCATGTGAGATCTCAGTTTCCCCATCAGAGATCAAATCTGTGCCCCCTGCATTGGGAAGGCAGAGTCTCAACTCCTGGACCACCAGGGAGGTCCTATATATATATATATATATTTTTTTTTTTTTTGCTTTGCTTTAACCACACATTATATGGGCATCTCTGGAGGCTCAGAGGTAAAGAATCTGCCTGCAAGGTGGGAAACCCAGGTTCTATCCGTGGGTTGGGAAGATACCCTGGAGAAGGGAACAGCTACCCATTCTAGTATTCTTGCCTGTAGAATTCCAAGGACAGAGGTGACTGGTGGGTTACAGTCCATGGAGTCGCAAAGAGTCCGACGGGACTGAACATCTAACGCTTCACTTTCACACGTTATATAGCCATATGCAATTGAAACATGTAGAGATTCCCTGGTGGTCCAGTGGGGGCTTAGGTTCAATCCCTGCTCAGGGAACTGAGATCCCACCAGTTACTCATCAAAGCAAAAAATGCAAACCCATAAATGATGTACTGTACGTATCCTTTGCCACTTTGTCTTTGTCACTCAGCTCTGGTTCCTGAAACTTACAAAGAGTAATCCATATAGTTCCAGTGCAGCCATTTTTATCTTCTGTGTAACATCCCGTTGCAGGGCTAAACTATGGTTTGTTTATCTGTCCCTCTAGTGATGGAAAATTAAGCCTTGATTCCAGCTTTTAACATTACAAATAGCACAGGAAACACCCTCAAAGGTGTCTTCTTGTGTCGGTCTGTGGGCCCCCTGAGGACTGGGCTTTGCCAGGAATGGGTTACAGGCGGGTAGGTGGGAAGGGCGGGAGGCAGCCAGGCCCCTGAGCCCAGCACACGGAATTTCTGGGTCTCAGGGCTGTATGTCTTACGTCTTCAACTTCACCAAGTATTGCCAAATTGGTCTTATCTCCAGTGCTACCTCTTTAACTGACATCGGGGGGCTCTTGCTCCCCCAGGAGATCTGGTTGACTGCCATTTCCTGTGTATATAGCTTACCCTGGAGTGCATGCCACCATCTGCTCATTTCACAAATATTTCTTGACATCAGCTGTGCCATGAGTCATACCATCCCTGTGTCTGACCCAAGAAGCTTGTGTCTTTGACAGCCTCTGTGAAGCTGGCAGGCTAACTACCTGTGAGCCTGCCAACAGGGCAAAATCTGAGACCCTTCCCCACCACACACAAGGCACTACCATGAGCCTGCCAGGGGCAAACAGGAGGGTCCCTCTTGGCCTGTTTTGAAGGGTATGATGGTTAATTTTATCCATCAGCTTGATTGGGTCGTGGGGGTGCCCATGTACGTGTGTGTGTTAGTTGCTCAGGCGTGTCTGACTCTTTGCGACCCTATGGACTGTAGCCCACCAGGCTTCTCTGTCCGTGGGATTCTCCAGGCAGAGTACTGGAGTGGGTTGCCATTCGCTCCTCCAGGGGATCTTCCCAACCCAGGGATTGAACCTGGGTATCCTGCATTGCAGGCAGACTCTTTACCATCTGAGCCACTGGGGAAGCCTGGAGAGCCCATATATTTGGCTTACTGTTATGTCTGGGTGTGTCTATGAGAACGTTTCTGGATGAGATCAACTTTTTTTTTTTTTTGGTCACACCTCATGGATTGCAATACCTTAGTTCTGTGACCAGGGATCGAACCTGGGCCCCAGAAGTAGAAGCACCAAGTCCTAACCACAAGACGACCAGGGAATTCCCAAGATCAACATTTAAATTGGTAAACGGGAGAAGCTGATTGCCCTTCCCAATATGGGTAGGCTTTATACAGTCCATTGAAATCTGAGTATAATAAAAGGCTGAGTAAGAAAGAAATCTCTCTCTGCCTCAATGATTTCAAGGTGTGTCATTGAACTTCTGCCCTGGGACTCAGACTCAGGCTAGAGCTACACCATTAGTTCTTCTGAGGTTCAGATGTTTCAGCCTCCATAATTATGGGAGCCAGTTCTTTGTAATAAATTTCTCTACACACGTGTGTGCACACACACACACACACACACACACACACACATGGGCTTTCCAGGTGTCTCAGTGGGTAATGAATCTGCCTGCAATGCAGAAGACACAGGAGCTGCAGCTTCAATCCCTGGGTCGGGAAGATCCCCTGGAGAAGGGCAAGGTAACCCACTCCAGTATTCTTGCCTGGAGAATCCGTGGACAGAGGAGCCTGGTGGGCTAGAGTCCGTGGGGTTTTAAAGAGTCAGATGCAACTGAACACACACATCCATCCTATTGGTCCATTTCTCTGGAGAACCCTGGCTAGTACAAGGGGCTCACGGTTAAGAAAGAACTTCACACCACACCGCATGTTTCCTTAATGGCATTTATTACCATCAGGTGATCACAGCAGTGCTTTTGTTCCTTTGCTTATTTTCCATCCACCACAACCCCATGAAAGGAGGTCCTTGGTCTGTATTCTTCACCCTTGCAGAGAGCCTGGCATATGGGCGATGCTCAAAGAATCCTGGCTGAGTGAATGAGTGAGTAAACTTAGGCGCTGGACCAGAGCAGAGTGAGAACGGCAGTGGTGGGCGTGGAGACGTTGTACTGGAGGAGGGTGGGAAGTAAGTCATCTGCAGGTTCTGAGCATTTCCGACGTCCCTGCAAGGAGCCAACGCTCAGTTGCTTCGCTAGTGGCAGGAGGGGAGTCCTGTGTGCAAAAGCCAACACTGGATGCGTACTAGGTTCCTTTGGTGGGAACAGCCCTCTCTGCATCCCACAGTTACACTGGGGCAGCCACGGTCCTACTGGGAGATGCCGCTCCCACCCCAGGCCGCAGCTGATTGGATCAAGGAGCACCCTGATCCAGGCTGGGCCAATCAGATCACTTCCCTGGGAGTTTGAAATTGGGGCTAAGAGTCAACAGGGAGAAAGAGAGAGTGATTCATGGTTTCTGTGTATGTGTGTTGGGACCTGAGCACATAAAACAAGGTGCTATGCAGAGAAGAATGGAGTGGGGCCAGGCCAGGGAGCTGATGAGAGAGGAGGAGAGAGGCAGGCACTCTGGATCTGACTCAGGTCCTTCCTTGGCCCGTGGGCACTCACACTTGGGCACTACGAGACCCCTCTGGGCCTGATGGCTCAGTTACTTTTACCGCTTAATCCAGTTCTGGTATTTCTTTAGCTTGAAACCCACAGTCTCTATGGATGAAATTAATGTGTTAACTTGCCACTTGGGTGTGTGTATCCACCCTGGAGGAAGATTCCCTTTCCTCTTTGTGTTTTGCCTGTTAAGTGGGAGGGCAGCCCTGGGCCCACGCCCGTCGGAAGGTCAAAGTGGGTCACTAGGTCCCAGAGGGAGAAGAAGCCAGCTTTGGGTTAAACACATTCCGTAGAGAAGCCAGACCAGTCATTCCCAGACCCGGCTCTTGGCCATCCATTTGTGACTGACTTGGGGACCGGAGGTGGCACTTGTTTAGGGAACAACGGTGAGAGACCTGAGTGATGCATAGAAGTAGAAAGAACAAGAAACTTCTTCCAGAGGTTTTCCAACAACAGCAGTAACAACGCCTTGGGGTGTTTTCCAGCAACTCTGAGTTTATGAAGAATTCTCCATGGGGCAGCTGATTAGTCTCTGATGATGTTTGTGGGACTTGGAGGGATCATAATAAAAGTGAGGTGGAAGAACACCCCCTCCCCAACACACACAGCCTTGGTGACACTGCGCTGTAATTGCTGGGACCTCCCCCAACCCCACCCCCACCAGAAGGGCACCCTGTTGGGTGGCACCCAGTTTTTCTTATTCCTTGTAAATCCCTAGGGGGATAGATACCGTGCGTGACCGAGAAAGCCTTGGACTGCTAGAAGGTAAAGGAGTAGGACAGACAAAAGACATCCAGAAGGACTTCCCTGGTGGTACGGTGGCTAAGAATGCCACTGGCAATGCCAGGGACAGAGGTTTGATCCCCAGTCCAGGAAGACCTCACATGCCCTGGAGTGACTAAAACCGTGCGTCACTACTGCTGAGCCCGTGTGCCGCAAAGCATGAAGCCCGAGCTCCAGACAGAGTCGCCCTCGCTCACGGCAGCTAGAGAGAGCCCACGCGCAGCAACAAAGACTTGCCACCGCCAAAATAAATAAAAAACTTTTTTTTAAAAGAAAAGGTTTTGGTGAAAATCTGTACCAGAAACACCATTGCAGAAATGCACAGGAAAAGAGAAAATCAGAGAATCTCCTGGGGGTAGCCTCTTGATTTTTTTTTAATCATCCAGGAGTGCAAGGAGAGAACTTTCCAGAAATCTGGCCTNAAGAAAAGGTTTTGGTGAAAATCTGTACCAGAAACACCATTGCAGAAATGCACAGGAAAAGAGAAAATCAGAGAATCTCCTGGGGGTAGCCTCTTGATTTTTTTTTTAATCATCCAGGAGTGCAAGGAGAGAACTTTCCAGAAATCTGGCCTTCCACGCACTCCCTGCCTACCTTCTAGGTTGCCACCCTGTCCTACACCTCCATCTCACTGCACTCACGTCCCACAACCACACATCTGCTCCTCCATCTTCCCTGAGCCCTCTGCTCAGGAGCCCCACGCTCATCCGGTCAGCTGACCTGTAAGGCAGGGACGATGGTTACAGCCATTCTACAAAGGAGGAACCAGGGCCTAGAGAGCAACACTAACCTGCCCAGGGTCCTATGCGCGGCTGTAGCAGAGGCAGAATTTAAACCCAGGCTGTTTCCTGCCGGTTGGAGGAGCGAGAGAGGCAGGGCAGTGGGTGAGGAGGGCTCAGGGGGCCTCCAGGGTCTGAGTACCCGTCCTGACTCCACCACTGGCTACTCATGTGATGAGTTCCTTGGGCACATCATTCAACCTCTTGGAATAAATATTCTGCCTGTAAAATATCCACTCCACAGGGGAGGCTGAGAATTAAACGAGATAATGCCTCTAATGCACCCAGAACCTGGCCCTTAGCAAGCTCTTAAATAAAACAACATATAATAATGTTATTTGTAAAACATATGATAGTCTATAAAAGTGTCTGAATCCACAGTGATTGAAAATAAATCAGTGATTAACAGGGGAGGAGGCGGAAAGGGAGAGATGAGAATCGCAAAATGGCAAGGGGACTATTCTGGGGGTGATGGGCATATAAAAGTGTCAAAACTTGGTTTGATTTGTTGTATGTCAACTTTGGATCTTCTCTGGTGGCTCAGTGGTAAACAATCTGCCCGTCAATGCAGGACACTCAGGTTTGACTCCTGGGTTGGGGAGATCCTCTGTAAAAAGAAGGAAATGGCAACCCACTCCAGTAGTCTTTGCCTGAGAAATCCCAGGGACAGAGGAGCCCGGCAGGCTATAGTCCATGAAGTCGGACATGAAGTCTTCAGTCCATGAAGTCCACAGAGAGTTGGACATGGTTGAGCGACTAAACAACAACAAAATGTTGTTTTTACCTCAATAAAGGTAATGTTTGAAGACATATGTAATACTCTATAGCCATTAAGATTTTATAGAAATAAAATGGGCATCACTGTAAAAGATAACAAGAGAACATCGAATGCCACGCGCCCTAGGAGGGCCCCTCCATATGAAATAGACACTGATGAGACTAAGCTGAGAACAGCGTTTAGGGTGGACAGTTGGCTTTTTATATAGTCTAGGGGTTTGAACTTTTTCTATTGCCATTTTTTTCTGAGGGGCACAGAGGTAGTGAGAGTGGGATTTGAACCCAGGTCTCTTGAGCAGCTCACCAGCACCCTCTAGTGTTTCCCTCAGGGCGAGCGGGTCTCACCAGCCTGGAGCAGTTTCCCATTCTATCAGCCTGTTGACACCTGACCTTATCGTCAACTCAGAAGCGCTGGGAAACAGGTGTGGACCAGGGGGCGCTGTCTCTGGTCCTGAAAATCTCCTCCAGCGTCGACCCCGAGGGCCATGCCCTACCCACAGCAGAGGGGCACATGCGAGCGTCCGTTGCGCAGTCGTGTGCCCTCTTTGTGACCCCACAGACTGTAGCCTGCCAGGCATCTTTGTCCATGGGATTTTTTTCAGACAAGAATACTTGAGCGGGTTGCCATTTTCCTCCTTCAAGGGATCTTCCCAAACCCAGGGATTGAACCCGAGTTCCCTGTGTCTCCTGCATTGCAGGCGGATTCTTTACCTGCTGAGCCATCAGCGAAGCCCCATCCCCAGCGGAAGCAACCTTCCAAGATTTTCCTGGTTGCTCTTCCAAGTTATGACGGCCTTAAGGAGTCAAGCTGGTGGTTCTGAAGGTTCTTATTATCAATTTAAACATTGTAGATGATGCTCCAGGAGAAAAGTGATGGACAGTGTAAGGGGGAAAGGGACGATGTGGGGACCCCAGGACAGTGGGAGTGAAGGGCTCGGGCTTCCAGGGACAATGATGCAGGATGGCAGCTACCACGGGCGTGGACAATTTATGAAGACAGAATGTGGATCTGAAACACCCAGAAGCACTCCCCTTTGTAAGATTTATAACAGAAGTTAATATGAAGTGGAAGATTTCCCTGGTGGTATGGTGAATAAGAATCTGCCTGCCAATGGAGCGGACACGGGATCGATCCCTGGTCGGGGAAGATTCCACATGTCTCAGAGCAACTAAACCCATGCCCGCAACTACTGAGCCCTCACACCCTAAAGCCCACACTCCCCGACAAGAGAAGGCAGTGCAATCAAAAATAAATGATTAAACTGATTTTTAAAATATGAAATGGAGTTAACAGTTCTAATGGAGTGGCCACCAGGAGCCATATCCGTGCTAGCAAAACAGAAGAATTCATGTAGCATCAAACTCGTCCACAGAGAGCTTCAGTGCCTAATGTGGTCTGAAGAAAATATGAAACTCCCTCAGTCGCTTAAAGGACAATCTCACAGGAATTAATTAAAAAAAAAACACCACAGTTTCTCCACCACCATCCCCCCAATCTGATTGTTTCATTTTCCATAGCAGCAAGTTTTCTGGGTACACTTTGCACAGATCTCAGAGTATTAGAGGCTCCCATTCAAAGACAATTTCTCTTAAGATATTTGTTTGTTTTTGTTTTTAAAATATTTATTTTTCTTTGGCTGCACTGGGTCTTAGTTGCAGTATGTGGGATATAGTTCCCTGACCTGGGATTGAACCTAAGCGCCGTGCATTGGGAGCGCAGTCTTAGCCACTGGACCACCAGAGAAGTTCCTACAATTTCTCTTAAGATATTCTAAATGAACTAATTTTTATCTTAAGATACTCAGTGATACTGGAAATACGTAAGTTGTTATATATATATATTTTAAAGGTTTCTTAAAAGAAGAGGAATGGGGCCTTGTCAAGATCATTATGTAGTTGAGGGGCCGTGGGGGGTCAGTTATGTCCTCCTGAGGCTCAGATATGGCCGGATTGTCCAGAGAGCTCTTTGTGGAAGGTTTTGAGGTCCTCTTCCCTGTGGCCATCTTCCCATCCTCTACAAATTCCAGTGGCCAACGTCAAGCTAAGTGGCCAAATGACAAATCAGGAAACATTCACATTCTCAAGGGAACAAAATGCCATTTGAGAATGCACAATAGCATGAACGGGGAGGGTTCCCCAGGCCCCACAAGAGCCTTGCCCATGGCCAGCTGATCCAAGGTCAAGGTACTGGGGTTGGGTCCTTCGGCTTCTCTCTCCATGAAGGCAGTACCAGGCTAATAGGGCCTCAGAGCCTCCACCACTGAGACCTACACGTCCCAGTTCTGGGATTTTCTCTCCCAAGCTGGGAGTCACTCAAGTGTTTTTTACATTTCCATGGACCACTCTGGATTCTTCTAAGAAGCCCTGGAGAAGCCCAGGCCAGTCAATATTAGCATCTGTCGTTTGGAAGCAAAGAACCTCCACTGATAGCACAGGTGGTAACGGAGGCAGGGAGACAGCGCTCAGGGAAATGCAGGCTGGATTACTGCGCCATGTGGAGACACTCAGGAGGCACCCCCTTCCCCACCCTCCATCTTCCAGGAGAGGGGAGACCCAGAGCTCAGCGTGACCAAAAGCAAAGCAAGCGCCACCCCAGCCCCCCTGGGGACTGTGTGACCACCAAGGAGAAGGGGTCCAGGACTTTGAGAAGCTGGACCAAGACCCCCCCCTCCACCACCGCCAGCACCAGGACAGGGCTGCGTGCTACCGAAGCTGGAAAGTCAGAAGCAGCTGAGCGACACGTGCAAATGCCAGCATCTCGCCTCAGAGGCCCCCGGGCCTTTCTGTGAAGAATTGTCTGGAAAACTTTTCTACTGTATCCAAAGGGCCAGGGACTCTGGAGAGTTGAGAGATGGATTCTATGGGGGCTAAACCACACTGTGGTCTAAAATTCCATCTTCCCAGGTCTTTGCTAGAAAAAAAGTGGGGTGTGGAAAGTTGCATAATGGACATCGCCATGGGCCGTCTGGAGGACTTGGGAGAGCTGGAGCTCCAGACCCTCAGAAATGCCCCCGAGGACTTCCCTGGTGGTCCAGTGGTTGACAGTCCACCTGCCAGTGGAGGGGACAGAGGTTCAATCCCTGCTCCAGGAAGATTCCACAATCGGCGGAGTGACTAAGCCTGCGAACCACATCAACAGAAGCTACTGCAAAGAGAAAGCAAGACACTTCAACCTGAGAGTGCCCCCTACTCGCCCAAATGAGAAAGCCCAAGTCGGGCAACAAAGACCCAGTGCAGCCAATTAATTCACTGAAAAGGAAAAAGAAACTCCACCTCTGAAGGAACTGCGAGGATCCGCTATTTCACATAATCAGGCCATCTGGGGGAGGGGGGTGCGGGTTGTGAGAGCTATAGATTTTGAAGTTTATCCAACCAAGGAGGGCTGGCAGAACTCGGGACACACAGTAGACTCTGCACGGGGGGCGGGGGCTGGCTCAGCAGGCCAGATGACCGGGGATCAGGCAGCGTTGCGGGCTGATTAATGCAAGCCTGGACCAAACACAGACCGTGTCACGTGACATCAAAGGGCACAAGTAGGGCTGGAGCCTCACACTGCAGGAAGCATACCCCTGGGTACCGCACTCTCCAAGGAGAGCTCAGCATGAATAACGGAAAAGGAATCAGTCTTTAGATCCTCAGCTTCCACTGAACTCCTTCCTAAAATTGATCTCCTTTTCTCAACCTGCTCTTCTCCACAGTACAGAGGAAAGAGCCGGCTTTCAGCCACCCCGTCTCTGACACCGTTAGAGAAACTGAAGCTGTGTGTACCAGCGAAGTCTCCTTCACCCATGGCCCCCACGACTGATGTATTCATTATTTACCAAAAGGTTAAAAACATATTCATGCTATTTCGGCTTTTGTGGCTAAAGGACGATTATAAGGATGACTCAATCCAGAAAGAAAATTACGATATTCAGAGGGTTATAATCAGAGGAACTTAACATTTTATTAAGTTAAAAAATATGTAGTTGTGGTCAAGAAAGATATATCATATGGTGTTACTCATAAGTGGAATCTAATTTTTTAAAATGATACAAATGAACAAAGTGAACAAAACAGAAACAGTCTTACAGATATGGAAAACAAACTTGTGGCTATGAAAGGAGAAACATGGTGGGGGGATAAGTCAGGAGCTTGGGATGAATATATACATACTACAAGAAGGCTCCCCTGGAGGAGGGCACGGCAAAACCCAGTCCAGTATTCTTGCCTGGAAAATCCCGTGGACAGAGAAGCCCAGCGGGCTACAGTCCACAGGGTCACATAGAGTTGGACATGACTGAAGCGACTCAGCACGCGTGCACACATATACCTGTTGACGTTCAGTTGCCAAGTCGTATCTGACTCTTTGCAACCCTATGGACTGCAGCATGCCAGGCCTCCCTGTCCTTCACCATCTTCTGGAGTTTACTCAAACTTATTTCCATTAAGTCAGTGATGCCACCCAACCATCTCATCCTCTGTCATCCCCTTCTCCTCCTGCCTTCAATCTTTCCCAGCGTCAGGATCTTTTCTAATGAGTCAGCTCTTTGCACCAGGTGGCCGAAGTATTGGAGTTTGAGCTTCAGCATCAGTCCTTCCAATGAATATTCAGGGTTGATTTCCTTTAGGATGGACTGGTTTGATCTCTTTGGAGTCCAAGGGACTCTCATACATATATAAAACAGATAAGCAACAAGGACATACAGGAACTCTACTCAGTATTCTGTGATAACCTACAGAGAAAATAATCTTAAAAGGGATGAATACATGTATGTATATAACTGAATCACTTTGCTGTACAGCGGAAACCAGCACAACATTATAACTCAAGTATACACATCCCAGGGACAGGGGAGCCTGGTGGGCTGCCGTCTATGGGGCTGCACAGAGTCGGACCTGACTGAAGTGACTTAGCAGCAGCATACACCAATAAAATTAAAATTAAAAAAATTTAGTTGTGGAAATAGACATAAAACTTGCCATCTTAACCATTTTTAAGTGTATAGTTCAGTATCATTAAGCATATTGACATTGTTGTGTCTCCAACTTCCAAAACGCTGCATCTGGCAGAACTGAAACTCGACACCCAATCGACACTAATCTCCACGGCCCCTCCCTCAAACCCTGGCAACCAGCGTTCTGCAGTCCTGTCTCTACAAATCCAGCCATTCCAGGGACCGCGTGTGAGTGGAGTCGTACAGTATTCGTCTTTTGTGACTGGCTTATGTCACTTAACACAGGGTTCACAGGAACTTTCATACACTTTACAGTTTTAGTATATATTTCCACTTTTGTTGTCCCTATGTAAATCAGTTGTTGATCAGTAAGAAGAGTGTTTTATCACTTTAAAGATTCATTTTCATGGATACAGAATAATTTATCCATTTCACATCAATTGCATTCAACCATTTGAGCATTTTCTGCCCATCAAGTACAATTTATACACTCTCATAAACCAGTTTCAGTTTAGAAGGAGCAAAACTTATGTGATTATGATTTTTACAGTATCACCAAGGGTCAGACAGTAGCACATACAATGCTGTCTTTTTTAATCAAAGAAACCTTTTATTTGAGAATAGTTTTAGATTTATAGAAAATTTGCAAAGTTGATACAGACAGTTTCCATATAGCCCACACACCTCATTATCCCTCCTTCCCCTCTTTTTTGGAGGGGCAGCCGCTGCACTGCGTGGGTTCTTAGTTGCCTGGCCAGGAACAGCACCTGAATCCCCTACATCGGAAGGGGGTTCTTAACCACTGGACCACTTAAACTGACAATGAGGAAGTCCCTCATTATAAGTTTAAATGGTTGCAAAAGACTCAATATCCTATTATCCTTCTATTGCTAATAATGATAATACCATCACTACTAATAATAATACCACTAGTTGTTTACCACTAGTTACTTTGCTCTTGTAGGTATGTTCAGTGGAATCTGAACTCCACTGCAGTTTCACCTGCCTTCCTCCATTTATAAAATGCAGGAACAAGTCAGATATTTACAATCAGTTTTTTGTACTTGAATTCACATTTCTATCCTGTTACCCCATCAAATGTCATCCTAATGAAGTGTACTTTCGGCATGAAGTAGTTTATTAATCATCCTATCTAATTTACCTGCAACAAGATATATATATATATTTACATACACACACACACACATATATACTACAAGTTAAAATTTAACAAGAAACTTTTTCTGGTGACCACAAAGCTCTAGATGTTAAAACATTTCTTTTGGACTACTATGTTTTAGTATGTGCATTTGTGCTGAGTCACTTCAGTCGTGTACGACTCTATGCAACCCCACGGATGTCGCCCGCCAGGCACCTCTGTCTGTGGGATTCTTCAGGCAAGAACACTGCAGCAGGTTGCCATTTCTTTCTCCAAGGCATCTTCCCGATCCAGGGATCAAACCTGTGTCTCTTATGCCTCCTGCAATGGCAGGTGAGTTCTTTACCACTAATGCCACCTAGGAAATACTGTGTTTAGTACATAATCAATCAAAGCAACATAAATGAGTTATGAATTTTAAAATAAACAATTATTACACCAAAAAGTAAGATTTTTATGGAAGGTGTATCTTTTAATGAGATGGACAGTATTCTCACTCTCTTTTTCTTTTCCATTTACTTTGGGTTTACACAGGGAGAAATTACTGACTGATTTTCTTCTTTCCAAGGGCTGGAGGTAAGAAAGGGGAGGTGAGAAAGTAGTCTGCAGCAAGCTGGGCTGCTGGAGTCTTATTCAGGAAGGAAAGAGGAAAGCGGCTGAGTTTCTATTGTATGGAAGAGAACTATACTCAATATCTCATAATTATGTATAATCTGAAAAAATCTGAACAAGAATACATATGCATTATATATATTTATTGTTATATATTAAATTAATATATTATATCAATATATTAATATAAAATTATATTATACAATTATATATAATCCTATCATAATTATAAATATATAACTATTAAATAATTAAATTCAATCAATATTTTATATATTAAAATGTTATCTATTATTTTATAATACAATATAAATATATAATTATATATAACATAAACTTATATTCATATCATTTATATTA
>SJYV01022418.1:0-11569 GCA_006410875.1 Neotragus pygmaeus
ATATTTTCTTCAAAAAGTGTTACTGGGAAGACTGGACAGCTATGTGTAGAAACTACAACACTATCTAACATCATGTTCAAAAATAAACTCAATATGGATTATAGATGTAAATGTAAGACCAGAAAATATAAAACCCTTAGAGTAAAACATAGGTATAACCACCACAAAATAAGTCACAGCAACATCCTCTATGGCATATTGCTTAAAGGAAATAAAAATAAATTTTAAAAAAGGAAACAAATTAAACTCTATAGCTTTTGTACAATGAAGGAAACTATAATTAAAGGTGTATATGTAGCTTCAGAATTGGGAGAAAATAATAGCAACTGGAAAAACTACCAAAAATATTACTCTCCAAAATATGCAAGCTGCTCATGCATCTCAATACTCAGCTACAAATACTAGTCGGAAAAAAAAAAAAAATCAAAACATAGGTAAAAGCCCTCTGCAAATAAGGTATACAGATTACTAAGAGACACAGAAACATTGCTCAGCATCACTCATTATAAGGTAAATGCAAATCAGAACCACATTGAGGTATCATTTCACACTGGTCAGATTGGCCATCATTAAAATGTCTACAATATAATTGCTGGAGAGGGTGTGGAGAAAAGGGAACCTTTTTACACTGTGGATGGAAATGCAAACTGGTACAACCATTATGGAGACTCCTTAGAAAGTTGGAAATAGAAATGCCATATGACCCAGCAATCCCACTCTNCTCTTCACGGCTGCTCCAGCAAAGCACAGCCACTGCTCCTTACCTTGGATGAGGGATATCTCCTCCCTCCACCCTTCCTGACCTTCAACATGGCATGGCTTCTCTTGGCCCTCCTACGCCTGGGCAGCCACCACTCCTTGGGCGTGGGGTTGCTCCTCCTTGTTGCTTCCCTGGCCTCGGGAGTGGGGTTGGTCCTTCCAGCCACTGCCCCTGGCCTCGGGCGCCACCCCCCGGCCTCAGACACGGGGTATCTCCTCCCAGCTGCCGTCCCTGACCTCAGACGCAGGGTAGCTCCTCTTGGTCATTCCTACACTGTCGCAGCCTGGCACTCTAGGCCGATGCCCCTGACCTTGGACGTGGGGTCGCCACTGCCACTGCCTGCACCGCCACCTCCGCTGCCTGCACTTAGTCGTTTCTGACTCTTTGGGACCCCATGGACTGCAGCACACCAGGCTTCCCTGTCCTTCACTGTCTCCCAGCGTTTGCTCTAACTCATGTCCATTGAGTTGGTGATGCCATCTATCCATCTCGTCCTCTTCCACCCCTTCTCCTTTTGCTTTCAATCTTGCCCAGCATCAAGGTCTTTTCCATTGAATTGACTGTTCACATCAAGTGGCCAAAGTATTGGATCCTCAGCTTTAGCATCCATCCTTCCAGTGAATCTTCAGGGTTGATTTCCACCTTGCAGTCCAACAGACTCATAAGAGTCTTTACCAGCACCATAATTTGAAAGCATCAATTTTTTTGGCACTCAAGCCTCTTTATGGACCTAACATCTCTTAAATTGTGTTCTATAAGGACTTAATATCACAATCCCTGGTGTTTAAATAGATCCCAGGAATAATTTTCCTTTATGTATTTCTGGGATATAAAGTGAGATATTGTTGCTGAAGCTGCTGTAAACACAGAAAAGAATTTCTCATGAATAACTATATAGAAATTGTATGATCCAGTTCAGGTAAAAGAATTAAGAACCTGATGATGAAATTTGCTGATTGTAACTTGTCAGCATAGGAAGTATGATGGTACTTGTAGATCACACTGGGAATACTTCAGGCTAAATGTAGAATTCAAAGCACTTTTATAAATTGAAAAAGAGATGGGAAAATTTGATAGTAAATTTCACTAGGGGCACATTCAGGGAAGTACCCTGCAGAATAATAATAAGCTATGAATGTAGAAAAGGAGAATGACTCACTATAAGTTTAATGAGTGAAAAGAGATCTAGAGATAATAGTGAACTAAAATTGAAGATGAATTAGTCACTCTTCTTTTTGCATAGAACATGTAGATTAAATGCTTCACACAGTTAAAAAGAAAATGAAACAGTATAATGCTGCCCTCAGGAGACCAATGAACTAATGAAAAAAATATAAATATGAAAGATCCAAACTATAAAGTATGTATGTTGTTCTCATTCATACTCAGGGTAATTTTCCTACTGTTGAGTGCCTATGTGGCTGGTTGAAAAGACCAAATGTTTAATGATTTTTCTCTATTTTATATTAGTACTGATAACAACCCAGTTCAATTTCTTCTGAGCTATCTCCTTGATGTATATAACCTGGAAAAATGTGGGTCATTAAATCATTAGAAGCACTTGAATCTAGAGGATTATGTGCTACAGTATGCTACTTGAATTTTTTTTTTTTGGCTTAAATTATTCCAGCATTTTAAAAGAAATCAGGCCTACTTTCTGTTTGGTTTTCAGAATTGATATCTCACCTTAGAAATGATATCCATCATTCATGTAGTCACCCAAGTTTAAACTTCATTTTTGGCCACTACCCATGCCAACTTATCAGCATATTCAGTCTGTTACTTAAAATTTTAATTTCAGAACTGGAGAGGAACCTTAGAGTTTATGTAGTTCAGTTATCTTCTGAAATATGCATACCCTTTATGAGATTTCTGGTAAATATCCAGTGTGTTTTTCTAATATCTAGAATGGCAGGTAACTTTTGAAGTCCTTTTAAATCTTCCTTCTTTCACATATATATATGCATACTTATATTTATACACACATATATGTATATACATATGGTGATGGTTTAGTCACTCAGTCTTCTCTGACTTTTGCGACCCCATGAGCTGTAACCTGCTAGGCTCCTCTGTTTATGGGATTTCGCAGGCAAGAATAGTGGAGTAGTTGTCATTTCCTTCTCCAGGAATATAATATAATAATTTATATGTTTGATCGTTATTATGCCTGGTTGTCTTCAAATAACCTCCTAACTGATCTTTCTCCTCTAGACTTTATCTTTCCTAGAATATCTTCACACCACTGTTTCAATAAAACTCCTGAAACACTTTGATCACATTGTTACCTTGATTCAGAAACCTTCAGTAATTCCCTGTAGCCTGCAGGATAAAGTCGGAACTCATTAACTTGAAACAATCTAACCCAACATATATTTCAGGGTTTAGCTTCACCGTTTTCAGCTTTCCTAGCCTATCTTTTGAGCTTAGTTGGTATGCTTACTCTCTCTTGCTGAAATTATATTGTTCTTGTTCCAGTGCTATTGCTGATGCTGTTTTTCTTAATATGTCCTTGTTCACTACTACCTTCCTCTTATGTAAGTATTAACTATATTTTAAGACCCATGCTGACCATGGAGAGACAGCAGTGAGTGGTATTAAAGCAGGATCTTAGTTCCCTGCCTAGGAAGTAAATCTGGGAAACCTACAGGAAAACCAGGAACCCTGGCCACTAGACCACCAGGGGCTAGATGCTGTAAGCAAAGCTCCCCTGGTTCTTGCCCTCATTGAAAACAAAAAAATATTTCAAGCAGGCAAAAACTATAAAAACAGGTACAAAGTTTATTATTATTAGAACAACATAACATGTGGAAGAGTGTGCAGAGACACAATTTATTTAAATAGAAGTGAAACAGGAATACATACCCAGAGGGAGGGTATAGGTGAACTCTTTGTTGAGGAGGAGCTCAATAAAGAGGCAGTTAAACCATTTATATAGGGTCTTTTTGGGTCTGTGTTCACCTCTGGTCAATTATCTCACTTCTTCTCTCACAACTGACCTATCTTTGGGCCCTCATCAATATGTGTGTGGGTCTTCCCTCATAGTTCAGTTGGTAAAGAATCTGCCTGCAATGTATGAGACCCAGGTTCGATTCCTGAGTCAGGAAGATCTTCTGGAGAAGGAAATGGCAACCCACTCCAGTATTCCCGCCTGGAGAATCCCATGGACAGAGAAGCCTGGCAGGCTACAGTCCATGGGATCGCAAGAGTCGGACACAACTTAGTGACTAAACCACCACCACCACCAATATGTGTGCACATCTTCTTCCAAGATGTATTCCAGTGTAAAGGCCTATGGAAAGTTGATACCACCTATTATCGGGTGGCATCCCCTCCCTTGCTGACCCCCAAGGAGTCTTCTTGTGCATACATAGTCAGGGAGGTTTCCTTGACCTCAGGAGTGATTGATGTGATTGTCTTATCTNAGTGTAAAGGCCTATGGGAAGTTGATACCACCTATTATCGGGTGGCATCCCCTCCCTTGCTGACCCCCAAGGAGTCTTCTTGTGCATACATAGTCAGGGAGGTTTCCTTGACCTCAGGAGTGATTGATGTGATTGTCTTATCTCTTTACTCCAGTAGAGCTCAGCTCCTGCCATTAACTTTGTCCTTGAAGTGTCTAGGGATAACAGAGCTACAGTTTACTCCACTTGGTAAACTCCAGTTGTTCATTTCAGGGACACATCTACCTCCTACCTCAAAGGCAGTCCTCTCTTGCATAACTCACTCTGCACCATGGCCAGAACACTGGTGTTTTCTGAACTCTTGCTCTGCTAAGTCGCTTCAGTAGTGTCCGACTCTGTGTGACCCCATAGATGGCAGCCCACCAGGCTCCCCCATCCCTGGGATTCTCTAGGCAAGAATACTGGAGTGGGGTNCACAGCTATTTGTAAGGCCTCCCCAGACAGCCATTTTGCTTTTTTGCATTTCTTTTCCATGGGGATGGAAAGTGCAGGCGGCTACGAGAGCCGGCCGGGGCACTAAGCACAGTAATATTGTAGTAACTTTTAATGGGAACAGATTTTTACTAGACTTACCACATTGATCATTTCATAATGTATGCAGATATATAAAATCACTGTGTAGTACACTTGAAAGTTGTAGAATATTATATAGCAACTATATCTCAATAAAAAGAGAACATTTTAAGATGTTATTATGTAGGGTTTCCCGGCTGGCTCTGTACTAAAGAATCCACCTGCTAATATAGGAGACACATGTTCGATCCGTGATCCAGGAAGATACCACAAGCCAGAGCTACTGAAGCCGGTAAGCCCTAGAGTTTGTGCTCTGCAACATGAGAAGCCATAGCAATGAGAAGCCTGTGCACCTCTTGCACTTCAAATTGGTATAAGACTATTTCAATCCCCAAGTGTATTGTGAGGGAGAAATGAAGGATCAGTTTCCCAGTGTAGCACTCTTTAACACTCCATCCTTATTTATGGTCTGCCTGAGATCCACTCCTCCAGAAAAGAGGTTAAATACTTTGAATTGATTGGGTAAGGGTATGTGCAGTTTGAAGGTGGTATAAGCATACCTTTCATTTATATGCAACGGAGTTCCCTCAGGTCTTACTACTTTGTGGGTACAAAGAGTGTCACCTTGGCAATAATCATGCTCCACGCTGCACTGGTGGCATCTTGGCCAAGGCTAACTACTTCTGGATTTCTCTACCAGTGCATTGGAGCCCTTGAGGTGTCCAAGCCCTTTGTTCTGTTTAGTGCACAGCATAGTTTTCCAGAGCTTTAGATCCAGGCTGCCTAGGGTCAGATCCCAGCTTTGTTGCATACTAGCTGTGTGATCAAAGGAAGTTATTAACCTGCTTGAGTTTTATCTTTGAAACAACGAAGATGAATACTAGTATTCTACTTCATAGGGCTGTTATAAGGGTTACATGAGTTTAAAACACATGCATAAGTCCTCTTGGAGGAGGTCACCATTTGCCCTACCATGGAGGCATCAGACTCCAGGACTGGGCTGCCACAGGCCAAACTACAGGGAGGGAGTGCAGCACTATGAGCAGAAAATTGAATTAAAAGGTTTACTGAACATGGCCCATGCCTTGAGAACCTCATGAACAGTATGAAAAGGCAAAAGGATATGACACTGAAAGATGAACCCTCCATGTCAGTAGGTGTCCCATATGCTATCGGAGAAGAATGGATAAATAGCTCCAGAAAGAATGAAAAGGATGAGACAAAGCAGAAACAACACCCAGTTGTGAATGTGTCTAGTAGTGAAAGTAAAGTTCAAGGCTGTAAAGAACAATATTGCACTGGAACCTGGAATGTTAGGTCCATGAATCAAGATAAATTGGAAGTCAAACAGGAGATGACAAGAGTGAACGTGGATGTATTTGGAATCAGTGAACTAAAATGGACCAGAAAGGGCAAATTTAATTTAGATGACCATTTTATCTACTACTGTAGACAAGAATCCCTTAGATGAAAAGATGTAAACCTCGAAGTAAACAAGAGTCCTAAATGCAGTCAGTTAGTTCAGTTACTCAGTCATGTCCGACTCTTTGCAATCCCATGAACTGCAGCACGCCAGGCCTCCCTGTCAATCACCAACACCTGGAGCTTGCTCAAATTCATATCCATCGAGTTGGTGATGCCATCCAACCATCTCATCCTCTGTCTTCCCCTTCTCCTCCTGTCTTCAATCTTTCCCAGCATGAGGATCTTTTTCACTGAGTTAGTTCTTTGGATCACGTGGCCAAAGTATTGGAGCTTCAGCATCAGTCTTTCCAATGAATATTCAGGACTGATTTCCATTAGGATTGACTGGTTTGATCTACTTGCAGTCCAAGGGACTCTCAAGAGTTTTCTGTAACACCACAGTTCAAAAACATCTCTTCTTCGGTGCTCAGCTTTATTTATGGTCCAATTCTCACATCCATACATGACTACTGGAAAAACCATAGCTTTGACTAGAGAGACCTTTGTCTGCAAAGCAATGTCTCTGCTTTTTAATATGCTGTCTAGGTTGGTTATAGCTTTTCTTCCAAGGTGCAAGCGTCCTTTCATTTCATGGCTGCAGATGATTTTGGAGCCCAAGAAAATAAAGTCTGTCACTGTTTCCATTTTTACCCCATCTGTTTGCCATGAAGTGACAGGACCAGATGCCATAAACTTGGTTTTTATAATGTTGATTTTAAGCCAGCTTTTTCACTCTCCTCTCATCAATAGGCTCTTCAGTTCCTCTTCACTTTCTGCCATAAGTGTGGTATCATCTGCATATCTGAGGTTATTGATATTTCTCCCGGCAATCTTGATTCCAGCTGTGCTTCATCCAGCCCAGCGTTTCACATAATGTACTCTGTATACCAGTTAAATAAGCAAGGTGACAATACACAGCCTTGACGGACTCCTTCTCCATTTGGAACTAGTACATTGTTCCATGTCCGGTTCTAACTGTTGCTTCTTGATTTGCATATAGGTTTCTCAGGAGGCAGATCAGGTGGCCTGGTATTCCCATCTCTCTCAGAATTTTCCAGTTTGTTGTGATCCACACAGTCAAAGGCTTTGGCATAGTNAGTCTGAGTGAACTCTGAGAGATGGTGATGAACAGGGAGGCCTGGTGTGCTGCAGTTCATGGGGTCGCAGAGTCGGACACGACTGAGTGACTGAACTGAACTGAACTGAACTGAGGCGACTTAGTAGCAGCAGTAGCAGCAGCCTTCTTTATGGTCCAACTCTCACTCCCATGATTATCTTAAATTATATAAGACTCTGTCTTTGTAGACTGACCTGAAAGAGATTCTCCTGCAAGCACTGAACAAAAACAGTCTTGTGAATTGATTGTGGAGGACAGCAGCCAGCAAGGAGCAGAACACAGACTTTAGGAACTGAGAATAGCCCACATACAACAACTGCTGCTGCTGCTCAGTCTCTTCAGTCGTGTCCGACTCTGTGCAGCCCCATAGACGGCAGCCCACCAGGCTCCCCCGTCCCTGGGATTCTCCGGGCAAGAACACTGGAGTGGGTTGCCATTTCCTTCTCCAATGCATGAAAGTGAAAAGTGAAAGTGAAGACGCTCAGTTGTGTCCGACTCTTAGCGACCCCATGGACTGCAGCCCACCAGGCTCTTCCATCCATGGGATTTTCCAGGCTAGAGTACTGGAGTGGGGTGCCATTGCCTTCTCCACCTAGCCAAAAAAAAAANAGTTGTGTCCGACTCTTAGCGACCCCATGGACTGCAGCCCACCAGGCTCTTCCATCCATGGGATTTTCCAGGCTAGAGTACTGGAGTGGGGTGCCATTGCCTTCTCCACCTAGCCAAAAAAAAAAATAAAAGACTTCAGTCATACAGGCACAAGGAAAATATTTCTGTAAACGACTTCAGTGAGCTTGGCATTAGATTCTTCCCTAGTTAAGCCTTCAGATGAGAACATAGCCTGGCTGACACATTGATTGCAGCTTTGTGAGAACATATGAGGAGGCTTCACCCACCTGTGCCTAGACCCTTGATCGCATACACTCTCAGATAGCAAATCTGTATAGTTTTAAGTTGCTGTGCTGTTTAGTCGTTCAGTCATGTCCAGCTCTTCTCAACCCAATGGACTGCCAGGCTCCTCTGTTCACGAGATTCTCCAGGCAAGCATACTGGAGTGGATTGTCATGCCCTCCTCCAGGGGATCTTCCCAGACCAGGGATTGAACCCAGGTCTCCCTCATTGCAAGTGGATTCTTTACCAACTGAGCCACCAGGAAGGCCCAAATTGTGGCAATTTATTTCTCAGCAACAGAAGCCTAATACAGATTTATACACAATTCCCCAGAACTTGTATTTCAGTAAATAGTACGGTTTGTATAAGTTGACTGGAGCTACCTTAACAAAGTCCCACAAACCAGGTGGCTTAAACAGTGGAATTTATTTTATCATAGTTCTGGAGGCTGAAAATCTGAAAGCAAGGTGGTTTTGAGGGAGAATCTGTTTCATATGTTTCTCCAGGCTTCTGGTGGGTTTTTTTAAGCAATCTTTGGCATCGTTGGTTTTTAGAAGCATCACCCCAGTCTCTGCCTTCATATTCATATGGTGTTTTCCCTGTATGCATGTCTGTGTTCAAATTTCTGCTTTTAATAAGAACCTTGTTCATACTGGATGGGGACTCATTTGACTCAGTGTAACATCATACTAATTATATCTGCAATGATCATATTTCTAAATAAGGTCACATTCTGTGGTACTAGGAGTTAGGACTTCAACATAGAAATTTGGAGGGGACAAAATTCAACCCCTAAGAGGTATTTAGCTTTTACTATAAAAGGAATTTATAAGAAAGGAAGAGAGCACTGCCATTTTAATTTAAGGTGTCATTTCTTCAAAATAATGAGCTCTTTCATCCCTGACTTCATCTGTCATGGTTAGAAGAGAGTGGGGACCAAAAGCATTCACATATCCATTTCTTTTTAAATGTATTTCTTTGAACACTTGGTATTCACAGTGACAGGAGCCATGAAAATACATTACATTAAGAAGTTATGATGTCAGTTTCACTCATTAAAATACAGAACAAGTACTTGTTTTGGCTTATATAATTTGGTGTCCCAAAATACACGGACTTTGAAGATTTGAAAATTTTATGAACTACCGATATTTCCTTAGCAGTAATTTATTTTCTATTATATTTTTAGGGCAGAAAGTATGAAAATGTATTTGATATCACCTAAGTTTGAAGACATCATCCACTTCCAAATGATGAAGATTTTAAATAGTTAGTGAAGAGAATCTTGTGGGCTATAGAAATAGCTGTTAGCCAATTAAGCATCTTCCACCTGTCAGGTGTTCCTGTAAGCAGTCTACATATACCACTTAATTATCTTTACAGCAACCATATGAAGAAGACATTAACATCTCCTTTTCATAATGAGGAAACTGAGGAAAATTCTTAGAGGCCAATATCACCTGTCTTCACTTCATCACACAGGTAAATACCTATTATCAACAAACATGTCATGTCATTAAGAAATTTCTGGAGATGGCACTGTTGAACTCAAGGAGAAAACAGATAGGAGCTGACAGGGAAACAGTGCTGGCCTTAATCATGTTCTTCATCTTTCCTCAGCCAGAATTCCAGAAACTCAAATTATCTTTCTGAAGTAGAACTGGGTAAATATTGGACCCAAAAAAGTTTCTAAGTGGTCAGCGTGAAACTAAAATGAAAGTCAGAAGCATGCAATTGTATTTATAGGATCCTGACTCATAGACTTTAAGAACTTCTACACTGATATTCTGTTTTTCAATTTCACACTGTTAGCTCCTTCTGTATTATTTTCTGTGTATCAAAAATTGTTGCTTGATCTGAGACTTGCACAGTTTTGGTCCTGTTTGGGGCCCTTGCCTTGAAACAAACTATGAGTTATAAGAGAGATTCATTTATGCTTCCAACCTGCAGAAATATCCACACATTCCCAGAACATAGGTACTTGGGAAGTGTTCCCACAATTCTGTACCTATAAGCCCATAATCAAATGATCAGATCTGTTTCCTTCATCATCGCAGCATGACCTGATGAGTAGCAATCTTTGCCTCTCTATTTCCCAGCTTAGGCTGTGAGTAATTTGATTGATTTCAAAAACTGTTTTGTCTTTCCTCTGTGCCCTGCCTGAATATTGGCACAATATGATTTCAGTAGGTTGCGTTATTTCCATTTTATCTTACATATTTGGACTTCAGACCATTTAGTCCCAACATGTAAATTTCTGTAATATTAAATGTGTGTCCAAGTGTTTGCAATCCCATGGACAATAGCCCATCAGGTGCCTCACTCCATGGAATTCTCCACGCAAGAATACTGGAGTGGGTACTCTCTTCTTTCTTCAGGGAATCTTCTTGACCTGGGATCAAACTCAGGTCTCCAGCATTGCAGGTGATTCTTCACCATCAGAGCCACCAGGGGAGCCCCATATTAAATGTAAGTGAGCATTTTAATCAATCTGATTTCAGTGTTGAACATCTGGTGATGTCCATGTGTAGAGTCTTCTCTTCTGTGGTTGGAAAAGGGTGTTTGCTATGACCAGTGCATTTTCTTAGCAAAACTCTATTAGTCTTTTCCCTGCTTCATTCCTCATTTCAAGGCCAAATATGCCTGTTACTCCAGGTGTTTCTTGACTTCCTAATTTTGCATTCCAGTCCCCTATAATGAAAAGGACATCTTTTTTGGGTGTTAGCTCTAAAAGGTCTTGTATGTCTTCATAGAACCATTCAGCTTCAGCTTCTTCAGCATTACTGGTTGNGGCATCACGGACTCGATGGACGTGAGTCTGGGTGAACTCCGGGAGATGGTGATGAACAGGGAGGCCTGGTGCGCTGCGATTCATGGGGTCACAAAGAGTCGGACATGGCTGAGTGACTGAACTGAACTGAATTCGCAGAAGCATTTCTAATAGCCCCAAACTGGAAATAACAAATACAAACAGTTACATTGTGCTGTTTCTATACAGTGGAAGTCTATGTGAATTAGCTGATAGAGGCATCATGGAAAATCTCAGAAATGTGCTGAATGAAAAAAGCCAGATTTTTTAAAAAATGCTATGTCATTATATTTACGTGAAACAGTGAGACAGAATAACCTATAATCAGTCGTTCTAAGAAGAAAAACTAACTTACTTCAGTAGTTGCATATCCCCCCCAAAGTGTGCCTTATATAACTGAGTTCAGGGAACAGTGGCTTGATTTTGAACTTTAGCCACAGAATAGTAGGTCTGTGATAAATACATAGTTTGAAAGCTCTTTTCAGAATGATCCCCCTTGCTGCCCCCCCCCCCACACACACACACACCACCACTACTGGAAGAACTTTGTA
>SJYV01022420.1:0-16131 GCA_006410875.1 Neotragus pygmaeus
CTCCTCTCCTTGGTGGGGAAGCTCAGACTCATGCAGCCTGGATGCAGAACCTGGATGAACGTCATGAAGGTAGCAGGTGACAGGCTGATACTGGAGGCTTAGGAACTCCATATATCCTAGTCTCATTCAGAGAAGCTTTGCTTATAGCATGTGAGACCCAGGTGATTCTCAGCAAGGCAAGCTGAATTGAGCACATTTGTCGACATCATCCTTCCCTGGGTCCTGCTGCCCACGGGGACACTGGGGCTTTTTCACTGTGAACTTTGGATTCATGGTACCGGAGCCCTGAGACCTGCTGGCACGCTGGGGCCATCCAGGATATTTCAGGCTGCAGGTAGCCCAACAGTCGAGGAGGCTTCCTTCTTCATTGGGAAGTCATAGAAGGAAGGAGTAGCACTAGAGAAGGGAGAGCTCGTGCAATCCAGCAAGTGTTCCAGCTGCTGGTGGAAGACATCATTGAGGAGTTTGAAGAGGTGGCAGAAGAGGAGCAGGGAAAGCTGTCCTCACAGGAGCGGTAGGACAAGCCATAGGAGCAGGGCTAGGAACATGCAAGGACAGAAGCCTCGAATGGCCATTCCACACAGGAGGCACTGGAAGCGTTGGCATCCCTGCTGGTGGAGC
Source organism: Neotragus pygmaeus (assembly GCA_006410875.1). Lineage (NCBI taxonomy): Eukaryota > Metazoa > Chordata > Mammalia > Artiodactyla > Bovidae > Neotragus > Neotragus pygmaeus. The sequence goes on from SJYV01022420.1 coordinate 622, forward strand.
TGAACTCTGCTAATGAGAAAAACCAAAAAACCTAACTTCGGCTCCAGAGGAAGAACCATCAGAGGAAAAAGTATCCGTTGAGTCACATTAGTGTCATCATCCAGGGAATCCATGGCTTGGAGGCCAATGCCATATTCTTAGCGTCACTTCTCAGGCGTCAGATGCTCAAAAGGACAAGAAGGAACAGATGCAAGAGGAGGGTTGGTGTGAAGGAACTCGCCAGCTGAGTGGAGGCCAATGGAATTGGGAGACAATGAATTGGGGTTCGAGGGAGCTGTGATCTCCATAACCACAGTGCCAGCAGAGCAAGGGAATCTTTCTAACTGTACGTGTCTGAGCAAATGGGAGGNTCTTACTCCTCCGCCATCTTCCCGCCCTCCCCTCTTCTTTTGTTTTTTTAAGAAGCCAGACTCTTTCACAGTTTATAATAAATAACCAACACATTTATCTAGTATATTTAAATTCAAGTCAACATATTTTTCTCAAATATTCAGTTATAATTCAGGCTGTTATAAATAAAATAAATGTACGTTTTTATTTTCCCTTCGTATACTTTCTGTTTTTTCAAGTCAGTTTTACTTTATATTTTTCAAAGTCAAAGCTTTAAAGTTTAAGATTCTACCTGACATGATTTTTAACATGGCATTTATATTAAAATCTATTTCCCATCATAAATCCACCATAGACTACACATCCATTCAATTATTTATGTAATTTTTTATGAACACAGTAGGCTCAAGGTCACTTTTTTGGTTCCATTTTCCTCATCGTGATTTTCTTTTCTAATGAATCTCCCACCCTCCCCACTGATGCATTTTTATGCTTACATATAATAATTTATATATCTGAGTTCTTTCCTCAGATAATCATTGAGTACAAAGTCATATACTTTTTTCTCATCTTTAAGATATTTTGTGTGTGGGTAGAGATTGTTTTATATTTTTTCTTATTAGACACCTTCCCAAATACTGTGTGCTCCCAGAATCCTTATGTTGAAGCCCCAACCCTCAGTGTGACTGTATTTGGAGACCGGGCCTTAGAGTTGTAATTAAGGTTAGATGAGGTCATAACTCTTGGGTCCTTGATCCAATGGGATTAGTGCCCATATAAGAAGGGATACTTTTCCACCATCTGAGTACACAGTAAGCCATTTGCAAGCCAGGAAGTGAGTCTTCACCAGTAACTGAATTGGCTGGCACCTTGATCTTGGAATTCCTACTCTCTAGAAATTTGAGGAATAAATTTCTGTTGTTTAGGCCATCCAGTCTATGGTATTTTATTACAGCAGCACAAACTGAGCAACACACATACCTACAAAGATTTTGAATTGTTTTCCACTTCCACTGTATACTCTTCTGTTGCACAGATGCTGACCTGTTGGCCCTCTGTATCTGTGGGTTCTGCATCTGTGGATTCAACCAACTGTAGATGGAAAATATTTGAAAAAAAGAAATTCCAGAAAGTTCCAAAAAGCAAAAGTTGAATTTTCTGTGCCCCAGAAACTGTTTACACAGCATTTACATTGCATTAGGTATTGTAAGTAATCTAGAGATGATTTAAAGTATATGGGAGGATCAGTTCAGTTCAGTTGTTCAGTCATGTCTTTGACTCTTTGCAACCCCATTGACTAAAGCATGCCAGGCTTCCCTGTCCATCAGCAACCATCAGAGCTGTCTCAAACTCATGTCAATTTAGTCGGTGATGCCACCCAACCATCTCATCCTCTGTCATCCCCTTCTCTTTCTGCCTTCAATCTTTCTCAGCATCAGGGTCTTTTCAAATGAGTCAGTTCTTCATATCAGGTGGCCAAAATATTGGAGTTTCAGCTTCAACATCAGTCCTTCAATGAATATTCAGGACTGATTTCCTTTAGGATTGACTAGTTCGATCCCCTTGCAGTCCAAGGGACTCTCAGTCTTCTCCAACACCACAGTTCAAAAGCATCAGTTCTTTGGTGCTCAGCTTTCTTTATGGTCAAACTCTCACATCCATACATGACTACTGGAAAAGCCATAGCTTTGACTATAGGAACTTTTGTTGGTAATATCTCTGCTTTTTAATATGCTATCTAGGTTGGTNGAATCTTTCTAACTGTACGTGTCTGAGCAAATGGGAGGCTCAGTTTGGCTCGCATCTGAACAGAATCCACATATTTTGGCAGGGAATGGATGTCATCAGTGACTGGAGACATTGTTCCCGATGATGCCAGTATTTCCATGCAACCCCTTGTGAAGACAGGGTGCAAGGAAGAGAACCAGTTCTCTCTTGCTAAATCCACAAACATTAGCACTTGCACACAGAGAACGCATGCTGCACGGACTGCAGATCCTGAAGTTTGAGGCCACTAACATGTCGCTATCCAGGATACACATGACAGGCATACATCATTTGTGATTGGAAACAGATCCTCCCTTGGGGGATGCAGACAAGGGCCCCAGAAGATGACGGGGGACCCAGAGGGATGAGAGCATCACATGGTTTGGCAGGCCTTGAGATGTTGGTGTGGTGGCTGGGCAAGTGGGTGTACACAGGTGCAGAGCACCAGCGATGCTAAAGTGATACTCCCATAGGACCTGTCTGTGCCAGAAGTACGTGTGGTCCCTATAATAAACAAGTCCGGGGAGTACTGACAGATGCCTGTTCCAGTGCCCTTGCTTTGCCCATGATTAACCCTGTTACTCGAGACTCTTCCTTCCCTGGCATGTGGCATAACTGGTTCCTTGACGTCGAGCAGATTATGGACCACTGCCAGAGGCCTGTCATGGTCAGCGACCGAGATGAAGACTTGCTTATCTCCATGACAGCTTTGAAGGGCAGGGAGGGAGCCTGAGGACAGGAGGGTGGGGTAGCTGGGCAGCAAGTGAGGGTCAGGGGATCCTATGACCTGACTGCGTGTGTTCGCCATGAGCATTTGGAAAGGAAAAGCAGAAGATGCTGATGCCTGCCTTGGAGGCAAGCTGTGGACCCTAGAAGTTTGTGCACCTTCACCTTTTCCATCCTCCTGGTCCTGGCAGTTACTGGAACGACGCCATCTCCAGGCCCACTGCAAGCTGGTATTTTCCCTTTGGGACAACCCGTGCTTCAGGAACAGAGAGTTCGTTAAGGATTACCTCTTTGGCATCACTGTTGCGACCTGGCTCCCAGGGTGGTGTGGGTGGTTGGGAGAGGGAGTTGGATGCACTGCCTACCTGAATCTTTGCTGTCTCCCCTCTCCTCCTTCAGGATATAGAGCATGTAGGTCCTCTCCAGTCCACTACTTCTGTGAGGATTGATGGGCAGCTCCTAACCTCATGCCGTACAACAGCAGCATGAACTTCCTCAACTGGTTCTTGGACCACATCTCTCCAGGAAGTAACAGGATTCCTGGGTTGGGGTCCATCTGCACCTCTTCAGTAAGGACGGTTGTTGTTGGGGTTCTTGGCTGCCCATGGAGGCCTCGGGACTGGTCATCCATATTGTCTCTTCCCCTGTTTGGCCAGCAGATCATTGACAATGGCCAGTGAGGCAACCCCCTGTAGTAGTACCCACCAGGAGATAGGTCTGGCCATGAGAGGTAAGTGACAAGATACAGAGGATGTGAGGAGTTGAGGCCTGAAGGCAGATCAGTGTATAGCCTAGGAACTTCTCTTCTCCTCTGTGGGGAAGCTGAGGCTCATGAAGTCTGGATGCAGAGCCTGGATACACGCCATGAGAGTAGCAGGTGACAGGCTGAGACTGGAGGCTTGGGTGCTTCGTGTGTCCTACTCTCATTCAGAGAAGCTTCACTTACAGCAGGTGAGACGAAGGTGATTCTAACCAAGGCAGGCTGATTGAGCACCTTTGTCGTCATGATCCTTCCCTGTGTCCTACTCCTCATGGAGACCCTGAGATACTTCAGTGTGAACTCGAAAATTCAGTGTGCCAGAACCCTGAGACCTGCTGGTGTGGTGGGGTCATCAGTGATGTCGCTGGTAGCAGGGGACCCACCATGGGTTGAGGATGCCTTCTTGCACAGGAATGCAGAGGGAGAAGGAGTGGCCCTGGAGGAGGGAGAGGTTATGAGGCCCAGCATGTGATCCAGCTACTGGTGGAAGACACCATTGAGGAGGTTGAGGTGGTGGCAGAGGAGGAGCAGGGGAATTTGCCCTCTTAGGAGTGGGAGGAGAAGCCGGAGAAGCAGGCCCAAGAACATCCAAGGACAGGAGCCTCAAGGGACCAGCCCCCACTGGAGGTGCTGGAGGCATTGGCGGCCCTGCAGGTGAAGCTGAGCTTCGCAAATGAGAAATCCCCAAAACTACATCCAACACTTCACCTCTCAGCACCACCTCACAAGCAGAGGTGGCTAAGACCTCAGAGGCTTCATGCTCAGGTTGTGGGGAGAGGCTCAGAACTGGTTTTACATCATACAAGGTAGGTCACACAAGTGCTTGTAGGCCAGAGTGAGATTTCCGTTACAAACCAATTGTCAGGGGAACAGACGGGCTTGAATGGAGCTGAGCCCAGGGGAGCTGGGAGTCCATACTTAGAAACCCTGTATGCCTCTCTCTTGTCTGTGCCTTTTGAACTGGTTAACCCCCAGTCTGCTGCCTGATGCCACCTTTCCTGTGAAGCTTCACCCTCAGACTGTCCATTCAGTGACAGATACTTGTTTAGCACCTGACTATGGTCAGATTATGTTCCAGGCATGGGACAGCTTTGAGGAGACTGACATTAACCCCAGTACTTCTGGATCATAAATTCTACCAGAGGCCAAACCCTCCCTGGTGCCTCAGATGGTAAACCCTCCTACCTCACCCCAATTCTCAGCCCTAGGCTGCAGGGCCCCTCCTCTTTCACCCCTCCAGGTCCTGATGCTCTTTACTGTCCTGAGGAGCCTACGTGGACCTACAGGTTGTGCACTGCAATCGCTTCACTGACCACCTAACCACCACCCAGAACCCCGCTGGGACCCATTGGATAGGCACCTTGGAATCTTCCTGGGGATTGGCAGGACACATGACTCCTGGGCCTTGCCAGTGCACGGTAGTATGGTTAGAACAACCCACTTTATATAATTTTGTAAATAAGTACTTATTCATAGAGAAAATCTGTTCATCTCAGCCATGAAGTGATAACTTCTTGTGGGTGAATGGCGAGCTTCTCTGCCTTCTCTGGGATTTCCTAGGACAGTTAGGCAGTGTAGCCTTGGTTCCTGGTCACTGGCCTGATGCACAGCCATCCAGGCCCTTCTCATCCGGTCAGATTCAGGGCACTGAGGACACACCACCCAGGAGACCAGCCAGGGGCCCCTCTGCACTGCCCCTTCCCATGTCCAGTTGCACAGACCTGGTTGACCCCTGCCCTGAGCTACTGATGTGACAGGCTGAGACTGGAGGCTTGGGGAATTCATGTGTCCAAGTCTCATTCAGAGAATCACTGCTTATAGCACGTGAGACCAAGTGATTCTCNGCTTAAATATATTCTCTAGTGAATTACCATATTAGTGACTAAAATTAGATTTTTTTAAACTTATTTTTAAAATAATTCTGAAAAATGGACCTTTTCATTGGAATAGAGGTAAGAATAGGAAGGGAGATGGGGGTTTGAAGGCTAATTTAGGATCCAGATTTAGTTTTGTCCTGGGAAACTGACAGTTGTTTCTAGGATATGCTTCTTGGTTTATTTTTAGTCTACTGCAACCAATAAACCCTTAGTAATAATAGTAGCTACCATTTACAGAGTGCCTGCTGTGCCTGGCAGCACTTTGACAAGAAATCTGTAAGACCTATATGAACCCTACTGAAGCATGTAAAAGAAAACCTGAGTGGAGATCTGTGCATGTTCCTCAAAGAAAAAGACTTAGTATTGCAGAGAGGCCATTTCTACCCTAGATAACTTACAGCTTCAGTGCAATCCCCATCAGAATCCTAACTGGCTTTTTGAAACTTGATTCTAAAAATCACATGGAAGAGAAGATGCTCAAGAATAGCAAGATGCTTTTATTTTATGTATATATATATATATTTTTGTTTGTTTGTTTGTTTTTGGCTGTGTTTTGTCTTTCTTGCTAAGAGGGCTTTTCTCTAGTTGTGGCGAGTGTGGCTACTCTCCAGTTGCAGTGCAGGACCTTCTCATTGCAGTGGCTTCTCTTGTAGTGGAACGTGGGCTCTCCTGGCATATAGGCTTCAGAAGTTGTGCATGGGCTCAGTAGTTGTGGTTCTGGGTGCTAAAGCACAGGCTCAATAGTTGTGGCGCACAGGCTTAGTTGTTCCTTGGCACATGGGATCTTCTCCAACCAGGAATGAAACCCATGACTCCTATACTGGCAGGTGGATTCTTCAGCTTTGAGCCACCAGGGACGCCCAGCAAGATACTTTTAAATAAGAGGGTTAGAGGAGATGTGCCCTAGAGGATATCAAAATATATTATAAACTTTTCCTAAAGCAGTGTAAATTAATGAAACAGATAGGTTTATGTGTGTATATAGGGATTTACTGCATGATAGAAATAATGTTTCAAATTGGCGGTGATAGGAAGAACTACACCTGGAGTTGGTAATTAGCTGTCCATATAAAAACAAAAGTTAGAGCCCCACATTAGATCAAACTGAAAAATAAATCCTAGATGGGTTATAGACCTACACATTTAAAAATATATAAAGTTATTAGAGGAAAAATATAGGAAAGTTTATGTTCCCTTGAGAAAGGAAAAATCTTAAGTAAGTGACTAAACACAAAAGCCCTAAAAAAAAGATTAATAAATTTGACTATGTCAAATATAAATTTTAATAAAAGAAGACACCATAATTACATTAGAAAATGAGCAATAATTGAGAAGTATTTGCAGTATATGGAGCAAATGCTTTATACTCCTGATCCATAAAGAAAAAAAAAAAGNTTGCTCAGTTTCTGAGGGTCAGGAATCTGGGATCCGCCTGGCTGAGTGGTTCTGGCTCAAGCTGCAGCCAGGTTACCGTCTGGAGCTGCAGATTCTCAAGACTTCACTGGGGCAGGAGTGTCTGATTCCAAGCTCTCTCACATGGCTGTTGGCAGGAGGCCTCACTTCCTTGCTACACGGGCCTATTCGTAGAGCTACTCATGACATAGCTCCCCTAGAGCCAGTGATCCATGAGAGAGAAAGAGAACCCAAGACGTAAGCAGTAGTCTTTGTATAACCAAATCTCAGAAGTCATACGCCATCACTTCTGCCATATGCTACTGGTCACACAAATCAACTCTGCAATAATGTGGGAGGGGACTGTACCAACGTGGGAGTCCCAGGAGGCAGTATCATTGAGGGCTATCTTAAAGGCTGCCTACCACAAAACACAAGAGAATCATGATTTAAGAGAAAAATGTATTTCCCTTTCTTACAAGTAAAGTCCATGGAAGCAGTCAAAGTTGGTATAATGTTCCATCTTCATGGGATCGCCAGATCTTTTCCCTCTTGTTTTTTCATTACTTCATAGTCCAAGATGACTGCTCAAGCTCTAACCATCATATCTGCACTCCAGCCAACAGGAAGAAAAAAAAAATGTCACCTTCCCTTTGAGTTTCCCTGATGGCTCAGTGGTAAAGAATCCACCTTTAATGAAGGAGACCTGGGTTTGATCCCTGGGTCAGGAAGATCCCCTGGAGGAGGAAATGGTAACCCATTCCAGTATTCTTGCCCAAAAAATCCCATGGACAGAGGGCTGCAGTCCAAAAGGTCACAAAGTGAGCATGCACACACCTCTTCCTCTTAGGAACACTTCCTGGAACTTGCCCCCCTTACATGTCTACCTATATCCTCTTGGCCAGCAATTAATCACATCTAGTCTGCAAGGCAGTTGGGAAATGGAGTCTGTATTTCACATGGCCTATGTGCCCTGAAATAATTCAGGGGCTCTATGACTGGGAAAAAAAAAAAAAAGACAGATATTGGGGGTCAACTGCCAATCTTGGATAACTCAGTGAAGGCTATGAACTTTCCCTTTCACAGAAAAAAAAGACTCATATACATGCAAAATTGTGCATATATAGCTTCAACATCTTGTGAACACCTACGAAGTCAGTTCATGGATATCACATGAAGAACCTCTGCAGTTGTGGCCAGGACCTCATTCTGTTCCTGCGTGTGAACAGTGTCAATGCAGACCCTTGGGGCAGGAATCTATGAGAGAGCAAGCCATGCCCCAAGACAGCCCCACAGTTCCTCAATGCTGTGTGGGCAGCGTCCTCATACCTGGTAGGATGCCCCACCCCAGGAGTCGCTGTGCCAGCATGCAGTAGAGTATGGACGGCACTCTCCATGATGTAAAGCAAAACAAGGGCTGATAAGGTGCGAACTGAAGCAGGTTAATGTCATGGGTTATGCTGAGAGTTGGTGTTGAATGAAGAATCAACAAATAGTGTTCCTTGGAATTCTAAATCAGCTGTTCTCTGCTGATATTTCCAATGTCAGATTACAAGCACATAGTCACACAGCCATTCTCAACACTACTTGGATGAATCATACTTTCCCTGGAACCTAAAACTAGTCCAAGGTGAAAACCACAATGAGATAGCTCTTCACATCCACTAGGATGGCTAAAATTAAAATGACACTTCCAAGTGCTGACAAGGATGAGACACAGCTGGAGTTGTGGGGCATTACTGATGGGTGTGTGAAATGGGACAGCCACCTTGGAAGACAGTGTGGTAAGTTCTTATAAAATTATATATGCCCTTGCCATAAGATTCGACTATCTCACCCCTGAGGTGAAATGAACAAAAGCCTGTTTTCCTTCTTTTTGTCTTCATAGTTTATGCCCCCCAGACCCCCACCCAAAATCTATTTTGTGGTGGGAGTGGGTTTCCCTGCAAATGGATTAGTCTGTTTGGGCCAGAATAAAACATTTTTTAAGAGAAGGAAAAATTTTTAAATAAAGAAGCCCAAAAGTTGCAGGGACCTTAACTCAAGCCACAGATCAAATGCAGTTGGTGTTTCCACACATCCCTGTCCAATGTGGTTAAGGTAGGTTTCAAACTGGTCAAGATTCAGAGAGTAGGCCTGTCAAAGAAAGCCTGCCTCCTCTCCCGCAGCTGGAAGATAAGGAGATAGCCAAGACAACGGTGATCAGGGAGGCTCAGAAACCCTCTTCCCTCCCCAAGGGGCAGGCATCTCTTGAATCTCTTCACCTCACACTAGAAAGGACCAAAATGCCAAATAAAAAGTTCCTTTCCCCCAGACTTGAGTGACAAATGACACTCGCATGTCCAGGTATCGTGGAATTCCCTCCTCTTCTTCCTTCCACTCTCATAGCTGCATCCATCTCCCTCCTACACACGTGCAATCTAGAAGCATCACCTTGTCCCCTCTCCCCACCCCTTGTGACTTTCTAGACATGTTACTTCTGATACCAGAGCTGGTACATTTAATTGAGCTCCTTCTGTGCACCAGGCGCTGTATCAGCAAGCTAGAGTACTTAGCCTACAAGCAACAGAAACAGATTATGACTAACTGGGGCAAAAGGAAATTTACTAGAAGATGATTGGAGATTGGCATAATAGGTTGGAAATCTGGAGAAGAAACCTTGGTCTTGGTAAGGGCCAAAGCAGATCCAGAGGCAAAACAACCTCCTACTACTCAAGATTCAAATGTCAGACAAGGGTATAAAATGGCAGGACCGCTTTGGACAGTAGTCTGGCAGCTTCTCACAAGATTAAACATACAACTATCCTCCAATCCCATAATTCCACTCCTGGGTACTTACCCAAGAGAAATAAGAGCATACGTCCAAAAAAACACTTGAAACATTATTCATAATAGCTCGAAACTGGAGGCAATTCAAATATCCATCAAGTGGTGACTGAAACAACAAATTGTGATATAAACCGATATAACCATGTAATGGAATACTACTCAGCAATAGACAGGAAGGTGCTAGCAGTACTCACCATCATTTGAATGAATCTGACAGATGAATAAGTCAAGCAAAAGAAGCCAAGCACAAGAGAATACAGGCCGTATAATCTGTTTTTATTTTTAATGTTTATTTATTTAATTGGCTGCGTCAAATCTTACTTGTAGCACACAGGATCTTTGTTGCATCACGCTGGATCTTTCGTTGCAGCACACAGATTCTTTGGTTGTGGCACTCGTGGGCTCAGTAGTTGTGGCAGAAAGTCTTGCTTGCCCCACGGCCTGCGGGATCTTAGTTCCCCAACCAGGGATCTAACCCACGTTTTCTGCATTGCAAGGCAGATTCTTAACCACTGGACCACCAGGGAAGTCCCTGTATGATCTATTTCCATAAAATCCAAGTAAAGGCAAGACTAACCTACAGTGGCGGAAATCAGGACAGGGGCCTGTCTCTGGTGACAATAGGATTTGATGGGAAGAGGATGGGGACTTCGGGGGAACCAAGGAAATGTTCTATATCTTGACTAGGGTGGTGGATCCACAGATGTGTATAGTTGCCAAAACCCATCAAACGGTACACCTTCTGCGCCTTTCAACATATGCGAATCAGGCTTTCATTAAAAAATTAAATTAGAAAGAATAGTAAGCAGGGATTGTGCAAGAAGCTGGAGGTATGATCGGGCATAGCGGGGCCAGGCCTCTCTCCCCTCCTGAAGACTTGTGCCCCCCAGCACCTCACACAAGAGGGACATTTCAAGTCTTTATTTCAGAGCAGAAGAAATAGAAAATCTGCAGGCCCAGAAACCAGAATATCATTCAGAAAGCACCCAACTTTTCAAAGATTTNCAGGCCTCTCTCCCCTCCTGAAGACTTGTGCCCCCCAGCACCTCACACAAGAGGGACATTTCAAGTCTTTATTTCAGAGCAGAAGAAATAGAAAATCTGCAGGCCCAGAAACCAGAATATCATTCAGAAAGCACCCAACTTTTCAAAGATTTTTTTATTCATTCTGGCCAGTGAAGAGGTTCGCAGAGAGAAATCAGGGTGATGGGACAGGCAAGGCATTCGCTTTGAGGGGCTAAAGTTTGCCGGTGACCATCAGCTATCTCCTTATCCTGAGTTCCTTAGAGCGCCACCACATAGCAGTCAGTTACTTCCTGATTGTGCATTTTGTCTCTCTGGCCCTTAAATCCCTAGAGCCTGGAGTGGCCAGGATAGCCCACCACTGTAGAAACAGTCACCCACAGAAGCCCCAGGTGTTCCAATCCTGGGGAATGCTCTCCAGTGTCATTCCTGACATCTCCTAGTGTTCTGCAGTTGATGACGTTCCATCACCCTGCCTTTGAGGGGTCAGTATTACTGTCCCTGTGGTTAGAGATGGGGAAACTGACTCTTTGAGAGACTTGTGTCTTTGCTCTGAGTGACACAGACAGGAAATAGCAGAGTCGGGGCAAGAACCGAGACCCTTCAAGTCGTGCATCTGAAGCTCTTGGCCCCACATCCATTGGTACTGACAGAAACTTTCTCAGGCCCCACAAGCTTTGAGGGCAGCAAGGCTGACCAAAGGCCTGACCCCTGTGGCAGGGAGCCCTCCCCTCTCTTGATATTCACACCCTCTGAGCGTGGGCTGGACTCAGGGTTGAGCTTCTAATACACAGAACAGAGCAGAAGTGATAGGGTGTCACCTCTGAGATTAGGTTTCCAAAGACGGTGTCTCCCGACTCTGATCTCTCTGGCCCTCTCTGGCCCACTCATTCTTTCTCCTACGGGTCTCCAGCTGATATGTCTCGAGGACACTCTGGCAGCCTATGGAAAGCCCCAGGGGATGAGGAGCTTGGGCCTGACAGCAACCATGTGAGTGAGCTCAGAGATGGATCTTCTGAGGCCACCTGCCAACAGCCACGTGTGTGAGCTGTTCTTCCAGCTCAGTCAAGCCTGGAGACAATCGTAGCCCAAGCTGATATCTTGACAGCATTTCATCAGAGATCTTGAGCTAGAATCACCCAGCTAAGCCACTCTGAAGTCCTGACCCTCAGAAACCATAGGAGATAATAGATGCTTGTTGCTTTAAGCGGCTAAGTTGTGTGTGTGGGGGGGGGATAATTTGTTACACAGCAAAAGATAAATAATACAGCTCATAACAGCGCAATACCACTGCACGGATAACTAATACGCCCTCCCTCACCAAGGCTTCTCAGGTCAGAGCATGTGACCCTGACTTTCCTGGCCTGATAAACACACACACAGCCTCTGATACCTTGGCATTATTTGACTTGCTTTCCTTTTCCCATTTTTGTCTCTTCCCCTTTCCCTAAAAAGCATGACCAAGTTGATCCTCCTACACAGAGAACATTTGAAATTGCAGGTGTGTACCAGTTACCTTGACCGCCTGAAATCCGTCCCCCCTGCCTTTTGCGTGACTGCCTTTGTTTCGAGCACACCCTCAATTGCCACCGTGCCACACGCTGAATGTGACCAGAAATGACACAGGATGAATAATGTGGCATATAATTATCACCACATTTCAGATGAGGGCAATATGCATTTTTCTCAGAGACGAAGGGATGCAATTTTATTTTGTAACACAAAATGCTCCATTTGAGGGTCAGTTTTAGAGCAGCCCTTCATTCGGAAGCAATTTCATGTGAATAAAAGCATTTGTATTCATGCGCTGCAAACGGCACATTACCCCAGCCCCGCTCCTGGTATCTACTTCTCCGCACGACTCCAGCTCTTTGCAGTGTTCCAGCCCCAGATCCGAACAGGAGAAGGTGACGATGAAGATATTTTTGACTTATCCCAGGTCTNTGGCTCCCAGGGCAATGTGAGTGGGTGAAGGTGTTGGATGATCAGCTTACCTGAATCTTTGATGTCTCCCCTGTCCTCCTTCAGGATATAAGGCATGTACGTCCTCTCTCATCCATTGCTTCTGTGAGGATGGATGGGGAGCTTCCAACCTCATGTCAGACTCCAGCAGTGGGATCCTCTTCAAGTCTTTCTTGCACCACAACTCTCCAGGATGTAACAAGGTTACTGAGGTGGGGTCCATCTGGGCTTGCTAGAATGGACGATTGGTGTTGGGGATCTTGGTTGCACATGGGAGGGCTCGGGGCTTGTCATCCATATGCTGTCCTCCCCTGCTCCTCTGCTGGCTGATCTGTGCAGCCAGCAGATCATTGGCGAGGGCTTGTGAGCCAATCCCCTGCAGTATTACTCCCAGGAGGAAGGTCCTGCCATGAGAGGTAAGTGATAAGACACAGACGTTGTGAAGGGGTCAGGAGGTGAGGGCTGAAGGCAGATTGGTGTAGAGGTCAGGAAACTCTTTTCTCCCTGGGGGGAAGCTGAGGCTCCTGCAGCCTGGATGTAGAGCCTGGATTCACNAGCTTGTGAGCATCCTGGGTACCTAAGGCTGTGGTCACTTGGATGCTGCCATCTTGTGGACACTACAGATGCGTGGCAGGCCCAGACCTGCAGATCATGTTAGCATCACGAGATCTTAAATCCTGAGTTCACGTAGTCTCTCTGGACTGATTGCCATTATGATCACGTCAGAGGTCTGGCTTTTCAAATCACTAAAGTACAGTGGACTCTTAAACCTTGCACATCATGTGGATTCATCCTGTCACGTGGCCCATACTAGCTAGAAACATGTGGAAACCTCAGCCGTCCAAGTCACAAAGATGACTTGCTTCTTAGAATCATATGTATGCTATGGTCCCCCTTGGTCACATAGAGGCTTAACCATCTCTATCTTGTAAATCAAAATCCCTGCATCAACAGTGCCATGTCTCCTACCATCACATGGCAAGCAAACTGCTTGCAGTCATATGAACAACTGCACCTATCCAGTGGCTCTTGNACAGAGGATGAGATGGCTGGATGGCATCACGGACTCGATGAACGTGGGTCTGAGTGAACTCTGGGAGATTGTGATGGACAGGGCGGCCTGGTGTGCTGCGATTCATGGGGTCACAAAGAGTTGGCCACGACTGAGTGACTGAACTGAACTGAACTGAACTACAATATAGCAACAGTTTTGGTTTTAGGATAGATATTGTAAACAGTAGGACATGACTCAGCAACTGAGCATGCAGCACACACAGTTCATTGTTATGCATTAATTTATGTATTAACTTTCATGTATTTTTAGGAAAAAGAAAATTAGCACATTAAAGAAATTTACTAGCACATTAAAGGAGTTGGATTAACCGAGGCTTGTGTGCTCAAGATTACGCATAGACACCACCATCAACAAGAAAACTAGGAATGTGTGCAATCTCAGACCTCCAGGTCTCAAGAAGAGAACAGTTTCCTGAAACACGCAGTCGTGAGATCCCTACTGTCACAGTCACTCAGGAAGCTGATCCAGCTTGTGAGCATCCTGGGTACCTAAGGCTGTGGTCACTTGGATGCTGCCATCTTGTGGACACTACAGATGCGTGGCAGGCCCAGACCTGCAGATCATGTTAGCATCACGAGATCTTAAATCCTGAGTTCACGTAGTCTCTCTGGACCNCATTAAAGGAGTTGGATTAACCAAGGCTTGTGTGCTCAAGATTGCCCATAGACACCACCATCAACAAGAAAACTAGGAATGTGTGCAATCTCAGATCTCCAGGTCTCAAGAAGATAACGGTTTCCTGAAACACGGAGTTGTGAGAACCCTACTGTCACATTCACTCAGGAAACTGATTTAGCTTGTGAGCATCCTGGGTACCTAAGAAATTTGTTTTTAATAAATATTGTTTGAAACAATTTTAAAATCATTATCAACTTTTCTTACATAATAAAGAGTTAACCATTTAAAAGCCAACATCATACATAATTTGTGAACCACTGCATCTACTATCATCATTATTCAAATTACAGAAGGTGCTGAGCATTTGATTTTCCTTTAACTTTTTTGTTTGATATTTGCACCCCTTCCAGTCCTCAAAACCAGAGTATATATAAAACATACACACACACACACACACACACACACACAACCTGTATACTCTGTAGGATACATCATGNAAAGAGCAATAATAAACAACCACTGTAACATGTTCGCATTTTTCATTTTTAACTCCTGATTCCCTAAATTACATTCAGTCATAGAAACATGTAAAAGACTGAACAGCACATGGGGTCTGACTCTAGGATGTTTACTTCTTGGAATTAAAATTCTCAAACATTGGCTGTCTCTTTTTTTGTGAATTTTATACAACATTCTCCCAAAACATTTAATGGTGTGATTTTTTATTTTAAGGTACTGCCAACAATGGCTCAGATTTAAAATAAAGTATCAGTAAAAACATAACTTATAAGCTATGGAAAAGTGACCTAAGTTTGGTGGCTTGAAAAAAGTGACTAAGTAGTTTAAGTTAAAAAATTAACCCTTTCCTAAAGCTTTTACCAAGAATTTTCCTCCTAGTCATCTAAAGTGGGAAAATTGTACTGTGTATAAAATGTGCTTCTAGACACATATGACCAAATGTATCCAAAGGCCCCCTCTGATGTATTAAATCCTATGTACTTTATAATCTAGGCTAATCATCTATGTTTAAAACATACTGGTGGTACTTTTCACAAATATCTTTCCACTACAGTTCAGAAGTACAGTACTTGGTCCTTAAGGATGCTGAGACAATCTGAGACCTTTGTTGCTTCCTTTTCCTGAAGCAGTCC
>SJYV01022424.1:0-19540 GCA_006410875.1 Neotragus pygmaeus
TTATAAAAAAAGACATATATATATAAAAAAAAAAGACATATATATATAAAAAAAAACACATATAAATAAAAAAAAAGAAATTAAAGGGTTGAATCAATAATCTAAGCACACATCTGAACAATCTATTTAAAAAAGGAATAGTAAAATAAACCCAAATCAAGCATAAGGAAGAAAATAATTAAAAGCAGAAATAAATGAAATTTAGAATAAAAAACAGGAAAAATTTAAGATCAACAAAAAAGCTGATTCTTTGGGGAAACCAAAAAAGAGGGTTAAGTCAGTAAAATTGACAAACCCTAGCAAGACAAAGAAAAAAGAGAGAGAAAAGACAAATTACTATCACAGGAATGAAATGGGTTATCACTATAGACCCTGCAGACGTCAAAAGGGTAAGAAGGAAATCATACCAACTAATAACTTGAACAAAACAGACCAATCCCTCAAAACAAACTACCACAAGTCACTGAATGTATGAAATAGATAATCTGAACAGTCCTATAAGCTATCAGGATAATGAAATTTATAATTTAAAACCTCCCCCCAAAAGTATCAAGGTCTAGATGGCTTCACTGGTTTAAAGAATCTTTAAAGACAAATTATCACTCACTCTACAAATCCATTCCCCTCAAAAAAGAGGACTGAGCACTTTCCTATTCATTCTATGAAGCATTACCCTGATACCAAAACCAGAAAAGAATGGCACCAAAAAAAGGAACACTACAGACCAATGTCCCTCATAAACACAGATACAAAAATGTTTAAAACATTTGAAAACAAAGCTGAATAATATACCACAAAAAGAATTATACACTGACCAAGTGGGGTTTATCCCAGGGATGCAAAGTTGGTTCCATGAAGAAAGTAATCATATTAATCATATAAAATCACTACTTAAACAAGTTAAAGGAACAAAAAACCTACCTAATCATACTGATTCAAAGCAGAAAAAACCATTTCACAAGTCAACAGCCATTCATGATAAAAATAACTCAGGAAAATAGAAACAGAGCAAAACTTTCTTAACTTGATAAGCATCTACAAAAACCTACAGCTAACATTATACTTAACAGTTAAAGATTGAATAGTTTTTCCCTTAAGATGGGGAACAAGGCATGGATGTCTACTCTTATTCAACATAATAATAGGAGGTCTAGTCAATCAGTACAGCAATAAAAGCAGATAAACAGCACACACATCAGAAACGAAGAAATTAAACTGTCCCTATTTGAAGACTGTCTACACAGAAAATCACAAGGGATCTACCAAAAGACTCCCAGAACCAGTGAGTTCGGTAACAGAAGACAAGATAAACATTAAAAAAAAAAAAAAAAACCCTGTATTTCTAGATGCCAGCAACAAACACATGGATAAGAAAATTAAATATATAATACCATTGACAATCACTCAAAGAAAGTACCAAATACTTTGGTGTATCTAGTAAAACACATACTGGGTTTAAATGCTGAAAAGTGCACAGCAATGATGAAAGAAATCAGGAATCTAAATAAAGAAGCTGGAAGATTCGGCACAGTAAAGATGTCGATTTCTCCAAACTGGTATACAGCTCAATGTAATTCCTAACAGGACTTTTTCCACATTAGACAAACTATTCTAAAATTTATAGAAAGGCAAAGGAGCTGAAATATCCAAAACAATTTTGAAAATGAAAAATAAAGTAGGGGAAATAAATCGATCCAATTTCAAGACTTAAAATAGCAACAGTAACTTAGACTGTGGTATTAACAGAGCAATACACACTCAGAACAATGGAACAGGGACCCCAGAAACAGACTCAACGCTAATATGCTCAACTATTTTTGAGAAAGATGAAAGGCAATTCAAGGAAGGAAAGACAGCCATTTCAACAAATGGTGTTGGGGCAACTGAACATATACAGGTCAAAAAAAAAAGAAACAACCTGCATCTCATATTTCATATAAAAATTAACTCAAAATGGATCATGGACTAAGATGCAGTAAGAAAAACCTGTATTAAAAGAAAGAACGCAGGGACTTCCCTGGTGGTTCAGGGATTGAAAGTCTGCCTTGCAGTGCAGGGGATGTGGGTTCGATCCCTGGTCAAGGAACTAAGACTCCACATGCCACAGAGCAACTAAGTCTGTGAACTGCAACTACTGAAGCCCACACACCCAAGTCAGAGAGTCCATGTGCTGCAACAAGATGTCACAGGATGCAACAAAGATCAGCAACTAAGAACCCACACAGCCAAATAAGTAAACTTTTTTTTTTTTTAAAGGAACACAGAAGAAAATCTTTGAAATCTAGAACTAAGCAAAGAGTTCTTAGAACTCGACACCAAACCCATGATCCATAAAACAAAAATTAATACATTGGACTTCATCAAAATTATACTTCAGTTCTGCTAAAGACTGTTAAGAAAAGAAAAAGACAGACTGGGAGAAAATATTTGCAGACTCCGTATCTGACAAACTCGCCAGATTAGTGGCTGCCATGGGCTAAGGACAGGTAGGAAAAAAGGGTGTGAACATGGGTATAAGATGACAACGACGAGGGAATCCTGTGGCCACAGAAATGTTCTCTATCTTAACTGTCAACATCATGGCTGTAATATTAATTCTGCAAGATGCTTCCACTGGGGAAATCTATAAAAGAAAGAAGGCATCTCTTGGACTGTATGGGAATCTACAATTATCTCAATGTAAAAAGTTTAATATAAAAAATTTTAAAGCAACAGTGGAAACTACAGTCATGATCTGTTACCACGTGGTAACTTGATATGGAATATCTGAGCCTCAAACACACTTATTACCTCAAACACATTTATTAATTAAATGCTAATTAATTTTAATTATTAAATATTAACTTTAACTTTCTACTGTAAAAATAAATGCCTTAAAAGACAGTGACATTTCCAGAGCTACAGGTGAAAGTCCAATGATTACAGCTTCAAGCAAAATCTACACGGTTCTACAGAACCAAGGCCTAATTCAGGTGGTATTCATGCCCTGGCAAAGAGCCTAAATTTTCTTAACTAACAGAGAAATTAACAAACCAGTGGATAATCAACGTGCACCGACCACTTGCCCAACACTGTTTTGGAAGTCTCCCTTCTATATTCCTCATCCTCGACACTGAGACTACATATGCTACTAGATGGAAAACACTGGATGCCCACTCAGCTATTGTGATAAATCTGACTAGAATAACTCCTGTCACCCACGCTAACCTTGGGATCTCAAGTCTTTCAAGTTCTAACTCCCTGATGAAAAAATTTATGTGGACTATATACACCATTTGTTTCTCACCTCTTCCACAAGTTTCCAACTTTCTCGATAATTAAGTTTCAAGCAAGAAGAAATAGTCAGATAAAGCCCATTTAAAATGGTCTCCCAACTACAGTACTTACAATCTGATCTCTTCACTTATATTTTTAACTTCTGAAATTTACTACTATAATAGATTTTCTTAAAGTTTATGTTCTTACAAATGATTTGTTCATGGCACGTTTCACTTCATCAGAGCCATCTGAATAGATCTGTTGAAATAATTTGTTTAAAGCTGCATCTCCCTCCAACTTTTCATTCTTTTCTTCTTCTTTGATCTCACCGACCAGTTTATCCCAATTTCTTGTATAATGAGATGATGATGGATACAGGTTTCTCACATCTATGGAGTAAAAAAAAAGTGACTAATCAGCATGTGTTGATTATGTCACACGCACATAGCTTTGTGACCACGGTGTATACATCTCAGCCAATAGTTTACATCATTAAATTTCATGTTCGTAATAAATGTTTTTCTGATATATAAATCAATAATTAACATTTAAAACCTCTAAAGACTGAATCAGTAAGCATAATGTAAAATCTGGAAATTTTTTTTGAGCAAAGTAACTCATATTGTAAACTTTGGGTACATTACACAAAACTAGATTAACAAAGAAAGCCTACATGTTACTAACAGGAGAAACCGTGTGAGGAGCATGCAGGAACTTCTCTTCTAAGACCCATTATTTTTGTTTATTTCTGACTGTGCTGGGTCTTCGCTGCTGCAGGCTTTCTCTAACTGCGGGGACTGGGGGCCACTCTTGCCGTGCGCAGGCTTCTCACTGCAGTGTCTTCCTTTGTTGCTGGGCTCGGGCTCCACGCATGCGGGCTTCAGTAGCTGTGGCAAACAAGCTCAGGGGTTGCGACCCACGGGCTCCAGAGCACTGGCTCTGTAGTTGTAGCACACAGGCTTAGCTGCCCCACAGCATGTGGAATTTTCCCAGATAAGGGATCAAACTTGTGCACTCTGCATTGGCAAGCAGATTCTTAATCACTCACTAGACCACTAGGGAAGCCCACATACAGGAACTC
Source organism: Neotragus pygmaeus (assembly GCA_006410875.1). Classification (NCBI taxonomy): domain Eukaryota; kingdom Metazoa; phylum Chordata; class Mammalia; order Artiodactyla; family Bovidae; genus Neotragus; species Neotragus pygmaeus. The sequence goes on from SJYV01022424.1 coordinate 4,340, forward strand.
TTAGGTTTACAGAAAAAGGGCAAAGATCGTACCAACAATTCTAAAAATATTGACTTTTTAAAACAGATGCTTCATTATCAAACTTTCTCTAAACAAAGCTTTAACAAATGTTAGAAAATACAGCTCCCAGGGTTTCCTCGATGGCTCAGTGGTAAAGAATGTACCTGTCAATGCAGGAGACACCGCTTCTATCCCTGGTCCGGGAAGATACCACATGCCACGGAGCAACTGAATCTGTGCGCCAAGATTACTGAGCCAGCGATCTAGAGCCTGGGAGCTGCAACTACTGAGCCCATGCGCCTTGGCTACTGAAGCCCGCCCACCCTAGGGCCAGCGCTCCCCAAGAGACAAAGCCTGCGTACCACAACTGGAGAGCAGCCACCACTCGCCACAACTAGAGAAGAGCCGTGAGACAACAAATACCCAGCAAAACCAAAAATACATAAAATGATATTGGTGTGTGTGTGTAGCTTCTCCTGAGGTACTTCTATCTTTCAGAGTAAAATTAAACTGAAACAACGACATGCCATTTGACATTGCCACGCCATCTGACAGTGAGTTAAGACTCCATCCTCTCACCACATTAAAAATATCAGATTACTTCAACAGGAGAAAACAATAAAGAATTCTTGAATGCTAAAAAATAATACATGATGATCCAGAGGTCAACGCCCACATCACGTGCACACAGGAAATAATATTACTTGGAGGGTACACATTGGGATTAAACAGAGGCTGCTTGCAGCCAGAGAGGCAACCAGCCCAGGGAGATTCAGGGCACTGCCAAAACTGCCCCAAAGACCAAGGCAATCAAGGTCTTGACACACAAATAGTTTAGAAGAAACTAACCAGATTACCTAAGAACTATAAGAGCAGTTCTGTTCATTGCTCAATGGAAATATAACATAAGCCACAAATGTGAGTCATAAATATAATTCTAAAATTTCTAGTAGTCTAAAAACAATCAGGTGAAATACATTCTAAAAATGTCTTATTTAGCCTAACACATCCAAAATAGTATCAGTTCAACATGAAATCAATATAAAAATATTAATATATTTTATATATACTTTTCACACTAAGTCTAAAATCTGGTATGTATTTTACATTTAGAGCACATCGCAATCCAGACTAGTCACATTCCATGTGGTCAATAGGTACTGGTGGTTTGCAGCTACTACACTGGATGGTACAGCTAGATAGCCTTAAAAAAAAAAAAAAAACTTCCCATGAATTTAAAATTTCCCTGTGAATTAGGACACATTATGCTAGTCTACATGTCCCTCTTCCACTATTGCCATATATATCCCCCTTCTCAAAAGAGATGAGAAACCGATCCTTCACTCTGTCTTCCATCCTTTCTCGTCACGTCTCTCCCTGCCCATCTCACCACTCAATCCCTAACAAGACAAAACGACAACACACCAGTTTCATACAGGGCAAGCAAACTTTTCCAAATTCTATCCACCTGTCCTCTACCAGTAACCTCTACCAGTTATCTCTATCTTTTGTACATTTTCACTAGGAGCCAAGAAAACAAAAAACGAATGCCAATGGTAAATTAAGAACTTAGGACACACGAGTTTAATTAATCCTAATACTGATTTGCCAGATGGGACCACAGTTCTCATCTCCATTTTACAGATAAGAAAGCTGGCACAGATAGGTTAACAACTTGCCCTTATCTGCAGTCTCCAGCTTGTCAAACAATCTGACAAGCACATTAACCCCTTGCAAAAAATATAACTGGTCAGGAGGAATACCATCTTGAATATCCAAGGCAGTGAGTTTAAAAAGAGTTTGTAACTATAACACCAAAAAATTCTTTCATCTCAGAAAAACATTATTACCTGTAGGTGGCAGATGAACCACTCAGAGACAGGTAACCTAACTTCTTGCTTATACTCTAACATCAACTAATTGCAAAGCTACTCATGTCAGCAGACTTGCCACTGTTAGAAAACGCAGCAACAAGCAGTATCACACATGGAGTAGAAGAACCAGACCCAGACTCTGAAGACCTGGATTTAGTCCTGGATAATGAAGACTGCGGGGTAATCTCAGGCAAGCTGTTTAACCTTTCTGAGCCCATAAGATCAGAGGAACAATACGAGGTCACTTTCTATACAGGGCTGCTGCTAGAACTAGGTGAGATACTACATTTAAAATATGTCTTTAAAAAAATGCTTTAAGCTATATATAAACCTCAATCCAGAAATCTCTGGGAATCAACCCCATGAGAAGCACACAGCATCTTTACCACATCTTTCACATACAGCAGGGCACAGAAGCTTAGTAAACAGCTCATATACCAACCTGAATCATTTCGATACCTAACAATTACCTGGGAGGGTAAATTTCCTGCTGCAGGTTGGCTGTGACAGTGTCATGCAGGGAAGAGGGTGAAGGGCACATGGGAACTCTAAGTTTCTGCCCCTTCTATTAGAACCTAAAATTATCACAAAATAAAATTTGAAGATGAATGCTCTACTGGCGAACTTGGCATTTGCTACAAGGTGCCACAATGAAGCTGTATTTTATACTACAGAAGAAAGCAGGGAAAAGTCAAAAAGTAGCTGAAACAAAGTTACCTCATTTTAGTCATCAAATCAGAGCATTATCTCTAATCAAAAGGTAATCTCTCTCCATTCATTAATGAGGTCATTGCTATAAAACAGTCTTAGACTGTAGGTCTAAGTGTGTCCCACAGATTAATCACTGCGTTAGAAAAACACCTGTCTACTGCCTATGCTTAGAATTGACCCCAACGTAAAGTAGTCTTTTCCTTAAAGGATTAAGCCATCAACCCTTGTTTTCTACCCTACTCATAGGCTTGCCTTACACCTTCATTAGCTGTCTGCCTCCACCTCTTAGAAAAATAGTGAAATGTGCTAGATACTTTCCTCGGGAAGCCCTGAAATTCCAGGAAATTAGAGTTGACTATACTAGAAGAAACAGAAGGCATAAATAAGAGGGGAGAAAAGGAAGAGCGGGAAATATATCAGCAGAGTAAAACTATTACACATAAAAAATAGGAAAGGCCAACACACAAAAACAACCCCCAGCCAATGTCACAAACTGCCACGGTAAACAATAAACTCCAATTCCCTCTGGGCTCTGATGCCATTCATTTGTATTCTTACGGAGTTTAAAAAGTTAGAACCACCATTAAGAAATATTTTGTATTCATCACAGAGCAACCTTATTATACTCCATGTATTTTACCTTGAGAACATAAATAATGAAGTAAAAAGAATACTCATCACTATTTAATTTCAACTATATAACACAACATGAATCTAAAACGCATCAAGGCCAGAAAACAAACCTGCTATGAACGGTTTGGGGTTAGGCACATCTCCTTGCCCCTCTAGCTTTTCCCATCTCACAGCCTCTGGCTTTTTCATTTTAATTTCAATCTGGAGGAAACACCAAACAAAATCAATTATTCAATCTAAAATACACAGAACAGTTAAAAAAAAAAAAAGCAATTTCCTTACGTTATCAATGTTTCATAAGAATTAATAGTGTCCTTGCTTCCAAAGCTAAATTATAAAGCTAAATTCGGAGAACTCTGAAACAATTACTTTGTTTCTACTTAAAAGCCACCTTCAAAAACAATATACATACACACTCTAAACTACAATTAAGAGTCTAGAAATCCACATGCTTTTCTTCTTTTAAAGCAGTGTTCTCAACTCGGGTGATTTTGTCCCCGAGGGGATATTTGGCAATGTCTGGAGACACTGTTGGGTCATCACAACTGAGGCACAGGTGAGGAGAGGCTGTGTGTGTTATCTGCTTATTACTTAGTCCTGTCCGACTCTGCACCCCTCGAACTGTAGCCCACTAGGCTCCTCCATCTGTGGGATTTTCCTAGCAAGAATACTGCAGTGGGTTGCCAGTTCCTCCTCCAGGGGATCTTCCCCACCCAGGGGTTGAACTGGTGTCTCCTGCATCTCCAGCATTCAGAGGTGGCCTTTTTTTTTTTTAACCACTGAGCGACCTGGGAAGCTCCTGAGGAAAGGCAAGCGGTGCTACTAAATATAAATATCCTACAACATACAGGGTAACACTCACAACAAAGAATTACCCAGCCCCAAATGTTAACAGTGCCCACCACTGAGAAACCATTCTAAAGGAGTTACTATGTATGTGTGTACATCAACCTGTTTCAGAGTAGAAAAACTTATTTCACTGTACAAAAATATCAAAACAAGTAAAACTAACGGAAGTCATCAGTTAGATCCCTTAAATTATAACGCTTAATAATAACATCCTATAACTTGCCTTTATTGACTAAAGTCACTTTAATTGTTCTTGCAAATTGCATACCCTCCAAGATTCATGTAGCATGAAGACACCTTTAAGCACCCACTACATAAAACACCTGATGTATGGGTCATTATATTAGTGACCCACTAGTGAAAAACCAACTGCAGTTTTGGACCATGCATTTTAAATCATTATAACTAGGTTCGAACACATCAATCAAAATAGGAACCATTACAATAAACACATTTTTGCCAACAAGAAGTTTGTTTGTTTATTCCTGTAAAAAAAATCAGTGCTTCAGGATTCAGTGAACTCTTTCTTGAAAGCATGTTCTGCCTCCTGCTGGTTGTGGAAGCATTTTTCCTTCAAAAAGCTGTCGAGATCCTTGAAGGAGTGGTAGTCCATTGGTGAGTGGTCAGGTGAATATGGCAGATGATGCAAAACTTCATAGCCCAATTCATTTAATTTTTGAAGTGCTGTTGTCAATGTGTAGTTGGGCACTGCCATGGAGACGAATTGGGCCCTTTCTGTTGAGCAAGGCCAGCTGCAGACACGGCAGTTTTCGGTGCATCTCATCGATCTGCTGAGCATACGTCTCAGATGTAATGGTTTCAGAAAGTTACAGTCGATGCGACAGGCAGCAGACCACCAAAAAGTGACCATAACCTTTTCTGGTGCAAGTTTAGCTTTGGGAAGTGCTTTGGAGCTTCTTCTCGGTCCAATCACTGAGCTGGTCATCGCCAGTTGTACAAAATCTACTTTCCATTCATCACAATCCACTGAGAAATAGTTCACTGTTGTTGCAAAGGATAAGGGAAGATGACACTTCAAAACAATGGCTTTTTGATTTGCAGTCAGCTTACGAGGTACCCACTTATCCAGTTTTTTCACCTTTCCAATTTGCTTCAAATGCTAAACAACCACAGAATGTTCGACACTGAGTTCTTCGGCAATGTCTCACATAGCTGTAACAGGATTAGCTTCGATGTACAATCATTAGCAGTTTCTGGGCCAAATGAGTTGTTGAGTTGTCTGTGCAGCTTTATGACCCATTTTTAACTCAAATAAGATAAATGCTCAAATTTTTCTTTTTATCTAACATTATTTCTCTTGTCTAAAATAAATAAAAACAGCAAGTAGTAAGTCATTAGCAAAAAAAAAAAAAAGCGAGGAATGTGCATTAAAATGATGTATAACATATCCACATTTATGTAAGAAGGTATTCCAATACCAAAAGGCAAAGTTCAGCAATTCAAAACCACTATTACTTTTGCAGACGGTAAAGCATCCGCCTGCAATGCAGGAGACCGGGGTTCAACCCCTGGGCTGAGAAGATCCCCTAGAGCAGGAAATGGCAACCCACTCCAGTATTCCTGCCTGGAGAATGCCACAGACAGAGGAGGCTGGTGGGGGGCTACAGTCCATGGGGTTGCCAAGAGTCAGACACGACTGAGCGACTAACACACAACAGTAATGGTAACTTTTCCTGGAACATAGAGCTAGTCATGCCCAGTTAAAACTGGTCAAGACCACTGACCATTCAACTGGGGCTCCATGAGTGTTTGACCTCAGAGGGCCAAAATATGTCACGCTCAGAACATGCTAATGCCATTTTCTGAACATGCATCTCACAAAGAAACGTGTAACTCAGATATGCCCATGCAGGACACCAATGACTTCACTTTATCATCCTTCCTTTCCCCTACCCCTCAGACCATCTTGCTTCTTTATCACACAAATATCCCAAGTCTGTCACCTTTGGAGAGGCGGATTAAGATTTTTTTTTGATATTCTCCTGTCTCGTCATTCAGCTGCCTCATGAATAAACTCTCTTTTGCAAATATCAGTGTCTTAGTGTTCAGCTTACTGTGCATTGGGTAAATGGACCTGCTTTGATAACACAAGTAATGATAACATTTTTACCATCATTGGTTCAATAATCATCAAACATCTACTGCGAGCAAGGAATAGTCTTCAGGAATGTGAGGGATTTCTAACATATTAAAAAATAATATGTGGTCATCCCTGACCACTCAGTAGTGTGTGAAGCACTTAAAGAAAGGCAACTAAATGTTCTAAACACTCAGGACAGGAAGGTTTCCAGGCACCTTGAGGGCTGTGAGAGGCAGGAGCATTTACAGTGATGGCAAGGGTCTCCAGAAGCAAAGGGAACTGTCAAAAACTGGAGCCCCGAGGTGAGAAAGGACAGTGTTATCAGCCAGTGAAGAGAAGACCAGTTTGCCTCAAGTCCAGGATTTTTGTTAAAGCAGTGAAAAATACAAATGGAAAAAGAAGGTGTAAGACAGAATATGAAGAGCTTCTGAGTGCTAAACTAAGGCTGCTTATTACAATGAAATGTTAAAAGCTTTCTAAAAGCATCTTTTACTCTCTAATCAAGGCTGGTCCCCTAGAATCTACCTAACATACACTCACAGAGCACTTATCACCTTACATTCTTCTTATTCAAATAATGCTCAGCCCCAACTTGAGCCTAGCAAAAATCAGCATTTATAGTGCTGGTAAACATAGTAATAACCATTATGCAAATAGTTTTAAGAATCAAGTTAGAATTTTATATTCTAATGTTTCTTTTAAGAAAATAACTACAACTTTTTAAGTAGGAAAAAACCCCAAAAGACAAGCCTATTATGTCCACTTTGGTTCTTTGATCTTTTTGGTGAAGATGAATCATTTAAAGTAGCAATTGCTGGTAATCTTTCCACCAAAAGAGTTTAGGGAGAAAATCCTTAAAAATCTTCATTTTAAAATACTTTAACAAAACACTAACAGTCATTTGCCAGTATTTTCAGTCAGATATGAAGTGACGGGTACAATACGGGTGTGGACTGAGTATTTTCTTAAGGTGCCCAGAAATGTAACAAAAAAATGTTTTCAGGAGAGAAAACATGAAACAAATCTTACTGGAAAAGTAGCAAAACAATCAGTCTTTTAAATGTAACATATATATTTAAATTCTACATGAATAAAAACAAATATTTACAAGGATCGCCAGAATTCTGTAAAGTGAACTATGACTTAACTTTCATAAAGCAAAATAATACCAATATTTTCTCATATACAGTATGAGGACTCTGGTCATTTTCAGTTGTCACTGTTGAGATCTTTATCAAAAAGGGACAGAAATCCAATAGTCAGCAAAGACACAAAATTAATTACTGAAAAGGACTATTAATAGCATACTAAAATTTAAAACTGCATCTAACTGCATCTTGCTCCTTTAATTTTCAACTTATCTGGAAATGGAGACTTCACAAGCAGTGTGTACATCACCAGTATCCTTAACTAACTTCAGCCATGGGGCAACCCGTGCTCACACCACGTTTTCCTGTACTAAGAACTGCCTATAAAAAGTCCCTCACTTCACCTGAATAGCAGCACACACTAGCACTGGCATCTCTTGAAAGCCACTACAACCTGAGTAATTGTGCATTATGAACAGAGAGGCCTTTATAAAGCCAAAGCCAGAGCTCTAAGTAACAACCTATTTCAACTGAGACAAGCTGACTTGAACTTGAAAGTATGCTTACTCCATTCATTACAAGAAATGCAAAGAATAAAGCATTTAAAGCGGCTTTCTTAAAAGGCAAAAGGGGAGAGACTAATTTTCTATGAATTCCTTTTTATATCTACTTTACTTTCAATGCTTACATATGCTCTTAAAAGTGATTCTGACAGATACTTTTCAAAATACCACCAGTCCAACTTCAGATATTTTTACTGAGACTATTAATCAGCCATACTATTTTCATTTAAGTCAAAAGTAATTTAAAGGTAACTTGAAACTTTGATGATTTTGTGTGAATGCAGCTCTCATAGGCACAGAGAAGGCTTTCAATGTGCCACAAGGTCCCAAGCAGTATTCAGACTACTAGTAAAAATCCCTGTGTGCTGGGTTGTCAGTGTTCAATATTATGTGTACAACCACCCATTTCTAAGCTCTCCTTTGCACAGCAGAAAATTTAATTTTTTCCAATTAAATGAAACTTAAAGAAAAGCAATTACTTCTAAAGGGTCACGGCATCGAGAGACCATCTTCTTAAAAAAAGGTGAGTCTTAACTTACTACAGATTGATGGTGAAGGAATCTTTACCAGACTAGGGAGCTGTGCAGCTTACTGGTCAACTTTTTTTTTTGGCAAACTTTTGAGAACCATCTGTTTCAAAGATGCAGTCGTTAGTGTTCCCTGATCTTTAGAATGCAGCTTTCCCAATGTTCTCTCACTCAGCTCTCTGCACATTTAACTTCTGTATCAAAACTCTTATAATAGCTCAGTCTCCCTGAGGCCAGAATGCACATCTGCCATCTTTATTTTTATTTTCAAATCATTTTATAATGTTTTTAATGCAAAAGATGGTAATGCATGAATAACCTTCCCCAGTGTTCTAACAGCACAGTTCAAATGAGCACTGAGTGCCTCCTGTGAGCCGGGCACTGTGCTGGTGCATAGGGCCCCTCACCACCTTGATTCTTCTTGAAGAAATCAATCCGAAAAGATACTCCTATAAACAAAAAATTTCAGTGTCCATTCTGTAAGCAACAGACCTAAGTTTTGGGAAATACCTAATTATCTGGAAGGAAGTATGCCAAAATGTCATCAGTAATGAGATATTACTTTCTCAGCTCCCTAGTATTTTTCCAAATTTTCTATGATGTGCATTTACTGATTTTCAAACCCAAATAAAAATCTAAATAATGAAAATTAAATAACAGCAACAATACTTATTGAGCACTTATTACATGCCCCAGGTACCAAGTGTTTCATGTATCTCAACCCAACAGAAAAGCCCTGTAAGAGGAAAATCATCCACATTTTACAGAGGAGGGAGCCACATAAGCAGAAGTTGTGAACAAGTCAAAAGCAGCCAGTAGTGTAATTCTGAAAGAGAAGAGTCAAATAGGTGTCACTTGTTGGACGTATGACAAATCTCACTGAGGCCTAGTTTCTCATGTAAAATGGGATTAACGGGGCCTACCTATTAAGAAAGTGAAGAGGAACTAAACAGCCTCTTACTGAGGGTAGAAGAGGAGAATGAAAAAGCTGACTTAACACCAATACAGTATATTAATGCATATATATGGAATTTAGAAAGATGGTAACGATAACCCTATATGTGAGACAGCAAAAGAGACACAGATATAAAGAACAGACTTTTGGACTCTGTGGGAGAAAGCGAGGGTGGGATGGTCTGAGAGAATAGCATTGTATATTATCATATGTGAAACAGATCGCCAGTCCAGGTTCGATGCATGAGACAGGGTGCTCAAGACTGGTGCACTGGGATGACCCAGAGGGATGGGATGGGGAGGGAGGTGGGAAGGGGGATTCAGGATGGGGAACACATGTACACCCATGGTGGATTCATGTCAACGTATGGCAAAACCAATACAATATTGTAAAGTAATTAGCTTCCAATTAAAATTAATTGGCCACCTCATGCGAAGAGTTACTCACTGGAAAAGACTCTGATGCTGGGAGGGATTGGGGGCAGGAGGAGAAGGGGACGACCGAGGATGAGATGGCTGGATGGCATCACGGACTCAATGGACGCGAGTCTGAGTGAACTCCGAGAGATGGTGATGAACAGGGAGGCCTGGCATGCTGCAATTCATAGGGTCGCAGAGAGTCGGACACGACTGAGCAACTGAACTAAACTGAACTGAATTAAAAAAAAAAAAAATCCCTCAGCATTCAAAAACTAAGATCATGGCATCTAGTCCCATCACTGCAAGGCAAATAGATGGGGAAAAAGTGGAAGCGATAACAGATTTTCTTTTCTTGAGCTCCAAAATCACTGTAGATGGTGACAGCAGCCATGAAATTAAATGATGTTTGGTCCTTGAAAGGAAAGCTATGACTAACCTAGACAAGAATATTAAAAAGCAACAACATCCCTTTGCTGACAAAGGTCCATATAGTTAAAGCTATGGTTTTTCCAGTAGTCATACATGGATGTGAGAGTTGGACCACAAAGAAGCTGAGCACTGAAAAACTCATGTTTTCGAACTGTGGTGCCTCTTGAGAGTCCCTTGGACTATAAGGATATCAAACCAGTCAATGCTAAAGGAAATCAACCCTGAACATGCACTGGAAGGACTGATGCTGAAGCTGACGCTCTAATACACTGGCCACCTGATGCGAAGAGCTGACTCAATGGAAAAGACCCTGATGCTGGGAAAGACTGAAGGCAAAAGGAGAAGAGAGCGGCAGAGGAGATGGTTAGACAGCATCACCAACTCAATGGACATGAATCTGAGCAAACCCCGAGATAGTGAAGGACAGGGAAGCCTGGCGTACTGCAGTCTATGGGGTTGCAAAGGATCATATGCAACTCAGTGACTGAATAACAAGGGCATAGCTCACTTAGGGTTCTTATGAGGATTAAACAAAACCATATATGAAAACAACATAGCATTGTGTCTGGCAAGTAAGTGAATGCTATCACGAATGTCTTCATCACTGCTACAATTAGCTCAAACATCTGAGCACATTATTTCACATCTCTGGGTTCGGTTTCCATACCTGTAAAAAGGTAGTAACAATACTGGCACCATGAAGTAACTATGAGGATTTCATAGGCTAATACACAGCTATCAAAACAGTTAGCTACTATAATTCTTTACAGGCCACACAACACGGCACTGGCTAAATAAGCTACAGTAAATGCATATGATGAAATACTTTGCTGAAAAACATCTAAGGGCATGAAAAAAAAATCCATAATGCACACTAAATTTAACAAGACAGCTACGGATAGTATGGACAGTAAAATCCTTTTCTTTTGAAAATATACATACATCCATTAATAGAAAAGGCACCAAGAATATACTCCAAGATCTGCAATTTGTGGATATCAGCAACTAAACAGTTATTTAAAAAAAAACAACACCTTATTACCACCACTATCACATCAAACAGCACTAACAAAACAATAATCCAAAACCCTACACACATCTGTGTTTAAAAAAGCAGGAGTATCCTGACCAGACACCTCCAATCCTACCATATCATAATTAAGATTATTCCATGAATATTTTAAAAAATACTAAAACTTGTAAAATTTTAGTGGGTTAAGGGAGAAGGCGGTTACCTGTCTCTAAGACACACATCTTTTTTTCCCACAATTCCAGTTAAAAGCTTCATATTTTATGTTGACATAATACACAAAATTACTGACTAAAAAAGGAACACAAGAACATTTCTGCAACAGCAATTTTTCTTGGAGTGAATATTAATCTTTAAAATGAGTATTTTACAGCATAGCTGTTACTGAAGATAAATCCTATGGTTGTGTTGAGAGAATATTGTCATGAGATTAACAAAATGAAATTAAAAAATTAAGTTTCTTAATTTTAAAAAATGGATCAGCAGGCAGATATATAAACTGATATTCAGTAGAAGGTAGAAATAACTATCAGTGGTACTAAAAATATATATATATTAGATATATGAATTCTGATTTTTAAAAAAGACATTATATACTATACCGTAAAATATTTAGTTAAGGGAAATTCCCTGGCAGTCCAGTGGTTAGGACTTGGTGCTTTTACTGCTGGGGCCAGGTTCAATCCCTGGTCAAGGAACTAAAATCCTGCAAGCCGTGTGGCATGGCGAAAAAAAAAAAAAATTAAGAAATGCTATTTCAATAATTGAAGGGTACTAACTCTTCCTATCTTCACTGCAAATTATATTTCACTTGAATAACACTTAACCAACAGTTATACATAAATATGCAACATGCACTATTTATTTGAAGGTAGGAAAGAAAACAGGATTCTCAAAAGGCAAAAAAACAACTCTTTCAAACCACAGATTTTACAGAATCTCTAATAGCAGCAGATTTTCCCAAGCAAAATGCACCCTTTTCTCAATCCACCTGCAAACATATGAAAAGAAAATTACTATTTTTCCCTTCTAGTGACATCAATAAAACCTCAGTAACCCAGAGAAAGATTTTATTTTCAATATTTTAATACTGACTCCCTCTGCTGTATAAAAAAGGATTAAAAAATGTCATTTCCCTTAGGATCTAATTAGGTATAATTCTTTCTATTTGTTTCCCATAAAACACAGCTTAAAAACAGATAGCTTAACAAAGTAAAATATATACTTTGGGTTAGAACAGTGAAAATAATCATCCTCCAGAATATATCCTCCAAATCTAAATTTTTTAGTCCAGAACTTAGACAAGGCTAAGAAAAGAAACAAAAGTCTAAATATTTCTTCCTGGGCCATGCTGAACAATTCAATAACTTGAAACTTGGGGAAAGCATTTAAAGTCCATGAACCTCAGTTTCTTCTTACCTGTAAATCTAATAATGAAGACACTTATTACACTCTGCAAATTTGGTAAGGCCAATATCAGAATGCAATTTAAATTCATTCTCTGAACAATTACTGACCACCTACTCATGACATGCAGTGTACAGGGCTAGGATCGCCAAAATTAGCAAACGAAAGGTATTTGTATCTTAAAATTATTTACTGTATGTAAAGTTAATTGCGCATCCTGTACTTTAGGGCTTCCCTCATAGCTCAGCTGGTAAAGAATCTGCCTGCTATACAGGAGACTCAGGTTCGATTCCTGGGTCAGGAAGATCCCCTGGAGAAGGAAATGGCAACCTACTCCAGTATTCTTGCCTGGAAAATCCCTTGGACAAAGGAGCCTCGCAGGCTACAGCCCATTGGGTCACAAGAGTCGGACACAACTTAGCAACTAAACCACCTCCACCTGTACTTCATCTGGCAACTTTCCCTGAAGCACATACAGAGATTCAAGTATGACAGCTTCTCAGCTTTAGAAGACTTACAAAAAGTAAGGGAAATAAATGTATATATAAACTACCATACATGGAAGGGTAGTAGCTATGTAGCATTTAAAGAAAGGAACAAGGGGGGGAAAAAGGTAAGCTGGGAAAACAGTAAGAGGGCTTCGGGGGATGGTCACAATCAAGCACTCACAAGATCCAAAGGAGAATAAAAACTGACAGTGCTCAGTTACAGCCTCCATTCTGGCCACACAGGCTTGCGCAGTCACCAAATACCCTCTTCCATTATACAAAGTGGAAACAGGTTTTGAAGTTACTTGCCATATTTTCACACAAATCAATTTAAATTACTTAAAAAAGACATGCATTACAACCTCTCAACAGAAAGATGTAAATGTCAACTCCTAATATTCTGACTTATCTCCCTGTCAAATTGAGTTGTAGTTCTCTGCTTATTTTACCCAATATTATTAAACAAATTCTGTCCAATGTAGACGGAGCCAATAAGACTAAAATCTTCAGAAGATGTCATCGTTTTTCTCACTTTCTGTCGTCCACTCAACTGTTTCCTATCTTTGCCTCCTAAATAAACAGCTCTGTATGATTCATTCTTCAAATAGTTTTAAGCAGATCATTTTTTAACTAGATGCAAAAACTACTACTTCTTTACTTTGCACTTCCTGCTCCAACCCTCTGCAGATGGTCTCTTCTTCCTACAAGGCCCAGTTATCATTCTTCATGACATAAGCCAACCCTGACTCTAGTCTATGAGTGGAACATGCACACAGCTCAAAAGTTAAATAACCAAATACACTGCAGAACATGTGTAGAGAAAAGATGTAGTAATGCAAAAAAATTATATCATTCTTTCTCATCATACACCCTCACACAATCTTACAGGTGAAAGGATTTCAGAGTTCAGAGTCCACAGCTCTCTCACTTTCACAAGATGATGGAAATCATGCCCTATGATCATGTGTAATTACGTGATCACATATGTGATCATGTGGATCACTAGTCTACACTTACAGAGCAACCAAGGAACCAGAGTCAGATTTTTTTGACACTTCTGTCCTACTATACTCTTACTACATCTTTTGACTGGTAGCTGACATATTCCATGAATTTTAATTTTATTGCATATTTTTTACTCTTTTTGAAAATAAAAAGAAATCTATAGTTTTTCAAACTGCAATTAATCCCTCATAACACAGTAACCTAAAATTCAGCTTAACTAAAAAACAAAATAGCAGATTCATCTTTATAATAGTCTGTATTTTTAACTCCACAGGAAGTGTGAGAAAAGTATATATCCCAATGGACCAAACTGACAAGTCCAAGACAAGAAACATTGTCAGTATCAAATCTTTAAGAAGATGCTGATCATTGTATCTTTAGTGGAAACTGTTTTATCAAGAAGTACTGTACCTGTCTTAGTAAGCATATAAATACTGCTGAAGTTAGATTTTTAAATTCCATTTTCCTAGAATTAGGGGAGGGGAAAAAACTATTATTCAAAAACTACTGTTCTTATTTAATTTAAACATACGTGGCTACAAGAATCTATAAGTTTACAACCACAGGGATAATTAGATGACCAATGTTCCTATATTTTGAAAAGATTACCAGTGACAACCCTTTTCAATGGTCTTACCTTTGTTGAAAGTACTTTAAATGTGCTCTGCTCTGGTATTATAGGATGAAGAAGTCTCAGTTTCAAACTGTAATCCTCTCCAGAAGGAAGTTTCACCAAAGCAGACAACTAATGAACATAAAATTAGTAGCACATTTTATAAATTAATTTAAAGAAGGGTAAAGTACTTAAACTGACTATAATTACAGAATTTTAGTACTGTTGCAGAATATTTTTAAAACCTTATATGGAATATAAGATTTAAGAATCCCAAAATAATCCTTTTAAAAAATCTGGTATCCTTCATAATTCAAAAGGACACATGTACCTCAATGTTCATTACAGCAATTTTTACAATAGCCAAGACATGAAAGTAACCTAAATGTGCATCAACAGATGAATGGATTAAAATGTGATGTGTATATATATATATACACATATGTATGTGTGTGTGTATAAATATATGATGGAATATTACTCAGCCATAAAAAAGAACAAAACTGGGT
>SJYV01022429.1:0-21686 GCA_006410875.1 Neotragus pygmaeus
GCAGCCCACCAGGCTCCTCTGTCCATGGGATTTTCCAGGCAAGATTACTAGTATTATCCAATAAAAATACAGGAGCCCCAATTAAAAATTGAGCTTCAGATGAACTGCAAAAAAGAATTTTCTGTGTAAGTATGTCCCAGGTAATGCTTCCCTGGAGAAGGAAATGGTTAACCACTCTAGTATTGCCTGGAGAATTCCATTCCATGGACTTAGGAGACTGGTGGGCTCAGTGATGCTTGGGACATGCTTATACTAAAAATCTATTTACTGTTTATCTGATTTCTGAAATCCAGCTTACCTGGACATCTTGTATTTTGTGTGGCAACCCTACTCCTGCTCCATCTCTGGGGAGGAGGAGCTTCTGGTCCTCCTGGTTCATATTTGCAGACATTTATTGGGGCTTTCGGAGAAGACAATGGCACCCCACTCCAGTACTCTTGCCTGACAAATCCCATGGACAGAGGAGCCAGGTAGGCTGCAGTCCATGGGGTCGCAAAGAGTCGGACATGACTGACCGACTTCACTTTTACTTTTCAGTTTCATGCATTGGAGAAGGAAATGCCAACCCACTCCAGTGTTCTTACCTGGAGAATCCCAGGGACAGGGGAGCCTGGTGGGCTGCCGTCTATGGGGTCACACAAAGTCAGACACGACTGGAGTGACTTAGCAGCAGCAGCAGCAATGGGGCTTTAAGATATAGGCTTCCCTGGTGGCTCANGAGAATCCCAGGGACAGGGGAGCCTGGTGGGCTGCCGTCTATGGGGTCACACAAAGTCAGACACGACTGGAGTGACTTAGCAGCAGCAGCAGCAATGGGGCTTTAAGATATAGGCTTCCCTGGTGGCTCAGACAGTAAAGAATCTGCCTACCATGTGGGAGACCTGGGGTCAGTCCCTGGGTCAGGAAGATCCCCTGGAGAAGGGAATGGCAACCCACTCCAGTATGCTTGCCTGGAGAATCTAGTAGGTTCCCCATGGAATTTTAGCCCACCTGGACAGAGGAGACTGGAGGGCTATAGTCCGTGGGGTCACAGAGTCAAACAAACTGAACAACTAACAATTTCACCCTCATGATATGACAAGGAGAGAACAAAGGGGTCAAATCAGAAACCTCTGCCCCCAAGTTTGTAAATAGTCCACTCCTGAAATTCTCTTCTAGCGGGCTCTTTTGGGTGTTCCTTACAAAACCCAGGGAGACTGAGGTTTAAGGCAGATGGAGATGCCCTGCCTGAATTTCAATCTCAAATTCAAACCTAGATTTTCAGATAGTCTTGTTTTGGGGGTTTTGCATCAACAATAAAGAGATTCCTTTTTAACTTCTGGGCCAGCAAGCTACACGTCAATGAATGCTCCTCAGTAGGCTTAATATAAGCTATTGTTAGCCTTACCACTATTATTCTTTTAGCACCTTACATATCTGTATTGATAATATTGCAACGGTTGTATAACAGTTTGGGGGCGCGGTGCTGTGTATACAAACTATCAACACTCATCTCTACTTTAGAGAAAAGGAGAATTTGCACATAGACTACAATGGCCCTGTGGTAAGTATTGTTTTTTTTTTTTTTTTGAATACAATTTTGGATTTATTATAGTTTAGCATGGATACATATTCATAAAACATTTTTTAGTTTAAATTCTCAGTACCAAGCCATAAAGCTCTCTTTGTATTCAGTTATTGACACTGCTCTTTCCTGTAGTTATGGAAACCTAAACTATGCTAGTTCTGTATTGTTGTATTAATTTTGATAGTATTATAAAGGCTACTTTTTGAGGAGAAGTTTGAGTATTCAGTGTGAATAATTCTTTCATTAAGTTGCATTTTCTTAAAATTGTAAAAATAAAAGGCATTGACTCTAGGATATGGAAAAGATCAATTTACCTACAAAATTCTTAGGTAACTGGTGTCAAATTTTAATAGTATCCTCAAGAGGGCACTGTCACCTGTTTTATATAGTTTATAATTTGTGTCTTTTACTGATAAGACTCCTTGCAATACTTGAAGGGTGATTTTGATATATATTTATCTGAAATGCAATGTTGCATCCTTTATATCATACACAATCCTGCTGTTTGTAGCAACCTCCAGCTGTCTATTGTTACATAGCTTGGATTAATCATGTGTCAATAAGTTAGCAACTTTTGACTGGCTTTACACCACTAAGTGTGTTTACTATATCATGCATACATCAGTAACATTTTATAGATTGTTCAGCTTACCAAGATAATTAAGGCTATTTAAATCCTAGCTATCAATTAATAAAAAGTGTTTTTTGAGTACCTCCTTGTGCTTGTTATTTGTGCAGTTGATACATGTTGGTAAATTTTGGCTGAAATGAAATGTGAGGCTTGGCTGAGATAATAATCCAGTCTAGACCTGCTTAATAAAGCACTTTGGAACATCTCCATTTAACATTGAGTCTTTCTACTTTTCTATTAAGTTATAGCTTATAAATGATTTTACTTTCCATAATATGTATACACACACCAAACTTGATACTGGAATTGGACTTCTTGAGTTTAAACAGCAGCTCTATTATTTAGAGAATGTAAATCTGGACTAATGGCTTCTCCTTGGGTTGTTATGAAGGTAATATATCTACATAGGTAAATAGATAATTTTTCCACTGATCTCCAGTAGCATATTGGGCACCTACTGACATGGGGAGTTCCTCTTTCAGTATCCTATCATTTTGCCTTTTCATACTGTTCATGGGGTTCTCAGGAGAAGGCAATGGCGCCCCACTCCAGTACTCTTGCTTGGAAAATCCCATGGACGGAGGAGCCCGGTGGGGTCCTCATGACCATGGGGTTGCTAACAGTAGGATACGACTGAATGACTTCACTTTTCACTTTCATGCTTGGAGAAAGGAATGGCANATGAATCGCAGCACGCCAGGCCTCCCTGTCCATCACCAACTCCCGGAGTTCACTCAGACTCACGTCCGTATATTCCTCTCTAGGAGGAGGGAATATATGTATACATATAACTGATTCACGTTGTTGTACAGCAGAAACCAACACGACATTGTGGACCACTTGTTTTTCAATTAAAAACCAAATTTTAAACAATTAACGAAACGAAACATGATTCCTCCTTTGTTCACACTGGCTCAGTTCTTCTGCTCAGAAATTCTTGTCTTAAACTTCTGAGTCCAAAAGAAAACGAAGGTTTTAAAAGACAAATTCCTTGGGGAAAACTTTGTTTTCCAGCTTGTGTGACTCAGGCCATCACGTCAAGGGCGTTATCTACGCTTGTAAAAGCTACTGCTTTTATCAATCTGCCCCAGAGCACTTTGAGAAACATGCAAATATGAGGACTCATCAGGAACATGCTCAAAGTTTCAGGGAGCAAATGGAAGTGGATATGATTTTGACACAGAACTTCAAACTCTCTTGAATATAAGATACTTTTCTTTCAGGGAGCATTTGCTTCTAACCGTGGGAAATAATTGGAGAAGGAAATGGCAGCCCAGTCCAGTATTCTTGCCTGGAGAATACCATGGACAGAGGAGCCTGGTGGGCTACAGTCCATGGGGTCACAAGAGTCGGACACGACTTAGCGACTAAACCACCACCCTGGGAAATAATATATTCCTGGTAAACTGAAACATAGAATGTAAGAACTGGAAGGATGTTCAAAGAAGCTGAAGGTTAAGGCTGTCAGCTTTGTGGGTGATTTCATCTCTGCCCTGAGGACATTTCACACATGTGTGACTCGATCTAAACATCCACTTTTTATCATTATCATCCTTTAAAAATAATTGGCGGGAGGATGGGATAAACTAGGAGGGTAACGTTGACATGTATACACTGCCATGTGTAAAACACAGCTAGTGGGAAGCTGCTATGTCGCCCAGGGACCTGAGCCCACTGCTCTGTGATGACCTAGAGGGGTGGGATTAGGGCGAAGAAGTGGGAAACACAAAGAGGGAGGGGATATCTGTGTATACATGGCTGATTCACCTTGCTGTACAGCAGAAACTAACATAATATCATAAAGCAATTACACTTCAGTTAAAAAATTAATAAGTAAAAATAACACAGGTGAAAAAATTGTCTCCAAAGTTGTTATTGCTTAAGATTTCCTTGTGGCTAAGATGGTGAAGAATCTGCTTGTAATGTGGGAGACTCATGTTTGATCCCTGGGTCGGAAGATCCCCTGGAGAAGGAAATGGCAACTCACTGTAGTAATCTTGCCTGGAGAATTCCACGGACAGAGGAGCCTGGTGGGCTACTGTCCATGGGGCCACAAAGAGTCAGATATGACTGAGCAACTAACATACTCCCAGCTTATATTTGTTTATCAGCTCTGAGTTTGGCAACTTTGAAATATGAGTGAAAGTGTTGAAATATGAAGTAAGCGCCCCCCCCCCAAAAAAAAAACCAGTAGATCACAGAAATCTTCATGAAAAGCAGGATTTTGAGTGTCATTCTGTTACATTCATTAATGATGACANTTTGAAATATGAGTGAAAGTGTTGAAATATGAAGTAAGCGCCCCCCCCCCAAAAAAAAACCAGTAGATCACAGAAATCTTCATGAAAAGCAGGATTTTGAGTGTCATTCTGTTACATTCATTAATGATGACAGTGGAGGTAGACTGTCTCCTGTTCTAAGCCAGGCCACATGATACCATTAAGGGTTAACTTACTCAAGAAGGAGAAAAATGTTCTCTGAAATGACTTCTCAAATTAAAGGTAACCCTATACGAATAATCCTATCATCTGTTTAGCAAGCTAAATCTGTATAGCATAAGTGACTCTTTAAAGTATAGCACTCTAAGCAACTTAAAATGAAGTAACTTAACAAAGAAAACTCATAAAACATGTTTCCCTAGAAGATTAATATGTTAACATGTTACCCATGTTACCCCTTTAAAGTCTTCATTGTTTCCTACTGTTTTTAGGATTTCAGCCAAAATTCTTAATGTGAATGTCAAGGTCCCGCCTTATTCTGCAACATCATCTCATCCCAGACTCTATATACTTCCCCATGCTCAGCTACATGGGCCTCCATGCAAGTCTTTGAACATGCCAGAGGGCCTTTGCACGCGTTTCACTCCGTCTGGACTCCTTCCCCCTCCTGCTTTCTTTGCCTCTCCAGCTCTTACTCATCCACCAGATCTTAGCTCAGTAGTCACCACCTTGAAGAAAGCATCCCAGACTCCTATCTCAATCAGGTTCTTTTTCTTACATGAACTCATGTGTATGTATCTTCTAAGTTCCTTCGGTCACGGCCAACTCTTCTGTCTCTTCTGTGTTCCTTCAGTCACGGTCAACTCCTCTGTGACCTCATGGACCATAGCCTGTCAATCTCCTCTGTCCATGGGATTCTCCAGGCAAGAATACTGGAGTGGGTTGCCATGTCTTCCTCCAGGGGACCTTCCCAACCCTGGGATCAAACCCACATCTCATGTCTCCTGCTTTGGCAGGCAGGTTCTTTACCGCTAGCTGTGAAGCCCATATGAACTCATCGACTATATATATATATTTTCTGGTTGGCACTTACCTCATTTATTTGCTGTACTTTTATCCATTGCTGCATAACATATCACCCTAAGACCCCGTGGCTTAAAACAACATTATCATCTCCAAGATCCTGAGATTCAAGAAACAGGAGAAGCTTGGTGGCTGATTCTGGCTCAGAGTCTCTCATGAGGCTGCAGGCAAGAGGTCAACCAGACTGCTGCCATTTGCAGTCTCGCTGGGAACTGGAGGACCTGCTTCCAATGTGGCCTGCTTCTTATCACGTGTGCCTCGCCACGAGCTTCCCAAGTCTCTTCAGAACCGGGCAGCTGGCTTGCCTAGAGCTCCCAATCAAGACAGAGCAGATGAGAAGGAAGCCGTGTGTCTTCATGACCTCGGTGTAGAGGACACACACTGTCACTTCTGCTTTATTCTCTTTGTTAGAAACAAGTCATTAAGTCCATCCCACACTCAGTTCAGTCGCTCAGTCATATCCGACTCTTTGTGACCCCATGGACTGCAGCACGCCAGGCTCCCCTGTCCATCACCAACTCCCGGGGCTTACTCAAACTCATGTCCATTGAGTCGGTGATGCCATCCAACCATCTCATCCTCTGTCATCCCCTTCTCCTCCTGCCTTCAATCTTTCCCAGTATCAGGGTCTTTCCAAATGAGTCAGTTCTTCGCATCAGGTGGCTGAAGTATTGGAGTTTCAGCTTCAGCACCAGTCCTTCCNTACTTTGCAATCCAAATTGAGCTACACGGCTGAAGAGTTACACTGTTAGAAAACTACGTTTCCTCTTGGATAATGTGAATGTGCTAATAAGATTTATCAGTTTCTTGTCTCATAATTTAAGGAAGTTTGCTTTTATTCATTCTTTATCAGAAATAAATATGAATTTCTTAAAAAAAAACTGCCTCTAATATATGAGCTAACCTTGGGAATTCAAAAAAACTATGAACAACTGCTTTAAAAGATGTGGGACACTCTACTGACTGCTAAATAGGAAACACAGACAAGCCTCGCTGTATGGCTTGGGGGCATTGTGGCTGCCATTCCTTGAGAGAGGTTGTGCAGAACACATAATTTGGCTACTTTGTAGAGTATGACTTTTTAAAAGTAACAAAATTTTAGAGTTTGAAGAAATCCCTGCGTGATCTTAGACCAGAAGCACTGGCACTACCCAGAAGCCTGACAGAAATGCAAATTCACGAATCTCACCAGCCCACCTGAATCCGAATCTCTAAGAGTGAAAGCAGGAATCTGTTCTTTGAAGCTCTCCCAGGTGATCCAATGTGTACTGAAGTCTGAGATTTCTCAGACATCACAGAGCACCACTGAACGTACACAAAATGTGCAGAGGGACATCTGCTATCTTCCAAGGGACAGTTTAAAATATTTTTTTTTCTTTTGAGAGAAAACTTTTTAGTATTGAGCTGATATCTGTGTCCCTGAATCTCTCTTCTAATTCTACCTGTCTGGAGTCACACAAACAAGTCCAGTCTGTTTTCCCTTGTTGAGATGTGAGATAGTCTGTATGAAAGCTAAGGCACAAACAGCTCCTGGGTTTGAGTTGTTAATTCTAGCATTAGTGCATGTGTGACTGTGGGCAAGTTATCTGACCTCTCTGAGTAGGCCTATACCAAACTAAAAAGCTTCCACTTGTCAAAAGAAACAAGGAACAAGGTGAAAAGGCAACATAGGGGTGGGAGAAAATATTAGCATATCGTCTATTGATAGTATTTAGGTTAATATTCAAAATATATAAAGAACTAATACAATCCAACAGCAAAAGAACAAATAATCCGATTAAATTATGGGCAGAGGATCTGAACAGACATTTTTCCAAAGAAAAAGACATCCATATGGTCATCAGGTACATGAAAAGATGCTCAACATCGCTAACCATCAGGGAAATGCAAATGAAAATCACAGTGAGATATCACTTCGCATCTGTTAGGATATTTATTGTCAAAAAGCAAGAGGTTAAGTATTGGCAAGAATGTAGAGCAAAGCAACCCTTGTGCACTGATGGTGGGGGTGTGAATTTGTAGAGCGCTATGAAAAATAGTATGGCGGTTCCTCAAAAATTACAAATATAACCACCACACGATCCAGCAACCCTACTTCTGGGTGTGTGTCTGAAGAAATGAAAGCAGGACCTCAAAGAGGCATCTGCACCCCTGTGCTCACAGCAGCATTATTCACAACAGCCAGACATGGAGACAACCTCATGGTGCATCAGTGAATAAATGGATACAGAAACTGTGAAATGAGTGAAGAAAGAGCATGGAATGCATTCAGCCATAAAAAAGAAGGAAACCCTGCTTTTTGGGACAACATGGAAGGACCTTGAGAGCACTATGCTAAGCGAAGTAAGTCAGACAGCAAAAAACAAAGACTGTGTGTTTCTCTTATATGTGGAATTTAAAAGAGCCAACCACATAGAAACAGAGTGGAACGGTGGTTGTGGGGAAATGGTAAAATGTTGGTCAAAGGGTACAAACTTCCAGTTACAGATGAATAAGTTCTGAGGATCTAACGTACATCATGGTGACTATAGCTAGCACTGTATTATAAACTTGAACATTGTTAAGAGTAAATCTTAAGTGTTATCACCACAAAAAAGAAGAAATAAAGGTCATTATATGAAATGAGGTGATATGTTAAATAATGTTAATGAGGTAACAATCCACAATTGTATCAGATCATCTATTTGCACACTTTAATTATGCATTATGTCAATAATGTTTCAGTAAAGCTAGAAAAAATAAATGCCATGATTAATGCTCTAGTAGCTAAACACTTATGTGTACCCTTAATTATTTAAGAGAAATTTCTGAAAGTGTAACTTCTTAGGATAAAAAGTCTGCATGGTTTTATGATTTCCAATACATATTAAGTCCTTCTGCAAAGGACTTAACAATTCACACTTTGACATGAAGTATATGAGAATGCCTATTTCTTCAAATTCTTGTCAGCACTGAGAATTATCCTTCTTCCTACCTTTATCAGTTTGGTAGATTGAGGGATTACTGTTTCAACTTAAATCTCTTGGAATAATAATGAAGATAAACCATTTTGTTTATGAATCATTTATATTTCTTCTTTGCGTGGTTGCCAGTTCAAGTCTGACTCTAAAAAACACACACACAGTTCCATGCCTCTCCCATCCTGTATTTGTACACAGTGGCTTTTTCTTTTTATGGGCCAGAATGCAGGAACTTCCATTTTTCCCTTTGCAATCATCTTGTTAAAGCCAATAGTTTCAGCTTTTTGGATCCTGATTCTCTCATCCTGTGTTTGCCGTCCTTTCTGGTTTGTTTTTAAACTGCAAATCTGAAATATTTGCAAAACATCGTTGTATTTTCATCTTTTACAAAAGTTGTCAGCAGGACAGGGCTGGTGTCTTAGGGCCCCTATACTGTGAATATAGTTTAAAAAAAACATTAGATTGTGAATCTAATAATAGAACTGGCCCTGTCCCGACATCGACTGGTCCACTAGACGGGCTACAGGATGACGTCCCATCACTACCCTGGATGGTGCTGGGATCCTCAGTATTCAGATGTTCTCTTGGCCTTAGGGCTGGTCACTGCAGCTGCGCCTCAAGGCCCACTGAGGCCATAGGATTACAAAGTTTTGACTTCTCCTTTGGCTCTAAACTTCTAAGACATTTGTAATGGTATCTCACTCATTTCTTTACGTGTCTCCAGATCCTTCCCTCAGTTTCTTGTTCAGAGTAGTCATTCAACGGAAGTGTATAAAACTGAACAAAAACTTTCCTGGCTGCTTTGCCTGCGGGGACAAATGACTCACCTCCTCCTCAACTTTGTAGGCTGATCAATCCTACATCTAAGTAGCAATATATATTGCCACACACACACACACACACACACACACACACACACACAGAGAAAAGCTTCATGGAGAAAACTCATGTTATATACTCCATTGCTGAAACAGGATAGAAATGGAAAACTGTGATACACTACCTTTTTAAAAGGGTAATTTCTTTTTTTTGTTTTCTGCAATTATGGATCTATAGTAAGAATTTATTGCTGAAAAGTGAACTTGAGGTTCAGTGCATGATACTGGATGCTTGGGGCTGATGCACTGAGACGACCTAGAGGGATGGTACGGGGAGGGAGAAGGGAGGGGGGTTCAGGATGGGGAACACGTGTATACCTGTGGAGGATTCATGTTGATGTATGGCAAAACCAATACAATATTGTAAAGTAATTAACCTCCAATTAAAATAAATAAATTTATATTTTAAAAAAAGTGAACCTGAGGCACTGTCAGTTTCTAGGTCATAAAATAAAGATTAAATTCAAGGAAGCTTGAAAACTTAAAAAATAAATATCTGGTAATTCAAAGCAGAGTAGTCTCAAACATTCTAGTTAATGTTCTCTTTTCTCTAATGTCCAGCTTCACTGCAGTTTCAGACCATGAGAATTTTGATCATTAGTTCTGTCCAAATCTAAAATCTGCATTTCTTGCCTAAGCACATTACAGACTGTCTCACTGAACCCTCACAAGAAAGAAATGCGCAGAACCTTTTTCGAAGAAAATAATATACATAGATTTCTAATCCTGCGGTTATTTTTAATTTTATACTTATATAATATGTACAGTGATAAAAGCAGATTTAAACTTATAATACTTAGAGCTTTTACTAAAATTTAAAAAGAGAAATTTAGGGATCTAATACAAATAAAACTGTAAAACAATGTAACTCAGATGAACAGCATAAGCTTGATGTGATGAATGGTCTTGTTTGAACTTTGGGTTAGATATGGAAAAAATATCTATATTAACTTGATTCCCAGCACTATGAAACATGGTTTGAGTCATTATAATTAGCCTTCCCCTTAATCAGTGATCTCGTATTCATGCTAATAATTTGAGTAATGCACCCTAAAAATAATACTAAAAAATTGTTTTATAACAAATCCTTAACTGTGGGTTTGCCACTACTCTTACTATTACCACACAAGATAGGCACAAGGTAGGCACAAACCAGGACCTATGATATGATGATATACTTACTCTTTTAAATGTGGTCCTGACTGCTGTGCGTCAGCTCTCCAAGTCTGGCTTCCCCTTTATTACCACACACTGTGTGATGGCTGGGTTTTCCCACTACTTCTCCCTACTTAAATGACTTTGAACCTCTAATTTGTGCTATTAACCTCAAAACGCTTTGGCTTTTCATGTGGTAATGAGACTGTAAATGTGAACAGAGCATGCGCACTAATGTTATCTGGGGTGGCTAGTCATCTAGATAATCTCATCATATATTTATATGACACTCATACTTTTCATTGAGGTGAAAACTCCAAATTAAGAATTTCTAAACAAACCTTACAACAGTTTATCTTTGGAGAAACATTTTAACAAATTTATTAAGAGGTATAATTCAGCAATTTCCCTGGTGGCCTGGTGGTTAAGAATCTGCCTTGCAATGCAAGGGACACCAGTTCAATTCCTGACCAGGGAAGATCCTATAGGTGGTGGATCTTCCGCCAGCTAAGCCCGAGTGCCACAACTACTGAAGCCTGCACAGCTAGTGCCTGAGCTGGGCAACAGAAGAAGCTGTCGCAACGAGAAGCCTGCACACCATTACTGGAGAGTAGCCCCTGCTCCCTGCAACTAGAGAAAGTCCTCGTACAGCAACGAAGACTCAGTACAATCAAAAAATAAATCAATATCTTTTGCTTAGAGTCAGGGACTAGGAGTAAATGCAGTCAGGCAAATCAAGCACTGAGCACAGAGTCCAGGACATACTGGTTAGGATCCCCATCACTATTACCATGAGTCTGTGTAAAACTTCAAGGAGGCAGCTGTCCTGCACTGGTCTGGTCTAGGATGCGTTCAGACAAAGTGAATTCTTTACACTGATATTGAAGAATAAATAGAGGTTTGAGAGGGACAGAGAAAAAGCCTTGTACAGAGGCTGATGAAGACAACATGGCTGTGAGTTACAAGGAACCATGAGGAGGGAAGGTCAGGTGAAAGCTGAGGGTATGGGCAGCAGCGGACCACGTGCAGGAAGCTTGTTGGGGCCTGAACCAAGAAGTCAGGGCTTGCTTTATTTCACAGGTACTGGGAAATAAGGGAAGATTCTGGATTGAAAAATAACATGACTGAGGTAGAATGGCTTATAGAGAAACAACTTTTCTATAGGCAGAGGAGATGCCAGCCATCATCCCATGTGCTCCTCTGCTGTAACCTCTTGATGACTTATATCCCCAACTCAAAGCCAAAACACACATGCAGGAAATGGTCTGGGAACATGAGGCAAGAAAACATTGTCCTCAACCCCCAAAGGACTTAGAGCCCAGGTTTCACTGTTTTGTATACTAAAAGTATACAAAAGAAAGAAAAGTCAGCTTTTCTTTATCTCTGAGCCATGTACCCTGAGTGTGGATATGTGTGTCTGTATGCATTCATGTATGTATTTTCAGCAGAGTATACATTTGTCTAAAATTACATTTTTCATGTGATTTGTACAAAATCACACAGCAATTTTAATGATTTATGAATTTGTTCTAGTGGTTGTGTTCACATCCCTTTTACTATCCTTTCCTTAAATAAATAGAGCATTGTTGGGACTCCAGCAAGATGCAACCAAATGAAACCTAGCTTCCTTTGAAATACCTGAAGATGTGGCACCAAATGATTAGATGGAGCTGTAACTGTTCCCTTTCAAGAAAAAAAAAAAAAAGTGTTCCTCGCTTTGCTACAGTTGTCATTATTCCCTTTTACTTCCCAACACTGAGCCTGTGTGTCAGTGGAGTTTATCATCACAATAGTGCTCTTGTTTCGCTTCTAGTTGCTTCCACACATTGATTTTCATTCCCTACTTNAAAAAAAAAAAAAATGTGTTCCTCGCTTTGCTACAGTTGTCATTATTCCCTTTTACTTCCCAACACTGAGCCTGTGTGTCAGTGGAGTTTATCATCACAATAGTGCTCTTGTTTCGCTTCTAGTTGCTTCCACACATTGATTTTCATTCCCTACTTGGCATCTATGCGCATTTTAGCTTGTGACTCATGGATAAAACCAATTTTGATTTTCCTGTCTGAAGTTGAATTTTTATAGGTATTTCTTCTAAATATTCTTAGACAAGCTAAATGCAGCATTGACTATCATAAATGCTGAACAGCTGAGGTCAGGCCAACTCGTGGTTGTAACTCATGTATATACCACGTTCCTTGGCCTGGCTAATTCTATGCATTCATTGACAAAGAGAATCTGCCACAAGTTGTTTTCTGTTTGACGGCAGGCCAACAGATGCTGTGAAATCATGCCAGCACGTGCCAAGTTGTCACCTCAGTATCCCTGTTATCAGAGACTTCATTGTACAAATCCCTTGCCCACTGCTATGTCATATTTACTTGTTCAGATAGATAAAGGCCCATGTCCAGATGACTGCACTCTTAGGAGAGTTCTATTTTTACCCAATTCCCTAAAAGCTATACACGAGTGACAAATATTTCCATAGGGTTAATGAATAGGTGTTTAAGTCTCCTCTGCTCTTATTAAATACTAGCTTTTTCTTTCATACTTGGAACTCTGTTGAATTTGTGGATGAGAAACATTTTCCATATATAATGAATCCAGGGACTTTTTAACCTATTCAGCTTTGTTATATATATTGGTCACTGTTTTAAGGAATTGTTCCCAATCTAACCAAGAATCAAAAATAACCCCCAAATTTGGTACTCCCTCATTTAGAATATTTTCATATTTTTGAATAATATATGTAGAGAATATTTCTTGATAAGATCAAGAAATGACCACGGGGATCATGTAGCTTTAGCCATCCTTGTTTTTATCATTTGCCAAAAAATTTCCTTAGCTTCGTGGAAACCACATAGAAACCAAATGACTTGGTTTTCTTTCCACTTCTCTAGGCAACAAACCAATTTTTTTTAGTTTCCATGGACACCCACTTGAGCAACAGTAGTTCGATCTGTAAAAACTGCTATCTGACTTGGAGTCTGATGGTGACCTACACACCAGCATTGGCAATTCAGGCTTGGCTCTCTAAGGGACCCACATGTAGCAGACTGGCTGTTGGCGTCTGGGATAGTACCCAGTGCTTTTCCAGTTTCTTAATTTGTGGAGGTTCACAAATCATTATGGATCTTGTCTTGATATCTGGCTAGTCAGAAAGCTTCAAAATAAGGAGTGGGAATGGTAATAAAACAGGTCTAGTTGAAATAGATTTACTTTCTTTCCACTTGGTTAAGAAAGAGGCTGCTATTTTAACTCAGTTAAGAAGTAGTACTTATTTGGAAATCCTTGTGGGAAGCCCGAAATGTACTTGAAATGAGAGAAGTCATAAACTTATTTAGCACATATGAAGCATAACTTTGACTCCAGGCAGTAACTGAAAGCCCATCTGTACAGGCCCTGGAGAAACATAAGGAAAGATTGAACTGCATTATCCTGTAACATATACAAATTCTCTAGGGCCTGTTCCCTTCTAACTTAGGATAGAACAAACAATTAATTGAAAAGATCAATCTTGTTTCCAGGTTTTTTTAATGTTGTTCTTTGCTTTTACTTGCATTGTGTAAAAATTTTCCATTTCCCAACTGCCCCAAAATTAAGAGTTTAAAAACTGAATCTTTCAGATCATTGATCAGTGTTGGAAATGTTGACAAAGAAAGGCTTTGAAAAAATAGTGCAAATGATACTTTAACTGGAATTAGGGGACTCAACTTTGCCATAAATATGCAAGACCATTGTAGTAGATATGTAATTTCTCTTTTATCAGTCTCTATCTCATCTATAAAGCTCTAGCTCTTCACAGGAATAAAACTTTCAAGTTCATGGCTGCAGAGATTTGATCCTGTATTTTCATAAAAATCCTCTAATTGCTTCTGTTTCTCTTTATACTATGGAACTTTTCCATGAACACCATACACAATGGATTCCTGAGGAAAGAGTGGGTCTTTCTCAGAGATTTTCATTTTTGATTTGTTTCTAGTAATTTTAGATAGACAAATAGAAGTGGAATTTTAAAATGTAATTTTTTTCTTTTAAAAAAAGAAGAGACAGTAATAGATGGTAGTTGGCTATCAGAAATTAGCCAAAGTTTCATGGGTGTATACTGGATTGATGATTTGAAGTGATATATTTTGTCATTAGTACATCAGGAATAGGAGAAAGCTTTAGAAGAAACATTGAGGAGAAACTTGTAGCTTTACAAACCTAGGGACTGGCACATACCACAGTTCCCTGGCAGCTCCTTCAATATATGCAAAGGTTCCCATCTCACTAAAGTAACCTGGGCAAATAAAAAGGAAAAGGCATTCCAGGTAAAAGAACACCGTGATCAGAGATTGGGAAGTAAGAGATAGCATGCTGTGTCCAGGCAGTGCAAAGAGCTGGTTTAATCCTTTAGAAGGATAAAGTATAGAAGGACACTAGATCATTCAGAGTTCAGGTGCAGATAACAGAAACCATTTTGTTGATTTTAAAAGAATTATGAAACAGAAACCAAAGGAGGGGAGTTACTCAAGAGGGTCAAACACTGCTATCTGGTCAAGAAAGATCGGGGCTGAGGAGTGTCTAGCAGCTTTGACTGTTAGGAAACCTTTGATATTCTTAGCAAACACTGACCAGGAGGTAAACTGGGTCACACTGCAGGGATTACAGTATGAACAGGAGATGAGGAAGAAGTAGAGCAATCTGTTTTCTGAATGCTTGGCTCTGAAGGGAAGGAAAGCTCTATCGAGAAAAACATAAAATGGAGGAAGATTTTGATCTCAAGCTGTAAAAGTCTTAAACAGGTTTGTATGCAGAAGGAAAGAAGTCAATGGTTAGCTAAGACTTCAAGGAGAGAGGCAGATACTTGATACTAGATGCCCTCAGATTTGGAAGAGAAAGATGGAGGCTGGAAGAGGCAGTGCTGGTCTTAGGTAAGAAGAGAATTGTGTGTTTCTCTTACATGAGGCAGAGGAGGGAAGCCAAGTGAAAAAGCAGATGTGTGTAAACTGGGGAAAAGAAGCGAGTAGAAATCACACCCAATAGATTATCTTCTTGATAAGAAACAGACCACTTGCTAAGAGAGGAGAGAACAGAAGAGGGGTGAAACAGAGTGGGGTAGAAAGTGTGAAGAAGAAATGGGTGGGAGAAAAGAGCCAGAAGTGAGCAGAACTGCTAACAGGACTGACTTCAAAGAAGTGGGGAGATTTCTGAGGAAAGGCTTAGAGTAATATCGTAATTATCATGACCTTGGGAACTTTGGATCTTTTAGAAAGTGCTGGTAGGCAGTTTGAATGGTGATGTTCCTCTTTAAAATACGTTTTGAAGCTGTCCACATGATGACTGGGTAAGACTTTTAAATTATCATCATCACCCGTTAGTCATCTATTAATATGATCAATCTTTTATTTCTAAGACCATCTTCAGTGCTTTAAATAGGAGTGAGACAGAATGGCAGAAATGTATCATTAGCAAAAGAATGTTCTAAGAAGTTACATTCTGAAGCACTCTTCTGTGAATTCTCTGATGGTCCAGTGGTTAGAACTCAACACTCTCATTGCCTGAGCTCCGGGTTTGATTCCTTTCCAGGAACTAAGATTCTGCAAGTTGTGTGGCACAGCCAAAAAAGTAAAATAAAATAAAATTTGAAGTGCTTTTCTGTGACTGAAACTCACTTTAGGTTAAACCTAATTGAAGATTTGACAAATTTGCCCAATAGACTGAGTAAGGATACAATAAGATGCTCAAAATTATTACTCATCAGGGATACACAAAATACAAGGTTATACCACTATATACCTATTAGAATATCCAAAATTGCAAACACCGAACAGACCACGTGTTGGCAAGGATCTGGAACAAGGAGGACTCTTATGAACTGTCGAGGGGAATGAAAATGGTTCAACGACTTTGGAAAACAGTCTGGCAGTTTCTTAAAAACATGCACATCTATATCCATATCATGTGACAAAGGCACTTCATCTTCAGAATCAAAAATATTTGTACAGACTTCACTTTCTGTATGGCAGAAAGTGAAGAAGAACTAAAATCTCTTGATGAAAGTGAAAGAGGAGAGTGAAAAAGTTGGCTTAAAACTCAACATTTAGAAAACTAAGATCATGGCATCCGGTCCCACCACTTCATGGCAAATAGATGGGGTAACAGTGGGAACAGTGAGGGACTTTCTTTTTTGGGCTCCAAAATCACTGCAGATGGTGACTGTAGCCATGAAATTAAAAGACACTTGCTCCTTGGAAGAAAAGCTATGATCAACCTAGACAGCATATTAAAAAGCAGAGACATTACTTTGCCAATGAAGATCCATCTAGTTAAAGATATAGTTTTTCCAGTGGTCATATAGGGATGTGAGAGTTGGACTATAAAGAAAGCTGAGTGCTAAAGAATTGATGCTTTGAAATGTGCTGTTGGAGAAGACTCTTGAGAGTCCCTTGGACTGTAAGGAGATCCAACTAGTCCATCCTAAGGGAAATCAGTCCTGAATATTTATTGGAAGGACTGATGCTGAAGTTAAAATTTCAATACTTTGAACCAGGTCAATACTTTGGTTGGATGGCATCACTGACCCGATGGACATGAATTTGAGTAAGCTCCGAGAGTTGGTGATAGACAGGGTAGCCTGGCGTGCTGCAGTGCATGGGGTCACAAAGAGTCGGACACTACTGTGCAACTGAACTGAACTTTGTATAGACTATCCAAGAGAAAAAGAAATTTATGGCTATAAAAAGATACATGCAATGTTCACAGAAGTTTTATTTGTAATAATCTTTTAAAAAAGGAAGCAACAAAAATGCCCATCAACAGGTGAGTGGATAAATAAATTGTGGTATATCCATACAATGGAATACTACTTGGCAATAAAAGTAAACAAACTGCTGCCTGTACAACATAGATGTATTTCAAAATAAATGTGATTAGTGAAAGACGTCAGACAAAAGAGAGTACACAGTGTATTGTTCCATTCATAAAATAGTCTAAAAATCCAAGCTAACCTATAGCATCAGAAAACAGATCAGAGATTACCTGGAGATAGGGGTTGGGGCTGGGGGAGGCAGGTGGAAGGATTACAGTGGAGGACAGGAAAACTCTTGTGGGTGAAGCATACATTCATTTTCTCGATTGTGATGATGGTTTTATAGGTACATTCATTAGTCATAACTTAGCAAACTTTACACTTTAAATATGGGCTTTCCTAGTGGCTCAGATTGTAAAGAACACTTGCAATGCAGCAGACTCAGGTTAGATCTCTGGGTCAGGAAGATCCCCTGGAGAAGGGAATGGCAATCCACTCCAGTATTCTTGCCTGGAGAATCCCATGGACAGAAGAGCCTGGTGGGCTACAGTCCATGGGGTCACAAAGAGTCGGACGTGACTGAGTGACACATACACACACTTTAAATATGAACAGATGATTACATTTTAAGAAAGGTGTTAAAACAAAAGAAATGAAGCACATGTTCAAAAGTTGGAGAATGATTTAATTATGCTGCTGCTGCTGCTGCTGCTACTGGTAAGTCGCTTCAGTCGTGTCCAACTCTGTGCGACCCCATAGACGGCAGCCCACCGGGCTCCCCTGTCCCTGGGATTCTCCAGGCAAGAACACTGGAGTGGGTTGCCATTTCCTTTGCCAATGCATGAACATGAGAAGTGAAAGTGAAGTCGCTCAGTCGTGTCCGACTCTTTGCGACCCCATGGACTGCAGCCCACCAGGCTCCTCCGTCCATGGGATTTTCCAGGCAAGAGTACTAGAGTGGGGTGCCATTGCCTTCTCTGTTAATTATGCTACAGAATAGTAAATTTTTGGAATACTGTATCTTTTAAAAATCACGTTCTTCTTGAAGAGCATTTAATATTATCAGAAAATGCTCATAATATTCAGAGACACGTGTTGTTCTGATAGTGGTCCATTAACATTTGATGAATATGAAATGAATGATGTGGTGTTAAATGAAAAGAGCAAGGCACAAAAATGCATCCATAAACAATATCCCAATTGTGGTAACTCTCTCTCATCTCTCATGGCTGAAAGGAAATCTCTCAAAATGTTAACAGTGGTGGTCTCCGTGAAGTGGAAGACGATTTTTATTTTCCTCCTTATGCTTTTGGGGCTTTTCTGTACTTGATCTTCCATTACTTTCACAAATAGATAAAAACTGATCCACTGCTCTTTGAAAAGATTCTTTCCCACAGAGGGAACTCACTGGTGCAAATATTTTTAGAAAATCTATCAATCTGACTTAAGCACATGGCATCTTTTCCTGCACTTTTTCACGGTAACCTGCTGCTGAACACTGAGGGAGTTTAGTGGAATGGTGATGCACTGGAAAGACCAGCTTCAGCCTGCAGTTAGCTTGCAATGAGATATAGCCTAAAAATGCACGTTTTAAAGTTATGCTTTATGTAACCTCAAGTATTCACTTACCTTTATCACTTCACTGCTAGCCATCCCTTGATAAAACCGGGTCAAAGACAGGGAGAATCAATTCTCCAGATTATGTGTGGTAGAGATCTCTCAGGAAATGTTCACTAAGGATGTCCTGAGGAGAAAATGTATCAAATGTTGTGTATCAAATGTAGATAACTTCTCAGTCTTTTGTCCAATCCATGGTGAGCATTTCTTTCCTCTGAGTCAAAAAGATAACCAGGGAGGGGCAAGCCTGTGCAGTGGGAGCTGAGGAAGAAGGCTAGTGAAAGTGAGGGTCATAGGCGAGGAGGAGTGAGGAGCGCTCTCACGCACAAAGATGTGCCTCATTCCCGTTCCCCACAGGAGGGACATTTGTCCAGTGAGACTTCCATTCCGCTTTTCTGTCCCCTGGAGAGCTGCAATGATGGATGCTGTCCTCACCGTGGGGGTGCTGTGCAGGAGGGGACAGGCTGGGGCCTGGGGCAGAGACGATGGTGAGACCCACAGGGAGCCCTCGCACTTTTACCCGACTCTGCAGGGTAGCTGGGGTTGTATATNCAGGCTCCTCCGTCCATGGGATTTTCCAGGCAAGAGTACTAGAGTGGGGTGCCATTGCCTTCTCTGTTAATTATGCTACAGAATAGTAAATTTTTGGAATACTGTATCTTTTAAAAATCACGTTCTTCTTGAAGAGCATTTAATATTATCAGAAAATGCTCATAATATTCAGAGACACGTGTTGTTCTGATAGTGGTCCATTAACATTTGATGAATATGAAATGAATGATGTGGTGTTAAATGAAAAGAGCAAGGCACAAAAATGCATCCATAAACAATATCCCAATTGTGGTAACTCTCTCTCATCTCTCATGGCTGAAAGGAAATCTCTCAAAATGTTAACAGTGGTGGTCTCCGTGAAGTGGAAGACGATTTTTATTTTCCTCCTTATGCTTTTGGGGCTTTTCTGTACTTGATCTTCCATTACTTTCACAAATAGATAAAAACTGATCCACTGCTCTTTGAAAAGATTCTTTCCCACAGAGGGAACTCACTGGTGCAAATATTTTTAGAAAATCTATCAATCTGACTTAAGCACATGGCATCTTTTCCTGCACTTTTTCACGGTAACCTGCTGCTGAACACTGAGGGAGTTTAGTGGAATGGTGATGCACTGGAAAGACCAGCTTCAGCCTGCAGTTAGCTTGCAATGAGATATAGCCTAAAAATGCACGTTTTAAAGTTATGCTTTATGTAACCTCAAGTATTCACTTACCTTTATCACTTCACTGCTAGCCATCCCTTGATAAAACCGGGTCAAAGACAGGGAGAATCAATTCTCCAGATTATGTGTGGTAGAGATCTCTCAGGAAATGTTCACTAAGGATGTCCTGAGGAGAAAATGTATCAAATGTTGTGTATCAAATGTAGATAACTTCTCAGTCTTTTGTCCAATCCATGGTGAGCATTTCTTTCCTCTGAGTCAAAAAGATAACCAGGGAGGGGCAAGCCTGTGCAGTGGGAGCTGAGGAAGAAGGCTAGTGAAAGTGAGGGTCATAGGCGAGGAGGAGTGAGGAGCGCTCTCACGCACAAAGATGTGCCTCATTCCCGTTCCCCACAGGAGGGACATTTGTCCAGTGAGACTTCCATTCCGCTTTTCTGTCCCCTGGAGAGCTGCAATGATGGATGCTGTCCTCACCGTGGGGGTGCTGTGCAGGAGGGGACAGGCTGGGGCCTGGGGCAGAGACGATGGTGAGACCCACAGGGAGCCCTCGCACTTTTACCCGACTCTGCAGGGTAGCTGGGGTTGTATATACACCCGACACATGAGAAGTAAAGGGAACTCGAGCTTGAGGCGTGCAGGACTGGAGATGAGAGATGCCTGGGGCAGCTCGCAGTGGGGAATGATACCTCTTCCAGTCTGCAACAAAAACAGCCTCCAATAAAACTGCATTGCAAAGCATGGGAGAGAAACAGAATGGAAAGACTAAAAGTCGGAGAGAAGAGCCTGAAGAATTGGTGATGGAAAAAGACAAAACTGACTTGTAATGAAAGGGTAGGGGATGATATTTCCTCAACTAAAAGGGAAATATAGATGTTGATGATATCGGGACTCTGAAGGAAACTCAGGTTCCCCAGAGTTAATTGAAACACTTCTTAATTCTCCAACAGCTAGTACAGAAAAAGGTGGTACAAAAAGATAATCTTTATCAGGCAGTGAATCTCATGCCAGGGAATCAAAGAAAAAGAGATGCTGCTGTCAAATCAAGAAGCAGTGTCAGGGGCGTTCCTGAATGAATAATTGGTGCACAGACAGCAGTGGAGAATTCACGTTTCTCATGCAACGGGTGGGAAGATTCGGATGAGGCAGGCTTGGTGCTGGCAGAAGCAGCAAAGAGGAGGTGTACTCAGACTGTAACTGCTAGTTATGCACAGACTAACTTGACATTCTCGTCCAGAAAATGAAGCTCAATAATGGTCTACGTTGCCATACATATAATTTCATATATACATAAACTGATGTATATAAACAGTGGGTCTTGGTTTTTGATTGACTAGTGTGAAGAAATAACTAGACTCTAAAGAAAATAAAGTTCCATATGTTCATTTTGAAGTTGTATTAGAGGCGCTGGTTTTTGTTTTTTATTTATTTTTTGAGTCTATAGATCATGGCATCTGGTCCCATCACTTCATCGATGGGGAAACAGTGGAAACAATGTCAGACATTATTTTTCTGGGCTCCAAAATCACAGCAGATGGTGATTGCAGCCATGAAATTAAAAGATGCTTACTCC
>SJYV01022433.1:0-22883 GCA_006410875.1 Neotragus pygmaeus
AATATTTGGCTCATTCAGGAATTTCAGACAATAGAGTATAAGGATTAGGCACCATGAGGTGTAAAGGAAGTACAGCCTCATTTATTATTCATAAATCTTGAACTAGTCTCCATTTCCCACTTGATTTCTTTATACCCAAAATAGGAGTGTTGCATGGACTGTTACAGGGAACTAATAGTCCTTGCTCCCCTAAATTTTCGATGGTGGGGTTTAACCTTTCCTTAACCTCAGGTTTCAGTGGATACTGATTCTTATGTGGAAATAAATGTGGTTCTTTGAGCTTGACAACTACAGAAATAGCATTTTTTTGCTTGACTCACAGATATTCCATCAGCCCATACTCTAGGATTACATTTTGTTCAACTAAAGGGAGAGAAAGGGAGGGCTCCATATTTATGAATATAGAGGCATGGACCTTGTTCAGTATATTCCTCCTCAAAAGGGGTGAGGGAGACTCTGGCACAATTGTACTCTTGTGTGAAAATAGCACAGAACCTCAGTTACAACATAATAACTGAAATAAAACCCTTTGGCTCGTCTAGACAGTCCCATTAAGGAAACGGATCGGGAAAGAAGTGGGCCAGGGGCTTCAGTAAGCACGGAGTAAGTTGCCCCAGTATCTAAAAGGAAATTGTTGGATTGGCCCCCCACAGTTATTAATACCTGGGGTTCCTCAGGTGTAATTAGGACAGGAGCTTGTGTGGGGACCCCCAGGCACTTTCAGTCCTGATTGTCTTGAGAATCTGACCCCAGGTATCATTATGACAACACAGTATTTTAAGAAAAACCTCCTTTTAAATTTGTATCGAGAAGGAAAAAAAATATCGCTAGTTTGTTTCCTCCTGCTGCTTAAGAGAGAGAAAAATGTCTGACACTTGCAGCCTATTTCCTCTATTTGGAGACCCCTGGCCTTCCTGCCTGTTACCCTCTCAACATCGTGTAATAAAATAGACATATTTTCAACTGTGATTTTACCAAAGACATGAATTGTGTGTATGTGTTTATGTGTGCACACACAAATGGATATTCCTGGTCTCAGCTCTTTACCAGAGAATAATGGAGGTATGACATTAGATCTTGTGAAATTAAAGGCATTTCTTTGAGAAATGCGAAAATAAAAGAACATTTAACATGATAAAACCAACAAAATGCTTCATTCTTTCCTTTCAAAAAAAGAGAACCTAGTTTAACTAGTTAGTGTAATGGTCTGTTTTCTCCATTTTTGTGATCAGTGAAAAAAAGTGAACTGTGCAGTGATATGAAGATGTTTCCCTCAGATCCCTTTGTGACTTTTCTGTGCAAATGAGGAAGGATGGACTGGATTGACCTGGAACCTTCCAACAGAGCCTCTCTCTCCATAATGAAAAAGATTGCTCAGATCCTATTTCCAAGCTGACCCCTTACAATGATTTTTGTACCAGTGGATATATATTTGCAATTCTGTATTTTTAAAATGTACTACTACAATCGTATAATAAAGAATTATCTGCTTGGTATCAGTTTGACCCAAACTTGAAATAAAAGTTTCTTTTGCTCAGATACATGACAGATGTTCCTGGTCTTAAATGGGATAGGCAATAAGGACAAACTTGGCCCACTTGCCCTTCAGCCTCCGATTTCATTATTGAGTTATACCCGGTTCTCTTCACTCAGCTCAGACTTTC
The DNA here is from genome assembly GCA_006410875.1 of Neotragus pygmaeus. Taxonomy (NCBI): domain Eukaryota; kingdom Metazoa; phylum Chordata; class Mammalia; order Artiodactyla; family Bovidae; genus Neotragus; species Neotragus pygmaeus. The sequence goes on from SJYV01022433.1 coordinate 1,665, forward strand.
TCATAAACGGCTTCTCTCTGGGCCTGAGGGAGCCCACTTGTAACATGCAGATGAGAGACCAGACCAGAAACTCTAAGCGTGAGCAACACTGACCCCTGAAATGCTTAGCCAATTGGCTGTGTGTCTGTGTGTGCAGTTCTGGTTTGGAGGGAGTTTCTGGTCGTAATTAGAATTTTAAACAGATCCCAGTCCTCCCTGAATGAAAAAATGAAAACTAGGATGGAGGCAGGATCACAGACTCAGATCACTTCTATAAATAAGGTTGAATCTGAAGGGAGATTTTTTTTTTTTTTTTATACGTCCTGATATTCAGACCTCCACTGGCTTTCATTTGTTCTTGGGTCAAAAGTTTGACTCCTTGCTGTGGCTCCACAGCCCTCTAACAAGCTCAGGGCCCTGTCAGTGTCTCCAGCCTCGTCATGGGAGTTGACCCTTGGCTCATGATTCAGCCTGTCCTGGTCTCATTTACCTTGTCTCTGTTTCCAAATACCAAAACCATTTCTGTCTGACATTGTAGTTCCTTTTCTCACCTTCAGGTCACCATGCTTCAGGCCCTTTGTCACCCTTCAAGTCTAGGCTCAGAGAGATCTCCCCATCCCCTCCTAACAGTCTCTCTCATGTTACCCAGGTTTATTGACTGTGTATCAGTTGCCATCAGTAGAAATTAATGCCCTTCTTCGTGGGTTATGAATACTTCCTGGTTCCCCTCTTTTTAGGGCTCATAGTGTTCCTCTTCTTCCCAGCATGGCTGCAGTACCTGATACTGGAAATGTCTTTAGATGACAGGACTATGGGTTGGGCTGAATAATCCTCAGGGAAGAATAAGAGAACAGGGTAGGTGATGAAGATGTTTCCCATGTTTTGGACATTTCAGCTGTAATTGATCTTTATCCCATGTGACTACTTAATTACTCAAAAAATGAGCCAAGAAATATAGGAAGTCCTGAAAAGCCCTACAGAACTGGAGTCCTCAAGCAGCGGGCTAAGATATCCCCTCCTTTAGTCTGCTGGGTTTTGTCCTCTGCAGCCCCCAGATCCAAGCTGTGTCCATCCAGGACCAGTCACGATTGTGGACAGCAGCTTTGCCATCTAGGAGTTCATGTGCTCCCTGTCAGCATTGTGATTTGAGTGCACTGAGGATGAGCAGAAATCCAAAACCTAATGGGGCAGGAAGGAGATGTTCCCCCACCCCCCACCCCAAGAGCTAAAGTATCTTCCAAGTAGGTGTGGGTGGGAAAAACAGGAGATAGTGAGACCTGGAGACCCTTGCTTTGAGACTTCCTCATCTCAAATACCTTTGTATGTGGACTCCGTAATATCCCCAGGTCGTGGCAGACTTTCCCAGGAGGGCGAGTCTCTTGATTTTCATACTGCATGTGCAGTGTCCTTTAGGTGGTAGCTCGTGGGCACTCCTCTTGTGATCCTCTTTTCCAAGAAACCCCTGTGCACTTTAGTCTTGCTTAGTCCAGTCATGCAGGGAGGAGAGGTAGACAAATGGGGAAAGCGGAGGGAGCCTGGTGGGGTCTGCAGGAGGGTTGTGGCAGTATATGGGGGCATCAAGGTGAGCCCAGTGAATGGAGCGTGCACCCATCCCAAGTGTAGTTGCAGGGACAAGGAGTGTGTGGATCTGTTGGAAGAGAATGTCTCTGTTCAGTCTGGAGCACCTGGAAGCGGATTTGTTGGAGAGCCCTCATGGAGTTGTTTGAGGTTCTACTGCCTGAGCTCGTGTTCCCCAGGACAGCAGTGCTGAGGCTAACATTTGCCTGCACAGGTTTGATTTGACAACTCGTGCCCACACGTGAGCAGCAATGAAGGATGTGAAATTCAGCCAAGAGAAGTCTTTTCCACTGTTAGGACTGTGGCCTGGGCTGAGCCTGCAGGCACCTGTGGGTGCAGAAGGATGGGAACCTTGGGCATGAGGGCTGGTTCTAGCAGGTGCCCCCAGCATCCACTCCACTCCCTGACTGTGGTTGGCTCTTTTAGCAGGCAGGCACCATAGAGTAACAGGGAAAATCTTAGGTTATTTTTTGCATGACTTTGGTATCATTGTGTACTTGGGGTTGCCAGTGCAGAAAGGTTCATGTGCATTTGGGAAGATACCAAGAGAATCTGGAGTGTTTCTTTGGAAGATGCTGAGGTCTCTGTGGGCCATGTGCATCATTGTGATTACCCCTCTTTTTCATAGTCTTTGGAGATTTTGATGTTTAACCTGGATTGCTCTCTGTAAATAAAACTATGGTGTCTTGTGTCTGTGGATCCTTGGGTGTCCTCTTTTGTATTTTGCCTTATGCATGAGCTATCAGGGCTTGGAATGCTTTGTGTTTGTATAAGAGGGTTAGAGGCTCATCATGGGCTCTGTGAACACTCTGTTGGACACCATTAAAGCTTGTAAGTTTGTTTGAGTCCCTCTGGGAAAATAGGAGTACTAAGGTTAAGATCACAGAGTACTTGTTATAAGGTGGTCCTGCTCGGTAGGGATCTCTGGGCCCAACCTGAGAAGAGTCATAAAGTCCTGTGACATAGGGAAGGATGGCTCAAAAAAATTAGAGGGCAGCGGTGCCACAGTGATTTGCAGCCTGGAGGCTTGTCCTCTAGAAGATGCAGCTGCAACTGTCTTGCTGCCAGGCTGGGTTCTGTGTTATCCATTCCTGCCCCTCCCAAAATAAGCACACATACAGGCACAGTACAGAAAACAAGGAATCTTAACTGTGCTGTTGTTGGCAGTGTTAATGGTACTACTATGTTGGAAAACAAAATGAAAGTTCCTTAACAAATTACCATAGAACAGGCCTACAGTCTGTCAAACCAATTTCGGACAGCTATCCTGTTAGGACTAAATAGACGCCATGACAGGCTTCAGGGGGCCAAGGTAGGCCTAAATTTAATATACAGAGAAGCTGAGTCATTGCCCAGGAGGAACTGAGATCATCCCCGGTGACGTCAGGGCTCAGCCAATCAGCATACTCCCCGTAGACTAGTTTAAGCCAATCATAACGATGATGGAAATCCCCTAAGAAAGCCAGCAGGTGTGAAAAATTAGCCAATCAATAAAAGCTAAAATCCCTTGTAACCAATCAATATCTGCCAACTCTTCTTTGTGTGCAAGCCCTATTGAATGTATAAATATCTCTGTACTCCACAGCTCGGGGCTCTTGTTCTACTCCACTGCGCTGGACGCAACTTGAGCCCTAGCTCAAGCTAGCAATAAACCCCCTTTTGCTTTTGCATTGCTGTGGACGTCTTATTCTCTCAGTTCTGGGGATCCAGACTCAGGGCATAACATTTGGGGGCTCATCCGGGATCCCCTTAACTGGGAAGGATAACACTCTCCTGGCATAAGGGGAGTCCTCACTAGGAGGAAGGGAATCTGAACACCAGTGTTAGGTCTGTTCAGGGGACGAAGGGGTCGCCCCAGCCAGCGCAAGACCAAGGCCCAGCAATCGAGCTGGAAGGCAGCTGGCTCTCAGGGAACCGAGAGAGAGCGGCTCTCTTGATCCCGATTCTGGTGACAGACAGTGGATGCCCTTCGGTAAGGTAATTCCAAGGAATAAGAAGGTGCAGGGAAACTTAAAGAGACCTAGTTCTGTATTTTCGACTGATATTTGTCTCTCCTCTTTTAGTCGCATTTTTGTGTGTGCTGGCACAGTCTTCACTTTCTGTGTGTTTATCTCTTGCCATCAAGGGACAAACTGCTTCCACCCCTCTGTCGCTCATGACTGACCATTTTTCCGATTTTAAATCCAGGGCACAAAATCTGTTGATGGTGGTAAAGAGGAGCAAATTGATGACTGATTGCTCGTCTGAATGGCCGGTGCTTGAGGCAAGCTGGCCGCCGGAGGGAAATTTCAGCTTAACTACTATTCGAGCTGTTGAAGGAAAGGTGTTGGCTCCTAACCCACAGGGCCACCCAGACCAGGCGCCTTATATTTTGGTCTGGCAAGATTTGGTGGAAAACCCCCTGCTTTGGCTAAAACCTTTTATTTCCCATACCCCTAATGTTTCGATCCCACAGGTCCTTGTTATGGAGACATCCAGAGGGGAGGAACTGGAGGATTGAGACAAAGAAACCAGTATTTAAAGAATCCTCTCTATACCCAAACTTGATCGATTTGGATACTGAATTCTCACCCCCTCCCTATATACCACCACTCTTACCCCCATAGTTTCCCCAGGTATCGTCCGGAGAACCCAGGAGAGACGCGGAACCTTCAGCCCCACCGTGAGAAGGGGATCCTGCCCAGGGAACCCGTGGAAGAACCAGAGGCAGCATAGACCAGTCCGAGGATGGAAACCAAGAGGCCCCCTCGTCCACCGTTCGAATATTCCCCGTTCGGGTTGGACCGGCCTGCCCTGATGGGGAGTGAAGATATCAATACTGGCCCTTCTCCACCAGTGACTTGTATAATTGGAAAACCCAACCCCTTTGTTCTCGGAAAAACCTGCTAGAGTCTATTCTCTTTACTCATAACCCTACTTGGGATGACTGTCAGCAGCTGTTACAGGTGCGTTTCACAGAGGAACGAGAGCGGATTCTGTCAGAAGCACGGAAAAAAATGTTCTGGGAGTAGACAGAAGGCCCACTGTGCAACTCAACCTTGCTGAGGAAGGATTTCCTCTGACGTGACCCAACTGGGATTTTGAACGAGCTGAAGGTAGGGAGCGTCTCCAGACTCTCATGGCTGGCCTCTGAGCAGCTGCCAGAAGACCAACAAATTTGGCCAAGGTAAATTTAGTTAGACAAGAGCCAACAGAGAATCCGGCAGCCTTCTTAGAGAGGTTGATGGAGGCTTTTAGACAGTATACCCCTATGGACCCACAGGCTGACGAGTCGCGCACGGCAGTTATACTAGCTTTTGTGAACCAGGCGGCCCCAGATAATAGGAGGAAGTTGCAGAAGATAGATAGACTGGGAGAACAATCAATACAGGATTTAGTGAGGGCGGCAGAAAGGGTTTTTAACCACAGGGAGACTCCGAAGAGAGAGAAGACAGGATCAGGCGGGAAGAGAGACGATATACGGCTGAAGAAAACCGGAAGAATCAAAGAACTAGCCCAGATTTTCTTTGCGGGGATAAGACAGGGACCTGATTGCCAGAACATTAGGGAAGTTTGGTCCAAAAGAGGAGAGAGCCCAATTAGGCAGATGCTAAAAAATGACCAATGTGCTTATTTTAAAGAACAGGGGCACTGGAAGAATGAGTGTCCAAAAAGGGAACAAAAGGGAAGAACCATGAGAAAGGAAGAGCCTTCTCCGAGGGTTCACGTTTTATATACAGGGGAAGATAGTGATTATGGAGGTCAGGGCCCAGCACCCCTCCCTGAGTCCTGGGTAAATATTAATGTGGAGGGGAAACCAGTCGACTTCATGGTAGACACGGGAGCCCAATACTCGGTCCTAAATCAAAAAGATGGACCAATGTCCAAAAAGACTAGCTTGGTATAAGGAGCCACTGGGGCAAGATGGTACTATTGGACCACTAAACGACAGGTGGACTTCGGCGCCCACAGAGTGTCCCACTCATTTCTAGTGATTCCAGAATGTCTGTCACCCCTGCTGGGAAGAGATCTGTTATCCAAGGATAATGCACAGATCCACTTCGTTCCTGGGAAAATATCAGTCACAGATGGGACTGGACACCCAATTCACGTTCTGTCTCTCGCGCTGAGAGATGAATATAGACTGTTCCAGCCAGAACCCTCTGCAGTTACTGATCCAGCAGTACAATCCTGGGTCCAAAAGTACCCTCTGGCATGGGCAGAAACGGCAGGGGTGGGACTAGCCAAACAAAGACCCCCCATCATTGTTTATCTGAGAGCGGATGCCACCCCGTGAGGGTGAAACAATACCCCGTGAGTCAGGAAGCTTGACGAGGAATCACGCCACACATACAGCGGCTCCTGAAGGTGGGGATTCTCAAAAGGTGTCGGTCTCCATGGAACACTCCCCTACTACCCGTAAAGAAGCCAGGAGGAACGGACTTTAGACCGGTCCAGGATCTTCGTGAAGTCAACAAANAAGCTCGACGAGGAATCACGCCACACATACAGCGGCTCCTGAAGGTGGGGATTCTCAAAAGGTGTCGGTCTCCATGGAACACTCCCCTACTACCCGTAAAGAAGCCAGGAGGAACGGACTTTAGACCGGTCCAGGATCTTCGTGAAGTCAACAAACGGGTGAGTGACATTCATCCCACCATCCCTAACCCATACACCCTCTTGAGTGGCCTGCCACCAGACTATGTCTGGTATACGGTTCTGGACCTGAAAGATGCCTTTTTCAGTTTGCCTCTGGCCCCCCAAAGCCAAGAGATCTTCGCCTTTGAGTGGGCCGATGAGGACAGCCAAACTGTAGGACAACTAACCTGGACTCGCCTCCCACAGGGATTCAAAAACTCGCCGACATTATTCAATGAGGCTTTGGGCAAGGACCTCCGTGAATACCGGGCTAGCCACCCTGATGTTGTCCTATTGCAGTATATAGATGACCTGATGCTGGCCACTACTACCGAGGAGGCATGCCTGGAGGCAATAGGCGACCTGCTCCAGACTTTGGGGACATTAGGATACCGGGCTAGTGCAAAGAAGGCCCAAATTGCTAGACAGGAGGTCATTTACCTGGGGTATAAGATAAAGCAGGGGCAGAGATGGCTAACACAGGCCATGAAAGAGACTATTTTGCAGATCCCCGAACCGGCAACTCCCCACCAGATGAGGGAATTTCTTGGGACTGTTGGGTACTGCAGGCTGTGGATCCTGGGGTTTGCTAAAAAGGCCCGGCCTCTATATGAAGGAAGTAGAGAAAGTAAAAACTGGACCTGGACTGAGACAATGAGGCGGGCATTTCGAGAACTCCGGCAGGCTCTGTTGGAAGCCCCGGCCCTTGCTCTTCCTGACCCATCTTAGCCATTTCAACTGTTTGTGGACGAAAAACAGGGAGTGGGAAAGGGAGTCCTGACACAACTATGGGGACCTTGGAGGAGGCCCATAGCCTACCTCTCAAAGTGGTTAGATCCAGTAGCTGCCGGGTGGCCACCTTGCCTCCGAATCATCGCCACCACTGTTCTTCTGGTCCATGATGCTGACAGGTTGACTCATGGACAGCAGCTCCTGGTTTATACTCCCCACGCCATTGAAGGGATTCTCAAGCAGCCACCGGGTAAGTGCATTTCCGTGCCCTCTTGACCCATTACCAGGCTTTACTGCTGGATACCCCCCAGATACTCTTTCAGACGCCCTGCTTCCTGAACCCAGCCTCCCTCCTGCCCGTCCCAGAAAAAGACCGCCATCTCCACGATTGTGGTGAGATATTGGCCAGTGTGGCAGCCATACGGAAAGACCTCAAAGATGAGCCCTTAAAAGGCAGTGAACTAGTGTGGTTTACGGATGGAAGTAGTCTTGTAAAAGACGGGCAGAGGAGGGCAGGGGCAGCAATTGTTGATGACTCTGGGAAGGTCATCTGGGCTGAGGCTCTGCCCCCTGGAACATCTGCTTAAAAAGCAGAATTACTAGCCTTGATACAGGCACTGGAAAGGGCAGAAGGGGAAAAGATCACCATTTACACTGACAGCCGGTATGCACTTGGCACAGTGTGTATTCAGGGCCCAATATATAAAGAGCGAGGGTTTTTGACAGCCGAGGGGAAAGAAGTTAAGAACTTACCTGAGATCCGCAGACTCCTGGCAGCAGTTCATATACACCAAGCAGTGTCTATAGTACATACCCCAGGACACCAAAGGGGAGAAAATATCGAGGCTCGAGGCAACCGTGCTGCTGATGCAGCAGCTCGCGAGGCAGCCGTTGGAAAATGCAAAGCCCATATACTGACTGTGGGATTGCCACCCCCGGGAATGGGGACCCTGCCCCTGACCCCTGAGTACTCCTCTTCTGACCGGGACTGGATTTGGGAACATGCCGATCACCCTATGGGAGAAGATGGGTGGTATCGGGACCAGAATGACAACCTGTTGCTCCCAGCTGACTTGGGACAGCACCTTTGCACGCACCTACATCAGACCACCCATTTGGGAGAGAAAAAGACTCTGGCACTTCTACAGACAGCACGTCTGCGGTTTCCCCGACAAAAGGCAACTATACAAGACATAGTCCGTGCCTGCAAGGTGTGCCAGATGATTAGATCGGGAAGAGGACAGTATACTGGTATAAGGTACCGGGGAGAGAGGCCAGGACAACATTGGGAAATAGATTTTACGGACGTAAGGCCAGGCAAATATGGGTACCGCTACTTGTTAGTTCTGGTCGATACATTCTCTGGGTAGGTGGAGGCCTACCCCACTAAGAGAGAGACAGCAGTAATGGTGGCTAAAAAGCTCCTAGAGGAGATAGTGCCTATGTTCGGGCTGCTGGCATCTATTGGTTCTGATAATGGACCTGCTTTTTTAAGTAAAATTGTCCAGGGATTGGCCTCAGCCCTGGGGACCAAATGGAAGCTACATTGCGAATACAGTCCCCAGAGCTCAGGGCAGGTAGAAAGAATGAATCGGACTTTAAAGGAAACGTTGGCAACACTGGCAATGGAGACTGGCGGGGACTGGCTGACCCTCCTTCCCTTCGTGCTCTTCCGGGCGCACCATACCCCCTACAAATTAAATCTGACCCCCTTTGAGATTGTTTATGGGAGCCTGCCCCCCGCCTGCCCGGTTTTTGAAGGGAAACCCAAGCCACCCCCTTCACTGCAAACATTTCAGGAGGTGATACTTGCTTTGAGTAAAGTGCATAAGTACATCTTGTCACTAACACGGGAAGTCCATGAGGGCCAAAATAAAGGAACAATCCTGTCTCACAATATTGGTCCAGAAGATTGGGTCTGGGTTAAAAGGCATCAGTCTAAAACCCTGGAACCCAGATGGAAGGGTCCTTATGTTGTTCTCCTTACCACCCCTACCACCCTGAAGGTTGACGGAATTGGACCTTGGGTACACTGCAATCACGTGCACAGTGCCACTTGGAGGAACAGGACAAGGCTCAGAGAGAATGGAACACAAGCCTTCATCCATCCAATCCTATGAAGCTGAAGCTCACTCGCTGAGGGGTTTGAGATGGTCCTTGATTCTCCTTTTGATGGTGATCCAGCTCAACCTTGGAGCCACAAATATCAACCCACATCAGCCAGTTTAAAATCACCTGGAGACTTCAAAATGGGCTGACTCGAGAGGTACTCAACATGACTACCAGAAATCATCCCCCCAACACTTGGTGGCCGGATCTGTACTTTGATCTCAAGCCCGTGGTGGGAGTACCCTGGGCATCAGACCTACTCTGACACTATGGGTTCTGGGCATGCCCCAGCCACCAAAGATCAAACTGGAAGACTTGCGGGGGGTTACAGCATTATTTCTGTCAGTCCTGGAGTTGTGTCACTTCTAATGATGGGAGTTGGCATTGGGAGGTGGGAAACCGAGACTTGCTTAATTTCTCATTTGTATATGACAAAGGACCTAATTGGGACCATATGCCTGTTAATGATAGCTTCCATGCACAGATAAAGATAAGATTCAATCAAGAGGCAGCAAAGAAGGAAAAATCCTGGGTGTCAGGTCTAACCTGGGGAATACAGACAAGTACTGAATGGATGGCCTGTATTTTGGAGGGATCATAGTCGTTATCCAGTCCATACGTCCTATCTCAATTCAGAGTGTGGGACCCAATCAAGTTAAAAAGGGGATAAGGGCGAATCCAACTCAGAGGGCAATGACACCAAGTCCTATAGTCCCCAGTTCCCCATCAAAGGACCAGCCAAGTAAAGTAAAAATCACCGGTCCCCCTACATTAGTCCCAGATGTCAAAAAGTCAGACCCATTATGGGACTTAATTGAGGCAGCTTTCACAACCTTAAACCACTCTGACCCTAATGCAACCCGATCCTGTTGGCTCTGTTATACCCTTCACCCTCCCTTTTATGAAGCCATAGGTCTAAATGTCTCTTACAACTTATCTACCAGCTTAATCCACCTCAGTGCCGCTGGGGGGAACCAAAGTTGGCCTCACGATGAGAGAAGTCTGGGGAAAGGGACTTTGCCTAGGTACAGTTCCATCTGAAACAATTTGTGCCCAAATTGTGAACTTTACAGGACTAAATGAGACAACATGGATTGTGCCTGAGGCAGGGGGTTGTGGGTCTGTTCCCATGCTGGGTTGACTCCTTGCTTACATGCAGCAGTTTTTAATCAGAGTAGAGAATTTTGTGTCCTGGTTGCCATAATACCAAAGATCCTGTATCACTCTGAGAAGATTGTGTACATTTACTGGGACAAGAAATGGAGCCAAGAGAGATGCCTAGAAGTAAAAGAGAACCAATTACAGCAGTTACTATAGTGACTCTATTTGGCCTCGGGGTTGCTGGAGCAAGGACCAGGATAGGGTCCTTGACTATGCAGAACCGAGGGTTGACTTCTCTACGAGCGGCCATAGATGAGGATATCACCTGCATCGAAGAATCTATTAGCCACCTTGAAAAATCCCTAACTTCCTTGTCGGAGGTAGTTTTACAAAACAGAAGGGATCTAGACTTGATCTTCCTACACCAAGGAGGATTGTGTGCGGCCTTGGGAGAAGAATGTTGTTTTTATGCCGATCATACAGGGGTGGTAAGAGAATCTATGGCCAAAGTGAGGGAAGGATTAGCACTACGAAAGAGGGAACGAGAGGCCCAACAAGGCTGGTTTGAATCCTGGTTCCATCAGTCCCCCTGGCTAACAATCCTGATTTCTACCCTGCTGGGTCCAGTTATCATACTCCTTACCTTTGGTGCATGCATTCTTAACCCTGATTTCTACCCTGCTGGGTCCAATTATATATCCTTACCTTTGGCACATGCATTCTTAACAGAATAATAACCTTTAGAAGAGAACGCATCAGCGCGGTACAGGTGCTGGTACTGAGACAACAATACCAGACAGTGTCTCAGGCTGAAGAGGAAGATTCCTCTAAATGATGATAGGACAGGGGGGAATGTTAGGACTAAATAGACGCCATGACAGGCTCCAGGGGGCCAAGGCAGGCCTAAATTTAATATACAGAGAAGCTGAGTCATTGCCCAGGAGGAACTGAGATCATCCCCTGGTGACTTCAGGACTCAGCCAATCAGCATACTCCCTGTAGCCTACTTTGAGCCAATCAGAACAATGATGGAAATCCCCTAAGAAAGCCCACGCGTGCAATAAGTTAGCCAATCAATAAAAGCTAAAATCCCTTGTAGCCAATCAATATCTGCCAACTCTTCTCTTTGTGTGCAAGCCCTATTGAATGTATAAATATCTCTGTACTCCAGGGCTCGGGGCTCTTGTTCGACTCCACTGTGCTGGACGCAACTTGAGCCCTAGCTCAAGCTAGCAATAAACCCCCTTTTGCTTTTGCATTGCTGCGGACGTCTTTATTCTCTCAGTTCTGGGGATCCAGACTCAAGGCATAACAATCCAAAGAAAGAGCAATTAGTATTTCAGGTATATGTCCACGTCCTATAAGTGTGACTGGATTTGCAGTAGCCAAGGCATAGACACAGCCCAGATGTCTCTTGACAAAAGAATAGGTTACAAAAGTGTGGTATAGAAATATTTATTATATACTGTATATTCATGAACTATTTTTTCTCTGTACATAAATATAAAAATCAAGAATCCTGCATTTATGCCAGAATGAATGAACCGAGAGAACATTATGCCAAGTTAAATAAGCCTGACAAAGGAGGATAGACACTATGTGGAAACTAGAATTGTCAAACTCATATAGCCATCGAGTAATAACGCTGTTACCAGGAGCTGGGTGGAGGGGGAAATGGGGCACTGGTAGTCAAAGAGTAGAGATTTTCCATTGTAAAATAAGTAAGTTCTGGGGATCTGAGGTACTGCATGCTGCTGGTAGTGTTTCTATATCCTTGAAATTCGCCCAGAGAGAAGTAATACAGTGTAGTCATAGGTGGAAGTGTAACTTACTCAACTATATTAATTATTCAGTGCATGAGTCTGTCACATGATCACTTTGTACACAGTACGTTTATACGATTTTGTTAGTTACACCTTAGTAAGGCTGGGAAAGAAAAAGAGAGTTGAGGGGTGGGGTGGTGCTTTTCTCCTCTGAATGGTGCTCAGTCCAGGCTTCACGAGTCATTGATGATGCATTTTGCATACATGTGCAGGAGTCCAGCTCCAGCAGCCAAGGAATCAGCCTGAAGAGATGAGGGGTGTCGGTGGAGATTGATGCAGCCTCTGACTCAAGATATGGGACTGCATGTTTATTTCAAGCTTCAGGTTCTCTTTTATACTTTGACAAAAGCACTAGGTCAGAGGTTTGGCATTTTCAGTTTCCCCTCACCCAGATTTATTGTCTCCATGAAACATTGTTGCCCTTCAAACAGAGTTTCTGCTTCAGCAATTCTCTCAGAATCCTGCTTGCTTTAACTTGTGATTACATTGTAACTCATGCTTATGTCTGGGCTGCATACCACATTCCTCAGTTTATTTCTTATCTTTCTAAATTCTGTTTGTCCCTAGCATCCTAAGCTCACTATCTCCTAAAAAGTCATCTAGCTATTAATATCTCTGAAATTCTTAATCTGTATAAGTTATAGTAAAACATGCTAGCACTACCACATTGCTTAAATTTTTAGCTTCTAACTATTCTTAATTATTCCTAAACCCTAAATTCAGCAAACTTCCTTTGCCATAAACATTTCCCTCACAAATAGGTCTCAGATGACAATCCTTCCCTCGGCCTCAAGCTGTGGCCTACGTGCTCATCCTGGAACACTCTGTAAAGCTACTTGAACAAATGTCAGTGGTTAACTTTGTGGATTATTCTCTGGGCACTACTGCAGAAGGCTTTGTACCTTCTCATGCTCTTCTCAAGGACAATAAACACCTTAACCTTCTTTTCAGTCAACTCAACCGAGGAAAGGAAAAAACAAGTCAGAATCACAAGACCTAACTCCTTCATCCTGGGTCCGTGCCTGCAGGACAAGAGAGGGGGTTGGGGCTGTGCCTCCGTTTTGTCAGTAATGCCTAACGCAGCTCCCGACACACATGTTTTGAACCCTCTGACCAGAGATTCCCCTTCAGGTAGTTTGTGTTGGTCCACAGCTCAAGAGTATTTAAGGTGGGCCAGTTGATTCCAGTCTGGATCCCTCACTGAGCTTCTGGACTCTTAGGTCCTCCCAGTCCTGAGGGCTGAAATCTGGGCTGAGGAGGGGATGCTCTGCTCTGAGTGGGGATGGATCAGGGCCTGCTCTGTGACCTGAAGGAGATTGCCTGGTCAGTGGAGGTGCCCCCTGCTGCTGTGTACATGAGGCCTCAGCAGGAGGGGAGTGTGATCCGAGGGAAAGTGTGGGAAAGTCCCGTGTTGGTCTCTCTGCGGAAGCTGACTGTCCTGAGTTCCTCCTGAGTCAGTGGCCACAGGGAACTGTCTCTTCCTCATGGTGAGGGCTTCCCTGTGTGTGTGTGGTTGGGGCTCAGCAAGGGGTGTGTTGACTCTAAGCATTAAACAGCATGTTTTCAAATTTCATGATAGACCTCTGAAGACTCGTCTTGCCTGAGGAAGCCCTGAAGTTAAGGTAGAGGAAAGAAAAGGAATGAGGCATGGCTCTTTGTCAGGTAAGGTCATATTTAGTCTGTCCTGCTGAAATACCCTTCTCTGGACTCACTAATCATGTCTGATTCTGGAGTGTCCTGTGTGACTCCTGTACATGCACACTCACCCCGACCGTCCCTCAGGGCCTGTTGTCTCCACTTAGATCCCGTCTCCCAATGACTCGGTGACCTGGCCCTTGTGAGGAGGCTCCCCTGGGCACTGTCCTGGGTACGGCTTCTCACCCATGGGTTGGAGCTGGAGTCTCGGTGCTGTTGGGCAGCAGGGATTGCTTAGGGCCCATGTGGATGCACTGTCTGCTCTGTCAACCAGGGTAAGGAAACTGCACATGGAAGTCAGGTGTTAGTATGTACAATAGCTGGTAAAATCTGGGAATCAGATCAATTGAACCTGTCCTTTGCCTTTTGTGTATCTTGACATCCTTGTGAATATACCTTACATATACACAAAGAATTATTTGAGTACTGTGTTCTGTTCAGTTGGTTTCTTTGTTTTTATACCAGTACCACATCACCTTGATTACCTTGTAATAGTTGTTGAAAGACCTCCATCTTCCTGCTTCAAGAGTTTCACTCTTTGCTCTTTGAATAATTTTATGACTTTCACCATGTTTTATTCTGCTTCTGCAAAGATTGTCATGGCAGTTTTGATAATGAATTGATTGGTTTATTGACCCTTTGTGTGGTTATTAAAGAATCTTTTTTGATATAGCATGTTTCTTTTGTAATCTATGATTTTTACTGATGAAACTTTGTCATGTGGGAAAGAAGATACATTTACTTTTTTTTTTTTTATTTTGGGGACCTTGATTTCTTTTTCTCATGTAATTGCTGTAACTGTTTCAGTGTTTTGTTGAACTTTATTGCAGAGTGTGTGTCCTTGCTTTCTTCTTGATCTCAGAGGAAAAGCTTTCGTTCTTTCCCCATTGCTGTGCTCTTTTCATAATGGCATTTATATGTGGATGTTGTTATAATTTATTGTTTGTAGTTTGTTCAGTGTTCCATCTTGAAAGGTTGTCAAATTTTTGTTGAATGGTTTTTTCCTGCATCGAGTTGATCCTGGTTCCCCCCCCCCCCTTTAATCTGTTAATGTCTGTCTCTTATACACATCTAGATGTGTATAAGAGACAGGACCAGGATAGGGTCCTTGACTATGCAGAACCGAGGGTTGACTTCTCTACGAGCGGCCATAGATGAGGATATCACCTGCATCGAAGAATCTATTAGCCACCTTGAAAAATCCCTAACTTCCTTGTCGGAGGTAGTTTTACAAAACAGAAGGGATCTAGACTTGATCTTCCTACACCAAGGAGGATTGTGTGCGGCCTTGGGAGAAGAATGTTGTTTTTATGCCGATCATACAGGGGTGGTAAGAGAATCTATGGCCAAAGTGAGGGAAGGATTAGCACTACGAAAGAGGGAACGAGAGGCCCAACAAGGCTGGTTTGAATCCTGGTTCCATCAGTCCCCCTGGCTAACAATCCTGATTTCTACCCTGCTGGGTCCAGTTATCATACTCCTTACCTTTGGTGCATGCATTCTTAACCCTGATTTCTACCCTGCTGGGTCCAATTATATATCCTTACCTTTGGCACATGCATTCTTAACAGAATAATAACCTTTAGAAGAGAACGCATCAGCGCGGTACAGGTGCTGGTACTGAGACAACAATACCAGACAGTGTCTCAGGCTGAAGAGGAAGATTCCTCTAAATGATGATAGGACAGGGGGGAATGTTAGGACTAAATAGACGCCATGACAGGCTCCAGGGGGCCAAGGCAGGCCTAAATTTAATATACAGAGAAGCTGAGTCATTGCCCAGGAGGAACTGAGATCATCCCCTGGTGACTTCAGGACTCAGCCAATCAGCATACTCCCTGTAGCCTACTTTGAGCCAATCAGAACAATGATGGAAATCCCCTAAGAAAGCCCACGCGTGCAATAAGTTAGCCAATCAATAAAAGCTAAAATCCCTTGTAGCCAATCAATATCTGCCAACTCTTCTCTTTGTGTGCAAGCCCTATTGAATGTATAAATATCTCTGTACTCCAGGGCTCGGGGCTCTTGTTCGACTCCACTGTGCTGGACGCAACTTGAGCCCTAGCTCAAGCTAGCAATAAACCCCCTTTTGCTTTTGCATTGCTGCGGACGTCTTTATTCTCTCAGTTCTGGGGATCCAGACTCAAGGCATAACAATCCAAAGAAAGAGCAATTAGTATTTCAGGTATATGTCCACGTCCTATAAGTGTGACTGGATTTGCAGTAGCCAAGGCATAGACACAGCCCAGATGTCTCTTGACAAAAGAATAGGTTACAAAAGTGTGGTATAGAAATATTTATTATATACTGTATATTCATGAACTATTTTTTCTCTGTACATAAATATAAAAATCAAGAATCCTGCATTTATGCCAGAATGAATGAACCGAGAGAACATTATGCCAAGTTAAATAAGCCTGACAAAGGAGGATAGACACTATGTGGAAACTAGAATTGTCAAACTCATATAGCCATCGAGTAATAACGCTGTTACCAGGAGCTGGGTGGAGGGGGAAATGGGGCACTGGTAGTCAAAGAGTAGAGATTTTCCATTGTAAAATAAGTAAGTTCTGGGGATCTGAGGTACTGCATGCTGCTGGTAGTGTTTCTATATCCTTGAAATTCGCCCAGAGAGAAGTAATACAGTGTAGTCATAGGTGGAAGTGTAACTTACTCAACTATATTAATTATTCAGTGCATGAGTCTGTCACATGATCACTTTGTACACAGTACGTTTATACGATTTTGTTAGTTACACCTTAGTAAGGCTGGGAAAGAAAAAGAGAGTTGAGGGGTGGGGTGGTGCTTTTCTCCTCTGAATGGTGCTCAGTCCAGGCTTCACGAGTCATTGATGATGCATTTTGCATACATGTGCAGGAGTCCAGCTCCAGCAGCCAAGGAATCAGCCTGAAGAGATGAGGGGTGTCGGTGGAGATTGATGCAGCCTCTGACTCAAGATATGGGACTGCATGTTTATTTCAAGCTTCAGGTTCTCTTTTATACTTTGACAAAAGCACTAGGTCAGAGGTTTGGCATTTTCAGTTTCCCCTCACCCAGATTTATTGTCTCCATGAAACATTGTTGCCCTTCAAACAGAGTTTCTGCTTCAGCAATTCTCTCAGAATCCTGCTTGCTTTAACTTGTGATTACATTGTAACTCATGCTTATGTCTGGGCTGCATACCACATTCCTCAGTTTATTTCTTATCTTTCTAAATTCTGTTTGTCCCTAGCATCCTAAGCTCACTATCTCCTAAAAAGTCATCTAGCTATTAATATCTCTGAAATTCTTAATCTGTATAAGTTATAGTAAAACATGCTAGCACTACCACATTGCTTAAATTTTTAGCTTCTAACTATTCTTAATTATTCCTAAACCCTAAATTCAGCAAACTTCCTTTGCCATAAACATTTCCCTCACAAATAGGTCTCAGATGACAATCCTTCCCTCGGCCTCAAGCTGTGGCCTACGTGCTCATCCTGGAACACTCTGTAAAGCTACTTGAACAAATGTCAGTGGTTAACTTTGTGGATTATTCTCTGGGCACTACTGCAGAAGGCTTTGTACCTTCTCATGCTCTTCTCAAGGACAATAAACACCTTAACCTTCTTTTCAGTCAACTCAACCGAGGAAAGGAAAAAACAAGTCAGAATCACAAGACCTAACTCCTTCATCCTGGGTCCGTGCCTGCAGGACAAGAGAGGGGGTTGGGGCTGTGCCTCCGTTTTGTCAGTAATGCCTAACGCAGCTCCCGACACACATGTTTTGAACCCTCTGACCAGAGATTCCCCTTCAGGTAGTTTGTGTTGGTCCACAGCTCAAGAGTATTTAAGGTGGGCCAGTTGATTCCAGTCTGGATCCCTCACTGAGCTTCTGGACTCTTAGGTCCTCCCAGTCCTGAGGGCTGAAATCTGGGCTGAGGAGGGGATGCTCTGCTCTGAGTGGGGATGGATCAGGGCCTGCTCTGTGACCTGAAGGAGATTGCCTGGTCAGTGGAGGTGCCCCCTGCTGCTGTGTACATGAGGCCTCAGCAGGAGGGGAGTGTGATCCGAGGGAAAGTGTGGGAAAGTCCCGTGTTGGTCTCTCTGCAGAAGCTGACTGTCCTGAGTTCCTCCTGAGTCAGTGGCCACAGGGAACTGTCTCTTCCTCATGGTGAGGGCTTCCCTGTGTGTGTGTGGTTGGGGCTCAGCAAGGGGTGTGTTGACTCTAAGCATTAAACAGCATGTTTTCAAATTTCATGATAGACCTCTGAAGACTCGTCTTGCCTGAGGAAGCCCTGAAGTTAAGGTAGAGGAAAGAAAAGGAATGAGGCATGGCTCTTTGTCAGGTAAGGTCATATTTAGTCTGTCCTGCTGAAATACCCTTCTCTGGACTCACTAATCATGTCTGATTCTGGAGTGTCCTGTGTGACTCCTGTACATGCACACTCACCCCGACCGTCCCTCAGGGCCTGTTGTCTCCACTTAGATCCCGTCTCCCAATGACTCGGTGACCTGGCCCTTGTGAGGAGGCTCCCCTGGGCACTGTCCTGGGTACGGCTTCTCACCCATGGGTTGGAGCTGGAGTCTCGGTGCTGTTGGGCAGCAGGGATTGCTTAGGGCCCATGTGGATGCACTGTCTGCTCTGTCAACCAGGGTAAGGAAACTGCACATGGAAGTCAGGTGTTAGTATGTACAATAGCTGGTAAAATCTGGGAATCAGATCAATTGAACCTGTCCTTTGCCTTTTGTGTATCTTGACATCCTTGTGAATATACCTTACATATACACAAAGAATTATTTGAGTACTGTGTTCTGTTCAGTTGGTTTCTTTGTTTTTATACCAGTACCACATCACCTTGATTACCTTGTAATAGTTGTTGAAAGACCTCCATCTTCCTGCTTCAAGAGTTTCACTCTTTGCTCTTTGAATAATTTTATGACTTTCACCATGTTTTATTCTGCTTCTGCAAAGATTGTCATGGCAGTTTTGATAATGAATTGATTGGTTTATTGACCCTTTGTGTGGTTATTAAAGAATCTTTTTTGATATAGCATGTTTCTTTTGTAATCTATGATTTTTACTGATGAAACTTTGTCATGTGGGAAAGAAGATACATTTACTTTTTTTTTTTTTATTTTGGGGACCTTGATTTCTTTTTCTCATGTAATTGCTGTAACTGTTTCAGTGTTTTGTTGAACTTTATTGCAGAGTGTGTGTCCTTGCTTTCTTCTTGATCTCAGAGGAAAAGCTTTCGTTCTTTCCCCATTGCTGTGCTCTTTTCATAATGGCATTTATATGTGGATGTTGTTATAATTTATTGTTTGTAGTTTGTTCAGTGTTCCATCTTGAAAGGTTGTCAAATTTTTGTTGAATGGTTTTTTCCTGCATCGAGTTGATCCTGGTTCCCCCCCCCCCCTTTAAATCTGTTAATGTAGTGTGTCGTATTAATTGATTTTTGTATGTTGACTTCTCCTTGCCTTATATGAATAAAATCCACTTGGTTATGGTATCAGATCTTTTTATTTATTTATTTAACTTATTTTAATTGAAGGATAATTGCTTTACAGAAGTTGTTGTTTTCTACCAAATACCAACATGAATCAGCCATAGGTATACATATGTCCCCTCCCTCCAACTTCCTCCCTACCCCACCCCTGTAGGTTGTTAGAGAGCCCCTGTTTGAGTCCCTGAGTCAGTCAGCAAATTCGCATTGGCTCTCTACCTGTCTCTTATACACATCTGGTCCGTGCCTGCAGGACAAGAGAGNATATGTCCCCTCCCTCCAACTTCCTCCCTACCCCACCCCTGTAGGTTGTTAGAGAGCCCCTGTTTGAGTCCCTGAGTCAGTCAGCAAATTCGCATTGGCTCTCTACTTTATATATGGTAATGTAAGTTTCCATGTTAACCTCTCCATACATCTCACCCTCTCCTACCTTGTCTCCCTCGCCTCTACCCTCCATCTGTTCTCTGTGTCTGTTTCTCCAGATCATTTTAATATGTGATCTGCTCTCTGTGTCTGTTTCTCCAGATCATTTTAATATGTGTTGAAGTGGGTTTGCAAGTATTTTAATTTTGCATCAGTATTCTTCAGGGGTATTGGTTTCTACTTTTCCTTTCTTATGTCTTCGGGAAATCAGCAAACTATTAGAACCATGCTTGCTCCATAGAATTAGCAGGATTAGTGGTAATTCTTTTGTAAATGTTTGGTAGAATTTGGTCCTGTATTTTCCTTAGAGGTTTCTGACTACTTTTTAAGTCTCTNCTCCATAGAATTAGCAGGATTAGTGGTAATTCTTTTGTAAATGTTTGGTAGAATTTGGTCCTGTATTTTCCTTAGAGGTTTCTGACTACTTTTTAAGTCTCTCGAGGTATAATGGGCTTCCCTAATGACTCGTCATAAAAAATCTGCCTACAATGCGGGAGACCCAGGTTCTATCCCTGGGTTGGAAGATTCCCTGGAGAAAGGAATGGCTCTCTAGCCTATTATTCTTGTCTGGAGAAATTCCATGGACAGAGGAGCCTTGTGGGCTACAGTCCATGAGGTTACAAAGAGTCAGACATGACTGAGTGGCTAACACTTTCAACACTTCTCAATTTTTTTATTTCTTAATAAGTAATATAGTTTGTATGTTTCTGAGAAATTGCCAGTATCTCCTATATTCTGTCATTTATAGGCATTATTGGTCATAGTACTTCCTGATCTTTTTTACCCCAGTTGTAATCACTCCTGTTTCATATCTTTTTTAGTCATTTGAATCTTTTTTTCTCTTTTCCTTAGTCTCAGTTCAGTTCAGTTCAGTCGCTCAGTCGTGTCCGACTCTCTGCGACCCCATGAATCGCAGCACACTAGGCCTCCCTGTCCATCACCATCTCCCGGAGTTCACTCAGACTTGCTTCCGTTGAGTCAGTGATGCCATCCAGTCATCTCATCTTCTGTTGTCCCCTTCTTCTCCTGCGCCCAATCCCTCCCAGCATCAATGTCTTTTCCAATGAGGGCAAAGACGAATAGAGTTTTGCCAAGAAAATGCACTGGTCATAGCAAACACCCTCTTCCAACAACACAAGAGAAGACTCTACACATGGACATCACCAGATGGTCAACACCAAAATCAGATTGATTATATTCTTTGCAGCAAGACCAGGAGCTGACTGTGGCTCAGATCATGAACTCCTTATTGCCAAATTCAGACTCAAATTGAAGAGTAGGGAAGACCAGTAGACCATTCAGGTATGACCTAAATCAAATCCATTATGATTATACAGTAGAAGTGAGAAATAGATTTTTAAATGCCTTAATCTGATAGATAGTTTGCCTGATGAACTATGGAATGAGGTTCGTGACATTGTATAGGAGACAGGGATCAAGACCATCCCCATGGAAAAGAAATGCAAAAAAGCAAAATGGCTGTCTGGGGAGTCCTTACAAATAGCTGTGAAAAGAAGAGAGGCAAAAAGCAAAGGAGAAAAGGAAAGATATAGGCATCTGAATGCAGAGTTCCAGAGAATAGCAAGAAGAGATAAGAAATCCTTCTTCAGCGATCAGTGCAAAGAAATAGAGGAAAAAACAGAATGGGAAAGACTAGAGATCTCTTCAAGAAAATTA
>SJYV01022437.1:0-10984 GCA_006410875.1 Neotragus pygmaeus
AAAGAGATTTTTGTCAAAGAGACAACTTTACCAAATGTTTTATTATGTGATGACAAATCTCCATTTCAGCCTGCAACATCTTTCTCATCACCAGCCACTGATACAACACATCATCATCTTTTGTTATGACAAAACATCATCTCTAGGTACCTATTTTTGAATTTGTTAAGATAAAGGTTAACTATGTTAACAAAGATATCCCTGGATCCACAGTTAAAATGAAATGGCTTCTTTCTTTCTTACATAGCAGTCTGTGAGTCCATTCTCACAGGGATGCTCTGTTCTATGTCACTGTTCACGTGGAGGTGCTAGTAGTAAAGAATCTGCCTCCCAACAAAGGAGACACAAGAGATGTGGGTTTGACCTCTGGGTCAGGAAGATCCCATGGAGAAGGAAATGGCAACCACTCCAGTATTCTTGTCTGGAAAATTCCATGGTCAGAGCAGCCTGGCAGGCCACAGTCATGGGTCATAAAGAGTTGGACACGACTGAACACACACAGAAAAACTTTACTACTTAAGGAAGAGATTCCAACACACACAAAAAAACCACTGCTAAAACTGTTCATAGAGAGTGTGATAGACTCTGCACTACCTGTCCATTCAAAGACTGTTCTTCCTTGTTCCCTCTCACGTGGCTACCCAGGTCTATAAAGATGACAGGTCTGAACCTCCCTTGCAGCCAGGTGTGGCCATGTGACTCAACAGATCAATGGGAAGTGAGGAAGGAAAGTGAACAACCTCCAGATGTCTCCGTCTGACAGACAAGTTGTCTTTCCAGGACTTAATTCTTTCCTGCAAACTGGAAGGCAGATGTGCTAGCAATCCAATTTTGAGCCAGCAGATAGAGATGATGACTGAGAATGGTAGGGCAACTGGCAGAAACTTGATCCATTCTTTTTTTTTTTTTTTGAAGTATATATAGTTGACTTACATGTTTAAATTTCTGCTGAACAGCAAATTGATTCAATTACACACACACACACACACACACACACACACATTCTTTTTTGTATTCTTTCCCATTGTGGTTTATCACAGGATATTGAATATAGCTCTCTGTGCTATACAGTAAGACCTTCTTGTTTATCCACACTATATATAAACTAGTTGCCTCTGCTAACCCCAAACTCTCACTCTATCCCTCCCCCACCCCCTTTTCCCTCTGTTCTTTATGTCTGAGTCTGTTTCTGTTTCAGAGACAAGTTCATTTGTGTCATATTTTATAGTCCACATATAAGTGGTATTATATCTACTCCTTTAGCATAAATACCTTTTGGAAAAGATATTTTATTATCATTCAATAAAATAAGAGTTAAAAATTAATTGTGGAATTTCCTATTTCAGTATCTTCATTAGAATAGTGTTCAAGTATCTAGGAAAAGATGGCTGGAAATAGATATTTTTTAAAAAACCAGCTATTTAAGCATTTTCTTATTTTACATTCTCAACCACTAAATTCAAGCCTAGCATTTACTGAGGGCCTATAGCTTGTATTAGCTATTGTAAGGGATCCTAGGAATAATACCTTGTAACACAGACAATGACTCCATTACGGTAATGAACAAGACAGACACTGAGACACATTTTTCTCTCTATGTCTCTCTCTGCTTTCTCCCTTGTCTCTGATCTCTGACTATGAAAGCAGGTAACCACTAAAGAATATATTTTAAAGTATTTGGTGGATATAGAACATAACTCAGCTTCAAAATAAATCAAATCTCCAGCTGATTTCAAACAGATATCACATAGTTACTGCTGTAGCACAAAGGAAAATGATCACTGTGGTAGGTTGTTCTGATTCTACTGTTCTAAAGAAACTCAACATTAGAGAAGAACAATCTACACTGTAAAAATTGGTAGCCTGCTGAGCATTATTTCAAGAAGTAGCTAATAATAAACCTTAGTAATATTTGAAGCTCACAATCCAAGTAACAATTTTGCCTAAAACTATGAAGTACTAATTATGTGCTAAGGACGTTACATATAAGTGATTCAGTCCTCCCACAAAAGCTCTATAGGTAGATATTACTAATGTCTTCATTTTACAGATAAGAAAACAAAAACTTAGATGGATTGAGTAACTTGCTCAGCTAATACAGTATTCAAGTTTCCTAGACCTAGATTATTAGTGTATTAGCCTTATTTGTCACTGCTTGATCTCATTTGGCTTCCAGATAACTTTCTCTTCTCTTTGCCTCATTTTCTTGTCTATTTAAAATGTCTTTCAAGAGTGCACTGTCTGTATAAATAAGGGCTATCAATAACTTCTTTACAACTAAGAAAGATGTAGAAAAGTTGTCACTTAAATTATATATCTTTATGTGATGTGAAGTCTTTAATGTTTAATTTATGTATAATTTTCAGAATAACTATTTAGATGGCTTTGCTACTGCTGCTAAGTCACTTCAGTCGTGTCCGACTCTGTGTGACCCCATAGATGGCAGCCCACCAGGCTCCCTCGTCCCTGGAATTCTCCAGGCAAGAACACTGAAGTAGGTTGCCATTTCCTTCTGCATGCGAGTGAAAAGTGAAAGGGAAGTCACTCAGTTGTGTCCGACTCTTCACGACCCCATGGACCACAGCCTACCAGGCTCCTCTGTCCATGGGATTTTCCAGGCAAGAGTACTGGAGTGGGGTGCCATCGCCCTCTTCTACTATAAAATACAGTAACATTTTAGGAATATATTCTATAATCCAGTGTATACAATTATCAATGAGTGACAAATATTTTTCATGTTAGGAATAATGCAAAATAGAGTTTGTCAGAATTCTTGGGTTTTTAGGGCACAACCTGAGGTGGTCTGCAAGTCATGAATGCAATTCTGTGTGTGAAATCACATATTTTATGCATCCCAACTATCATCTTAAAAAACAATAATCAAACAGGCTCAAATAAAAATTGAATGACCTTTAAGATACCTTGATAAAATATTAAATTGTCATATGAGTAGGCAATGAAAGATTATACTGTCAAAAACATAGGGAAAATGTCCTACAGATATGTATCAGGTAGTTCATTAATTAAAATATAACTATTTTCCTGGATTTTGTAGATGGTTAGGGTATTCATCATCTTTTAAATTTGTAATTTATTGTGATTTCTTTCTTCATTTGAAATAAATATTCTTTCTTATACAATTTTATGTTCTTTTCCTTATTAAGCATTCCACAAATTACATTAACTTTGGTCTTCATCATAAAACCTGAATTCTTCTATGTCTGGACATTAACTTGATTGTGATGAGGATAATGCAATATGAATTATGCAAAATAGGATGATGTATTTTAAAGAACTTGAAACAGGAAACTTTACATTGTACTGAAAATTTTGGTGTTCTATTGTTTATATTGTTTCATTTGTTGTTTGACTATGACTCATTTCCTCCTAAATTTTCAACATGTGGTAGAAAGACTTCCATAAATGGGTTTTAATTTTCAGCTCAAAATGGAATGTGCTTTTTTTTGTATAATATTCGTTGTGGGGCTGAACTGTGTGACATATCAGAAACTGGAGATAAGTTCTCTGCACTGAAGAAGTTTAGGCATTCTTGAGAATTTCTTCAGATGCAGAGTTATTCACTTGTTGAGAATCTACTGTAAGCCAGACAATATGTTATACAACAAGAGAAGTCAGAAAGAGCCAGACTTCAAGGTCGTCTCAGTGATGGCATTAATCCACTGAGAATGGAAGCTATTTCTGAAAAATCCAAAAGTCTTTGAAAGTAATGGAATGGACAAGTTAAACAAATGTGAATGTTTGTTTGAGGCGAAAATGAGGAGTGACTAAAATAGTATTAATTTAAATGATATGTCCCCTTCAGTAGATCTGAATACAACTTTCAAAATATTTGTTTACCATAATCACACATGACTTTATTGTCACATTTTGACAATGTGACTTGAAGACCTGCTTATACACACACCTTCAGTGAAGAGAAAGTCAATGTAGCTATATATTTACAAGTTAAATGTTTTGAAGAGTGAATTCAACAAGACAGATTTTACTTAAAAAAACAGACCATAAAGTCAATTTTTGAAATTGTGTGTGTACAAAGATGGGCTGCTGAGAGCATTACTTTCACCGAAGCTAAGCATTTGCTTGAACTGACGTTATTAATACCATTATGTAACTAAAGGTTCACTCATGACAGAAAGAAATGGCTGTTGGTCTGCAATTTCAGATAAACTGTCAGGATTTCATCAGCTTTCTTGAAGAAAAGATTCAACTTAAGAAGATATACATATATATATATATATATATAATTACATGCCTACAGGGGTCCAATAATATCAGTAACTTTGTATCCAAACTCGTGACTTCATGGACTGTAGCCCACCAGACTCCTCTCTTCATGGAATTCTCTAGGCAGGAACACTGGCATGGATAGCTTTCCATTCTCCAGGGATCTTCCCAACACAGGGATGGAACCCAGGTCTTTGGCATTGCAGTGGATTCTTTATGTTCTGAGCCACAAGGCAAGCCCACATGCAAGTTTGAACCTTCTTAAATATCTATTATTTAGATTAGAATCAATTTAGTTGTACAGGAGGCAGTGATCAAGACCGTCCCCAAGAAAAATAAATGCAAAAAGGCAAAACTGTTGTCTGAGGAGGCCTTACAAATAGCTGAGAAAAGAAGAGAAGATAAAGGCAAAGGAGAAAAGGAAAGATATACCCACCTGAACACAGAGTTCCAAAGAATAGCAAGGAGAGATAAGAAAGTCTTCCCCAGTGATCAGTGCAAAGAAATAGAGGGAAATAATAGAATGGGAAAGACTGGAGATCTCTTCAAGAAAATTGGAGATACCAAGGGAACACTTCATGCAAGATGGGCACAATAAAGGAAAGAAACTGTATGGACCTAACTGAACCAGAAGATATTAAGAAGTGGCAAGAGTACACAGAAGAACTATACAAAAGTGATCTTAATGACCCAGATAACCATGATGGTGTAATCACTCACCTAGAGCCAGACATCCTGGAGTCTGAAGTCAAATGGGCCTTAGTAAGCATCACTATGAGCAAAGCTAGTGGAGGTGATGGAATTCCAGTTGAGCTACTTCCAGTCCTAAAAGATGATTCTGTGAAAGTGCTGCCCTCAGTATGCTAGCAAATTTGGAAAACTCAGCAGTGGCCACAGGACTTGAAAAGGTCAGTTTTCATTCTAATCCCAAAGAAAGGCAATGCCAAAGAATGCTCAAACTACCACACAATTGCACTCATCTCACATGCTAGCAATGTAATACTCAAAATTCTCCAAGCCAGGCTTCTACAGTACATTAACTGTGAGTTTCCAGTTGTACAAAATAGATTTCGAAAAGGCAGAGGAACCAGAGATCAAACTGTCAACATCTGTCAGATCATCAAAAAAGCAAGAGAATTTCAGGAATTTTCACCTACTTCTGTTTATTGGCTATTCCAAAGCTTTTGACTGTGTGGATCACCACCAACTGCGGAAAAGTCTTAGACATGGAAATATCAAATTACCATACCTACCTCCTGAGAAATCTGTATGCAGGTCAAGAAGCAACAGTTAGAACTGGACATGGAACAATAGATTGGCTCCAAATTGGGAAAGGAGTACATCAGGCTGTATATTGTCACCCTGCTTGTTTAACTTACATGCAGAGTACATCATGCAAAATGCCGGGCTGGATGAACCACTAGCTGGAATCAAGATTGCCCAGAGAAGTATCAATAACCTCATATATGCATATGGCACCACCCTTATGGCAGAAAGCAAGGAAGAACTGAAGAGCCTGTTGAGGAAAGTGAAAAAGCTAGCTTAAAACTCAACATTCAAAAAACGACTATCATGACATCCTGTCCCATCACTTCATGGCACATAGCTGGGGGAACAATGGAAAGTGACAGACTTTATTTTCTTGGGCTCCAAAATCACTGCAGACGGTGACTGCTGCCATGACATTAAAAGACGCTTCCTCCTTGAAAGAAAAGCTATGACCAACCTAGACAGTATATGAAAAAGGAAAGCCAAATTAGTCAAAGGTCCAACCGACAAAGTCCGTCTAGTCGAAACTATGGTTTTTTCTGTAGTCGTGTATGGATGTGAGAGTTGGACTACAGAGAAAGCTGAGCACTGAAAATTGATGCTTTTGAACTGTGGTGTTGGAGGAGAGTCTTCCGAGTCCCTTGGACTGCAAGGAGATCAAACCAGTCAATCCTAAAGGGAGTCAGCCCTGAATATTCATCAGAAGGATTGATGTTGAAGCTGAAACTCCTAATACTTTAGCCATCTGATGCAAAGAACTGACTCATTGGAAAAGACCATGATGCTGGGAAAGGTTGAAGGCAGAAGGAGAACAGGATGACAGAGGATGAGATGATTGGATGGTGTATCACAGATCCAAGGGACATGAGTTTGAGCAAACTCCAGGAGTTGGTTAAGGACAAAGAAGTCTGGTGTGCTGAGTCCCTGGGGTCACAAAGTGTCAGACGTGACTGAGCAACTAAGCACAGGACAGTACCAGCTAAATTAACAAATCCTTCTTGAGCACTTTCTATCATTTAGGGGCTGTGCTCAGGCAAGGGAAGATGCACAGCCTTGGAAGGTGATTCTTGTTTACAATCCAGTGGAGAAGACTGGCATGTTCACAGCTAGCTCCACACCAGTAGGAAGAGTTTAGCTGTGAAACAGACATGAACACAATGAACTGAGAACAGAAATCAGTTGAAACTTGGAATCAAGTAGAAAGCAATATGTGAGTTAAGCCTTAACAGAATTTACAGAGTAAAATACATATAATGTATTTATATCATGTGCTTAATATATAATAACTTTTTTCTGCATAACATTTATTAGATAACTTTTTAACAGTGTGTGTTAAGGAACTGTGGGTAGGGTGTGGAAATGAGAGAAGAGGTCCCTGTCCCAGTGACGTCTTTGTTAGAGCTGAGAATCGGCATCCATTTTTAGCTGACAAAATCAAAGTGAGAGAACAAGATGGCAGAAGAGTAGGTGGACGTGGAGTACATTTCTCTCCATGGATACTTCAGGAATACACCTCCAGAGGCAGAAGTGCATCTGGAACACCAGCTGAGAGCAGACAGGAGCACCTGACCACCAGAAAAGAATATATAGAACCATGTAAAACTCAGTAGGATGAAGGAACTAGGGGGGGAAACAGGAGGGCTACTAGGACTGGACCTGCAAGCAGGGGTCCGATCCCCACATCGGGGAAATTGTCTGAGTCAGAGAAGAAACATTTAAGGCTGAGAATGAAACAGCTGATCTGTGGCAGCCTAAATGGAATGAGAATCAGGCAGTCCTTGCCACAGCCATACATACCACGGACAGGGATGCAGGTCCCCTACAAGGTGCAGGGCTGGGAGCTGGAGTATAGGAATTGTGGAGTAATCCCAGGTGAGGGCTGTTGTTGACTGTGGAGAGACAGATTGAGGGGACATGCGGGAGGAGATTGCAGTGGGAAATGCCTGTGGAGGAGAGCCAGGCAGCCATGGAAGCAAGGCGATACTGCTGAGTCACATGTAGGGGTGGAGCCGTCACCATAGCCTCTCTCTCCCCACACCTCAGCATGGGCAGCTGAACACGAGAAGCTGGCCCATCAAATGCATGATAAATGCATTGAACTACAGAGTAGGACCCCACCCAGGGTGCCCCTTCAAGGGCCTGACACGCTGATCTACAGAGTAGGACCCCAGCCGGGGGGGGGCCCTCTAAGTGTCTGATGCACCAAACAACAGAGAAGGACCCTAGGCAAGGGAGCCCACTAAGTGCCTGAATGGGCAGAGCCGTGGAGAAAGACTGGTCAAAGAAGCCTTCTGATCGCCAGCTACATGAGGCTCAAAAAAAGACTCTGATAGGGCCATAACTCCTGCGGTGGAGGCAGACCATGTCCCTGAATACTTTGCATTGCCAAGGTCCCTGCAACCCAACAGCTATGCCATGTTCATGCTCAGCCTTCACTGGGGCAGAACTGCCACAGACAAAAAAACAGCCTTGTGTCTATACATACAGGGTGACTTCAGTCATGTCCAACTCTGTGACCCTGTAGCTGTGGCTTCTCTGCTCGAGGGTTTCTCCAGGCAAGAATACTGAAGCGTATTGGCCAATACCGTAGTTGCCACACCCTTCTAGAGCACTATAGTTCCTGTTGTTCTAGCTGCCAACTACCCTGAATACCTGGTGCTGCCATAACCCCTATGACCCAAGTAGCTTCACCACCTCCACACCTGCCTCTCACTGGGGAAGACCCAAATCCTCCAGGGCAACCTCAGGACCACACCCTAGTGTACAACCCACATGCAAGAGTGGAAATAAAACCACAACTGAAACCCAGGGGCAGGGTAGCTAAGGAAGAAGACCCCAAACCTTCCCACCAGCTGTACAAGCGGTCAATTAAATACACAAGATCAACTAGGCAGATATTGAGTCTATGTAATATATAAAAGGACATTGAGAGATGCCACAAAAGAAAATGCACTAGTTCTGATAGCTGTGGACACTGGAGGCAAGAACACACAGGAGAAGACCCAGATTAGAGTCTGAGCTGCCCCCACAGCAGGTCCAGAGACTGGCCAGTGTAGGAGGGCAGCCTAGGGAGGTGAGGTGGACTGTGACTCCCAGCGAGGGAAAGGATGCTGACAGCAGACTCAAGAAAACCATGTACTATTCTTATATATTTACTTGTCCTTTAGTTTCTTTAGGTTTTTTTTTTTTTTCATTTTTTCTTCCCCCTCTGTTGTAATTGTCAGTTTTATTAGCACTATGAAATCTAATTAAGCTTTTTAGTTTTTTTGTAATCACATTTCTGATTGTTGTTATAAACCTCTGTCTCTATATTGGTCTTTTGCAGTTCCCTGGAGTTTTCCTTCTATTTTTATTTCTTTTTTTAATTATAATTTAATTTTTTTTTACCTATTATTATTTTTTCTAAGTTAATTCCTTTGTTTGCTTTTACTACTGTTCTTTTCCCCTTGCAGCTAATCTTTAACATGAAAAGAATTGAGAAGAGTCTCAGAGACCTCTAGGACAATACTAAACACACCAGCATTCGAATTATAAGGGTCTCAGAAGAAGAAGAGAAAAAGAAAGGGTATGAGACTGGTGCAGGATGCTTGGGGCTGGTGCACGGGGATGATCCAGAGGGACGACGTAGGATGGGGGGTGGGAGGGGGATTCAGGATTGGGAGCTCATGTACACCTGTGGTGGATTCATGTCGATGTATGGCAAAACCAACAGAGTATTGTAAAGCAAAATAAAGTTAAAAAAAAAAAGTAAAAATTACATAACTACCAAAAACACACAGACACACACACGCACAAAAGAAAGGGTATAAGAAAATTTTGAAGAGATTATAGTTGAAAATTTCCCCAACATGGAAAAGGAAATAGTCAGTCAAGTCTAAGAGGTGCAAAGAGTCCCATACAGGATAAACCCAAGGAGAAATGAGCCAAGAGACATACTCTTCAAACTAACAATGATTGAAAACAAAGAAAGAGTATTAGAAGCAGAAAGAGAAAAGCAGCAAGTAACATGTAAGGGAAACCCCATAGGTTTAACAGCTGATCTTTCAACAGAAACTCTGCAGGCCAGAAGGGGATGGCAAGATATATTTAAAGTACTGAAAGGGAAAACTCTACACCTAAGATTGCTCTACCTGGCAAGGATTGCATTAAAAATTGATGGAGAAATCAAAAGTCTTACAGACAAGCAAAAGTTAAGAGAACGCAGTACCACAAAACCAGCTTTTCAACAAATGGTAAAGGCACTTATATAGTCAGGAAATGCAAGAGAAGAAAAAGATCTACAAAAACAACAACAACAACAAAAACCTCCAAACAATTAAGAAAACGGCAATAGGAACATATATATTAAAAATCAATTCAAATGTAAATGGGCTAAATGCTCCACCAGAAGACACAAACTGGCTGAATGGATACAAAAACAAGACCCATATATATGCTGTCTACAAGAAACCCACTTCCAACCTAAGGAAACCTATAGAGTGATAGTGAGAGGATGGAAAAATATATTCCAAGCAAACGGAAAGCAAAAGAAAGCTGGAGTAACAATCTTCATATCAGAAAATGTAGACCTTAAAAGAAAGAATATTACAAGAGATAAGGAAGTACGCTACATAATGATCAAGGGATCAATCCAAGAGGAAGACATAACAATCGCAAATATCTATGCACCCAACATAGGAGCAACGCAATACATAAGACAAACACTAACAAACATGAAAGGAGAAATGGACAGTAACACAATAATAGTAGGAGACTTTAATGCCCTACTTACACCAATGGACAGGTCACCAAAACAGAAAAGTAATAAGGAAAGACAAGTCTTTTGATATCTTAGGATAGTCCATCAAAATGCAGAAGAATACACCTTTTCTCAAGGACACATGGAACATTCTCAGGATAGACCATATCTTGGGTCACAAAGCAGGCCTCAGTGAATTTAAGAAAACTGAAATCATATCAGGCACCTTTTCTGACCACAACACTGTGAGATTAGACATCAATTACAAGAAAAAAAACTGTAAAAAACACAAACACATGGAGGTTAAACAATACATTTCTACGTAAAGAACAGACTACTGAAGAAATCAATGGACATTTAAAAATTCCTAGAAAAAATGACAATGAAAACAAGACAACTCAAATCTTATGGAATGGAGCAAAAACAGTTCTAAGAGGAAAAACCTCTTAAATAGCAAAACCTCAAGAAACAAGAGAAAGCTTCAATAGACAACATAACTTTACAGCTATCAGTTCAGTTCAGTCACTCAGTCACATCCAACTCTTTGCAACCCCATGAATTGCAGCATGCCAGGTCTCCCTGTCCATCACCAACTCCCAGAGTTCACCCAAACTCATGTCCATCGAGTTGGTGATGCCATCCAGCCATCTCATCCTAGATCGTGCCCTTCTCCTCCTGCCCCCAATCCCTCTCAGCATCAGGGTCTTTTCCAATGAGTCAACTCTTCACATG
>SJYV01022440.1:0-10959 GCA_006410875.1 Neotragus pygmaeus
ATAAGTACATGGATCTTGAATTTCTAAATGAAAACAATACAAACTTATTCGAATGAAAAGATTTTTCTTTTAAAAGACTTTTATAGTGCTTAGTCATAGAGCACTTCATATGATAAAAGAGCCCTACTTTTGTGTGACTATACAATTATTTTATGAAATCTAGTTGTTTTCAACTAGGAGTGGAAAAGGGAAATTTTTTATGTCTTATGGGATTTTTTTTCTGCTTTGTGCCTTCTCTTGACTAGCAATTTTAGGTAAATCTCTATTCTTCCAAAGTTTCATTTGACTCCTCAATAACCTAGAAGTTATGGGTATGCATGCATACAACAGTGAGCATTCTTAGACTGATTCAGACTTTTGGTCTAGTTAGTAGATATGAGATACTTTTATAAACTCTAGATTCAGTTTAGTCTCTGATGGTATCCCTGGCAGTAGTCAAGAGCAGTGGTACAGATAATCCATCAGCTTGCCCATGATGAAACTTCCAGGCTTTTAGGGGTGTGAATGTGACATGGAGATTGGGAAAGGGCTTGATTTCAAGTCACAGTAACCCAAGTCTGTATACAACCTTGTCACCATTAAAAGAACTCAATATGCTTCAAGTATTGCTTATATATAGATTTTTGGGGGAAAGTTTTTGTATTATGATACATACTTTCACTGAAATAAAATTTTTAAAGATAATTTTCATAGATATTGTGAACAGGGGTAGTCTCAGCTCATCTTCAAAGGAAATAAAGAATGAGATAGTCAAGGTATAGTATTATTGTATTTAAAATTAAAGTAAAATATCGTGGTAGAATTGTTGTGTAGAAAAATAGTATTTGTGTAATTTTAAAATACAGGTGTTGCTGATGCTTTCATGCCTTTAGGTGAACTCGATGAAGACTCAAGTCCAGAGGAGGCTGCCTTTCCTAGATTTCATCCTGAGTCTCGATCTTCAAGTCCAGAGGCTGCCTTTCCTATATTTCATCCTGAGTCTAGATCTTCAGATAACTCTGATATCGTTCAGAACGTGTCTAAACCTGTAAGTGTTTTTAAAACTACACAATTAGTGCAGGGACACATGAGATGTTATAATACCCAGTTAAAATTGTGGACTATCATATCTAGTTATCCCAGTAGAAACATAATCACTGTCAGAAAATGTCACCATTTTTGTGATAGTGCAACTGATACCCAAAATAACAGTGTCAGGAACTAACTATCCAACCTGGCAATAAATCACATAGTATGTTTAAATTGTTATAATATTGAAAACTATGCTATCTAAAAGTATAATCAGTAATTAATATTGCATAATGGCAAAATTCTTAAGATAGTAAGCTGAACTGGGTATTCTTAATTGGTAAGATTTTTTCCAAGATCGTTATTATTGTTTATTTTGAAAACATACTTTCATAGTTTTGTTTTTAAAACTTTTAACAAATAATCGATAATGGTAATATTAACATTTGTTAGTCTGTTAGTATGGTTAAGTCTTAGTTCTAAATCCTATATATAAATTAATCTGTTTTAATTCTTATGACTTCCCTATGAGGTAAGCACAGTTATTTCCCCCATTTTATAGTTGAAACTGAGGCTCAAAGAGTCTAAAGAATTCATCATGGCTGGTAATGATGGATCTGGGATTTCAATCCAGGTTAACCCAAAGTTTTTAAAATACGCACATCCATACATACAGTTAAGTATATACTGGTGGCTCAGACAGTGAAGAATCTGCCTGTAATGCAGGAGACCCGAGTTCCATCCCTTGGTTGGAAAGATCCCGTGGAGAAGGGAATGGCAACCAACTGCACTATTCTTGCCTAGAGAATTCTGTAGACAGAGGAGCCTGGTGGGATACACTCCATGGGATCACAGAGAGTCAGACCCAACTGTGCAACTAACACTTCTACTTTCATATGTACATTTAATTATATGCTTTTAAAAACAGAAGCATTATCTTAGAGCAATGATGTATTTCACAGACCACTGGGGTTCCCTGGGACTCTTTCAAGGGGCCTGTGAGGTCAAAACCGTTGTCTTAGTAACACTAAGACCTTTGCCCTTTTTACTCTGTCAGCATTTGTGCTAGTGGTGCAAAGGCAATGGACCGGAAACTGCTGGTGGCTTAATATGAATTAAGGCAGTGATACCCAACTGTACTAGTAGTTTTTCGATTGGTGATCACCAAGCACTCACAGTAGAAAAATTTCACTTTCACTTAAGAATATCCTTGAAGAAGTAATAAATTGTTTCTAATTTTATTAACAAAACCTTTGAACAAACTTTTTTTAAGTATTCTGTGTGATGAAATGGGTAATATGCATAAAGCATTTCTATATCTGCAGTATGAAGTTTCTCTTGAGGAAAAGCACTTGTGAGAATGAATCACAAACTGAACTGCCTGTTTTTTTTTTTTTAATACAATGCAATTTTTACTTGAAAGGATGACTTGACAAAGCACCATGGAGATTTTTATTGCTGCATAACAATAGTACCACAAACTTAGCAGCTTAAAGCGATATATATTTATTATTTCATGGTTTCTGTGAGTCGGGAGTTAGGGTATGGCCTAACTGGGTCATCTGCTGGGCCAGGCTGCAATCTGTGTCAGGTAGAGAGAGCTGGAGTATCATTTAATACTGCTTCCAGGCTCACATGGTTGTTGGTAGTATCCAGTTCTTTGTGAGTTGTCAGCCTGAAGACATCAATTCTTGCTGCTGTGAACTGGAGCCTGTCCTCAGTTTCTTGCTGTGTAGGCCTTCCTAGCATGACTTGGTTGCTTCCTCAAAGCCAGCAAGGGAAAGATGGGCTTTATAACATAATCATGTACATCCTGTTGCTTTTGCTGAATTCTCTGGGTTAGAAGCAACCACAGGTCCCACCCACACTCAAGAGGAAATTAGACAAGTGTATAAATATCAGGAAGAAATCATGGAGGCCACCTTTAAGATCTGTTCGGCACACACGGTGTTTCAGTACTCAGAAATACACAACCTGCCTCTCATGAAAGAAAACTGATAGTATTCTTGCCAGTGATTTAATTTGGCCTTTCAAGCAAAAAAAAAAAAAAAACTTTTTGAAAACTAGTATCTTTATTCTGAAATTATCATCAGTAATAATATGAGCCCTGGACTAATATTCCAAGGAACCTGGATTGAGAATGAAACTCTAATGATTCTGTCTTTGTTCCTAAGTAGAGCATTGTCCCAACTTCTTTGAACCTCACTTTATTTCTAAAATAAGAACCTTTACCCAGACCACTGGATCTCAAACTTGGATCCTCTTAAGTGTCCACAGGCTGTTGTTTTTTTTTTTAATGTGAACCATTTGAATTTGTTACAGAATTGTTTCTGTTTTATTTTGGGCCAAAGCCTTGGTTTTGGTGGAGAGGCCTGTGGGATCTTAGCTCCTGGACCAGGAATCAAACCCATACACCCTTCATTGGAAGGATAAGCCTTAATCACTGAACGACCAGGGATGTCTCTCCGCAGACTGTTCTTAAGAATAGGTGTACCTAAAGATTGCAGACTACAAGAAATGCAAAAATTATTTGATTTTAGCTAGAATCAGATAAACTCGGTAATTTTCTCATGCTAGAGTAAGCAGCTTGGCATTTAGGGAAAACAAGGAATTCTCTGGCAGTCCAGTGGTTAGGACTTGGCGCTTTCACTGCCATGAGCTTGGGTTCAATCCCTGGTCAGGGAACTAAGATCCCATAAGCTGTACAAGAAGGCCAAAAAAAAAAAAGAGGAAAAAACAAACCACACACACAAAAAAATAAGGAAGCATTATTATTTAAATACAGATAGAGACTTCCCTGGCAGCCCAGTGGTTGAGACTTTGCCTTCCAATTCAGAAGGTGCTGATTTGATCCCTGGTTGGGGAGCTAAGATCCCATATATCTCCAGGCCAAAAAAAAAAATAAAACAGAAACAATCTTGTAACAAATCCAGTAAAGATTTTTTAAATGGTCCATGTCAAAAAAAATCTGTTAAAAAACACAAATGCAGTTATATGAAAATCATTCCTTTGTTGGACCCAGGGAGGAAGAGTAATAAGACATGGGTATCTTTTGTGTTACAAAAGTTAGAAACTAGAGCTCATCCAAACTCAGAATTTTTTGTTTCTGTGGACACAGTTGTTTAATCAGAGTTCCTTAATCAGGTTCACAATCCTAGGGAGCTTTTTTAAACTAGAGATTTTTGTCAGTTGGTTTAGAGTGAGACCTTGGGCATAATAGATTAAAAAAAATAACCTTTCAGGTGATTATGTAGCCACAGTTGAGGATGACATATATTCTCAGATGAATTGAGAATCTTGTGTAAGGGAATTTTCTCTGAAATTTTTAAACCCGTCTTTAACCTCAGTAACTCTTTGGGGCAGGCAAGGTAAGTGTGAAAAAAAGTAAGTGTGATATATTATAAACCATTCAATATATTATTTTTTTGCTTTCAGAAGCCAATTATTTAAAGAATTTTTAAATAATAAAATATTTTATATTTACCTACATTAAAAAAGTAAGAAAGAAAGTAAACATATTGTTGAAGGCACAGACTTTGTAATAAGGCTAACCTGCGTTCTATAGTCCAGCTTCATCAATAACAAGCTGGGTTGTATTGGGAACCTTACTTAACCATATTTAACTTCAGTTTGCCTATTTGTATAAATAAATGTAAATATTTATATAAATACAGGAGATCATTTTAGGTCTTCGTTAGTACTGCTATGACAGCTGCTTAATAGGATACTTCTAGTACAGATCTTCTTGACTTATGATGGGGTTACATCCTAATAAACCCATCACAAGTTGAAAATGCATTTAATAAACTTAACCTACCAAGCCTAGCCTATGTTAAATGTGCTCAGAACACTTACATTTGCCTACAGTTTGGCAAAATCATCTGATACAAAGCCTGTTAGAGTAATTATTAAATATCTCATGTAATTTTTTGAGTACTGTACTGAAAGTGAAAAACAAAATGCTTTTAAGTATATTGATTGTTTGCCCTCATGATCACGTGGCTGACTGTGAGCTGTGGCTTGCCCAGTATTGAACCACATCTCACTAGCCTGAGAAAAGATCAAAATTTGAAGTACGGTTTCTGCTGAATGCTTGTCACTCTCACAGCATCATAATATGGAAAATCACATGTTGAACCATTGTAGGTCTGGGACGGTCTGTACTGTGAAAGAGGCAAGTATATTTTAAGCTAACAACAATTGGTGACTTTTATTTCAGTTGCAGAAGAATAATTTGAATCTCAGAAGTGACTTGCCAATGATTCCACAGTCAAATAAATGGACAGGTCTTCTGAATCCCAGTCCATCACCTTTTATACTTACCGATGTATTTGGTATCTTTCTGAACTACTTTATGAGATGTTAAAAAATCCCAATCTGAGAATTATTTTTAACACGTTATTTGTTGGTTTAAGAATGTATCTGCTCTCTGAAATGGTGGTGTTTAATTGACCAGAATTATCACCTAGGAAAGGACTTAAAGTATGAACTTTGGAAGAAATGTTAAAGAACTATTTGTGGAGTTGCTGATGAATATTTTCCATATTTCTCCAAATATTTGGAGAAAATACCTTGGAGTAAGATTGTGCTTGGTTACAATTAAGTGATATGGCTATTACTGATTTTCTATAATAGGTTTTAAGGCTGAAATGCAGAAATCTGCGTGTTATGCCTGAAATTCTAGGAATGGAATGGTTTGTGTAACCTCGATATGTCTCCATAACTTCTTAACAGTTAGTCTTTGTCAACAGAAAACTTAGTAGCAAAGTAAAAGTCTTAATACCTGATTTGTCTCTCAACTTGTAAGCACAAAACACGCAAGCAAGATCCTTATATTCCCACGATAAAGGTAATATGTATGGGGTTTGGTGTTCAGGGTGGAGGGTTCAGAAGAAACAAGAGAATTTTGTAGAGTCTGTTAATCAAGACTATATTTTAAATACAGGTATCTGTACCTTTTTTTTCACCAAACTTTATGTTGGAAACATTTCTTTTTGTCATTGTCTACTTCTGAAAATCGTAATACTGCATGATAGTTTAATTTATGTAACCATTCCACCATTGTTGGACATACAGGTTTTCAATTTTTGCAATTATAAATAATTCTCCACTATTTTCATTTTCTTAGCATGTATAAATGCTTGGAAGTGAAATATTTAGAATGATTGGCTCAAAGGATATAAACTCTTAACAAAGCCCTCAGTAGATAACTGCCAGAATTTTCTTGGAGAAAAGTTGTACCAATATATAACCTTTACTTTGCTGGTAATATTATTATTTTTTTAATGGTTTATCTAAAACTAACTTCCAGAAAAATTACATAATCCAGAGAGTTATCTTGTACTCTTTACTCAGTAGATGCTAATTTTGATAGCAAGTAATAATTATCTTTATAACTTATTAGTGATTGAATCATTAAGTGTATATTTACAGTATTGATGTACAGTTAAATTTACTTTTATAACTTATTGCAGGATTTTGCAAAGAATTCATCACAAGTTGAGTGTGATGAGCCTTCAGACTTAAAATTCTGCTTGAGCCAGAATACAGTACCACTGTCCCAAGATGGATCCACAGTTTATATAGAAGGTTTGGTTTTGGCACTTTTTGTAAACATAGTAAAAAAGATACTTGATGAATATACATATACTTGATAAATATATATTTACTTGTTGAATATACACATACAGTGAATTTCTATTTTGAAGCCTATATCTTCATGTTACGTTTTTCACATATTGTAAAATGGAATCTAAGGCTTCCCAGGTGACTCAGTGGGTAAAGAATCTTCCTGCAATGCAGGAGACACAAGAGACACGGGTTCAGTATCTCTGAACACGGGTTCAGAGACACGGGGTTCTCTTCCTGGGTCAGGATGATCCCCTGGAGGAGGAAATGACAACCCACTCCAGTATTCTTTGCTGGAGAATCCTATGGACAGAGGAGCCTGATGGGCTGCAGTCCATAGGGTCACAGAGTCTGACGAGCACATATGCATGCAGAAGGGACACTAATTGTTCCTGAATGCCTTTCTTGAGTGATTTTCTATAAAATAATATTTAATGATAGAATTTTTTTTCTTTTTATTAAGTCGGCTAACATATATGTTTTGAGCACTTTGTCACTTGGAGGCAGCCATGCACTGAAAAATTTTCATATAATTTCTGTGAGTCAGGGAAGTCCCTGATACCCTAATACTGTAATTTTTTAAAAAACTACTTGGAAGACCATTAGTGTGAGAAAAAGCACATGATTATAGTTGATTTCAATTAAAGAATTACAGTTCTTTGATTTATACAATAACAAAGTTCTTCATTAACCTGAAATGGTATGCCATGAAAGAGTTTTATCTAGTTGAAAAATTCCTTGTTATCAAAGCAGTTATGTTAGCAAATAAGACATATTATCACTAAGTGGAGAAAGGTACACAGAAATTTTTCTGACTGTTTAAACTGTTTACAAACAAATTAGTATATATTTACCAAATCAAAATAGAAATAATTTATAGTAATATGTGTGCCAAAAATATTTTCCCTTGTCAATACTTGGTTTGATATTCACTTATGTAGGCATCACTTACCTAGTTAGTAAAATAGCCAAGAACCAAAATAAATAAGGAGATGAAATAGATGTCTGAATTTTGATTTTATGAAGCACCATAGTCTTTAATCATAGAAAAAGAAATCTGAATTCTTAAAGCTTCTACTCTCCCTAAGTTACCGTACTGCAAGAGTGAAACTTTGCCCAGATGGTAAATGGGTTATAGTTGATGAGAAAGATAGAGGCTTGAGCCTCTGAATTTTGTAGCCTTTATTAAGTCACCTAACCAATCTCTTTACACCTCAATTCTCTCATTAAAATAGATATTTTTATTTTCTCACATAATGCATTCATTCTCCAGACCTGAAATCAACCATTTAGGTATATAATTTTGATTCTTGCTCTACTTAGCTCAGGGCTTTTTTGAGGCTCAGATAAGTGAAAAGTGAGCAATGCATTAAAGTTATAAAAGAAAATAAACATTGTTAGAATTGATCTCAGTGAGGCAGCAGTGAGTGGTGGCATGAAGTGACATTGGAATTCCCTGCCCAGTAATTGAACCTGGGTAGCCTGGGTTGAAAGCCAGGAATCCTAGCTACCAGACCAGCAAGGGCTACAGGCTAGAAGCTATTTTTCCCTGGATTTTGTCCCACAGTGAAAAATGCAGTTATTACAGAGGCAAAATATGCAGGTACGAAGTTTATTATTAGAGCCAGCACAGCAACAAGTCAGAGAGCACATAGGTAAACTGTTTAGTTGAAATGGAAGCAAGGCAGAGATGCACACCTGGAGAGAGTATGAGCGTGTCCCCCTAGGGAGGAGGAGCACAGTCAAGAGGAGGTTAAATCATTTATGTAGGTCAGTTTTTCTGGGTCTTTGTTTATCTTTAGCCAATTATCTGGTTTCTTTTTCCATGACCTACCCTAGGGCCCTCCTCAACATATATTAGCAACTTTTCCCCAAGATGGTTTCTGGCCCAGAAGCCCTTAGCATCACATACTGTGGGGTGATGCCCTCTCCTTTTTGACCCCCAAGGAACCTTTCTGTACGTGTGAGCTGTCTCCCTTGCCCAGAGGATGGGAAACATATGACCTCCTGATCTTTTAACGGGGTTTAGTTCCACTCTGTCCCTGCCATAAAAAATGCCCAGTGTCTGATTATTTACCCTCTTCCTGTTGCTGGTTTTTATATCATGGTTTAGATTTCAAAGTATAGGTAGGAGTCCAGTTATAAATATATGGTCCCAGAGCCTGTTTGTCTCTTGCTTCAGGAAATGTAAACAAGGCCTAGTAATGAATGTTCAGCCTGGAGCTCATCTTCTCACCCCAGGAAGTGTGAACAGGGGCCCAGTTATAAATGCCTAACCTGGAGCCCATCTGTCTCCTGCTTTGGAATGATGATAATGTGTACTGTGTGTTCAGAATCATGCTTAATGGACCCCTGTCTAGGATGACCATAGGTTCTTGGAGAGGGATGGATTTGAACTTGATTTTGAAGTAGGAGAATAGTATTTTTATTGGTTCTGTTGAAGATAGTGAAACAGCACAAGCCAAAGCCAACAGAGATAAGAAAGTTGAATCAGAATTTAAAACTTGAGCTCAGAGTGATCTTGTTTAACTTGGCGATTTATGCATGCTGTAAAAATTATTATATATAAAACAGCCTCTTGGATAATTGGTTGCCTAGTCCAAATAGCAGTGCCCATTGGTTGTTCAGTTAACCTGAACATCTGGGAAGAATGCTAGTGTGATTACACAGAAATTAGTTCTAAGTACCTGCAATAAAACTGTCAGTAATCATGTGTTTGGAGATGGGAAAGAATCATTTCTGTGTTATCTCAAAAAATGAAACACAGCTCTGACACAGAAACCCACTAATGCAATACTCTTTTCCTGGCATATTAATTTAAATGCAGGTTTAGAATCTTTATCACAAAGTACGTTTGTGTATGCTCAGTCATGTTGGACTCTTTGTGACCCCATGGACTGTAGCCCGCCCAGCTCCTCTGTCCATGGAATTTTCCAGGCAAGAATACTGGAATGAGTTGCCACTTCCTACCCCAGGAGATCTTCCCCACCTAAGGATCCGACCTGTCTCCTGCATTGGCAGGCGAATTCTTTACTACTGCTCCACCTGGGAAGCCCAATTATGTGGTATTTTCAAAAGAGACTTTTTCTGGATGTGGTTACAGCCTAAATAGCCCCACTTTTGCAAATACCCTCAATCGCATAATTCTTTAACCTTTATTAAGGTTATGGTTTTCAAACTCAAAGCTATTCTTAGCAATGAAATCTCTATTCAAACAAAAATTTCATGTAAAAATCTAATTTAAAAAAATACGAGGACAATGTATCTGTGCCCACTCTATTCCCTAAAATGGAACCATTAGGCTCAGGGAAACATAGTTTGAAAGCTATCATACTAACTCCAAACCTTTTCATATGAATAAGTGAGGTATTGGCATTCAGGTTATTTGAGATTAATTGGTTCTACTTTGCCCATAGGAATTATATAGATAGTGTGAACTACCCATCAGGTTGTTTAGTGGGAAAAGAATCAACTCAGTTTTCCATTAGATATCTTGGGACTTTTTCTAAGTATCTTAAGGAGTTTCTCTATGTTTTTAGATTAAAATATGTTTCTTTATTTGAAAGCATTTTAAGAATTCTTTTGCATAAAAAGTTTATCTCATGGATTGTTCAAACTGTGTAGTCCATAATGGCTGTTGTGCAGTTTCCACCTATTGATCATATAAATTTTGATCATTCTTTATTTTCAGTTGTATGATATTGTAGTTCAATTATATTACCTTTATTTCCAAAGTATTCTTATTTAAAGTGTAAGGCCATTTTAGTAGTAGTTGTAAGCAGTATTCTAAAGCAATTTCAAATATCTTTCCCACTATTTTAATCATTGTAGGTCTAGATGAAACTCTGCCTAAAATAAAACATTCTGATATTTATAAAGTAAACACTGTTAATCCACAAAAGCCAAAGATCAACAAAAGTGTTTCTGAAATAGATCCTTGTACTTCATGGTCTTTAATTCATTATTCTTCAGCAACATCATCTTATGTCATGTGGTCAAAAGGTAAATATGAATCTGGAGCATAAAAAAGAAGCTGTATTATTTATACATAAATTTCAGAAATTATGATAAATTTTAAAACTGCTGTTACTGGTTGGATTTAAGGTTAAAAAAGAATTTGAGTCATAAAACTCCTTTATTTTAGGTACACATACCATATCAAATGCCAATAAAACTGGAGCTTTTTTTGTAAGAGCTTGTCCGAAGTGCAATGTTGAGTTCAATCTTTTGGATCCTTTGAAATACCACATGAAGGTAAAACATTTTTGAAATTTGGTTTTTAAAAATATTCACAAATCTCTGAAAATTTTAGTATTAAAATAT
>SJYV01022442.1:0-24826 GCA_006410875.1 Neotragus pygmaeus
GGCACACAGCCCAAAAATCTGTGCAGGGCCACCATGGCACAGAGCTTGGAACTCATCACTAGCCAACCACGGAACACAACCTGGACCTCCTAACTGGGTGACTGCAGAACACAGGCCGGACCTCTGTGCCACACACAGCCTAAACTTCAGTGAAGGGTGACTGTAGCACACAGCCCGGAACTCGTTGCCAGCCGACAGAGGAATACTGCCCGGACCTTGGCGCAGGGCTGCCATTGCACACAGCCCAAACCTCAGTGAAGGGCGACTGCAGCACACATCCCAGAAATCTGTGCAGGGCGACAGCGGCACTGAGCCTGGAACTCATCGCTAGTTGACTGCAAAACACAGCCAGGACCTCGGCACAGGGCGACCTGGCTAAACAGGACAGACCTCATAGCAGGGCTACCACGGAACACAGCCCGGACCTCGGCGAAGGGCAACTGAAGCACACAGCCCAAAACTCAGTGACGGGCGACCACATCACACAGCCCGGACCTCGGCTCAGGGTGAAGGTGGCACACAGGCCGGACCTCGGGGCAGAGCGACCGCGGAACACAGACCGACCTCAGCGCAGTGTGACCGTGGCACACAGGCCGGACCTCAGGGAAGGGTGACCGGGGCACACAGGCCGAACCTCAGTGAAGAGCGACCACGGCACACAGCCCAGAAATCTGTGCAGGGCGACCGTGGCACAGTGCTCAGAACACATCGCTAGCCAACCCTCAATACAGCCCGGACATTGGCACAGGGCGACTGAGGCAAACAGGCCATACCACGGAGCAGGGCGACTGCAGCACAAAACCCGGAACTCGGCACAGGGCAATGGCGGAACACAGCCCAAAATTCAGTGAAGGGCGACTGTGGCACACAGCTCAGAAATCGTCGCCAGCCAACTGTGGAAGACAGCCCGGACCTCGGAACAGGGTGACCGCAGCACACAGCCCAAACATCGGCACAGGGCTACCATAG
Organism: Neotragus pygmaeus; assembly: GCA_006410875.1. Classification (NCBI taxonomy): domain Eukaryota; kingdom Metazoa; phylum Chordata; class Mammalia; order Artiodactyla; family Bovidae; genus Neotragus; species Neotragus pygmaeus. The sequence goes on from SJYV01022442.1 coordinate 970, forward strand.
CACACAGCCCAAACCTCTGTGAAGGGCGACCTCAGAACCCAGCCCAGAAATCTGAGCAGGGCGACCGTGGCACAGAGCATGGAACTCGTCGCTAGCTGATGGCGGAACACAGCCCGGACCTCGGGACACGGTGAGTACGGCAAACAGGCCGGACCTTGTCACAGGGCGAGCAAGGCACACAGCCCAGACCTCCGTGAAGGGCGACCAAGGTACACAGACCAAAACTCAGTGAAGAGCGACCGCATCACATAGTCTGGAACTCGTCACTAGCTGACCGTGGAAGACAGCCCGGACTTCGGTGCAGGGCAACCGCGGCACACAGCCCGAAACTCAGAGAAGGACGACCACATCACACAGCCTGGAACTCGCTGCTAGCTGACTGCAGAACACAGTCCGGACCTCAGAGCAGGGTGACCGTGACGCTCAGCCCGGACCTTAGCGCAGGGCGATAGCGACACATATGCCGGACCCCGGTGCATGGTGACCGTGGCACACAGGCCTGANAGCACCATATCTAACTTATCTCACTTAGCATAAAGCCTTTAAAACCTATGTTACCGTAAGAGGCAGGATTCCTTTCTCAAGGATGACTAATATTCCATTGTTACATACACATATATGCATGTATTCTATATGTCTTACATTTTCTTTATCCATTTATTCATTGACAGACACAGGTTGTTTCTATATTTTGACTAATTGCAAATAATGCTAAAGTGAATGTGTGAGTGCAAGCATTACTTCAATATTCTGTTTTCATTTCTTTTAGATGTATACCCCAAAGTGGAATTGCTGGATTATATGATAGTTATTTTTAATCTTTTAAGGAGCTTCTATACTGTTTTCCACAGTGGCTGCACCAATTTACATTCCCCCAATGTACAAGGTTCTCTTTTCTCCATACCATCACCAATGCTTTTTATCTCCTGATGTTTTAATGATAGCCATTTTAACAGCTGTGAGATGGTATTTCATTGAGACTTTGATTTATATGTTTCTGATAATTAGTGATATTGAGCACCTTTTCCAGTACCTGTTGGCCATTTGTATGTCTTCTCTGGAATAATGTCTACTCAGTTCCTCTGTTTGTTTTTAAATTGGATTGTTTAGTTTTAAGCTGTTAAGTTGTATGGCTTTATATATATATTGGACATTAATGCTTTATCAGATATATGATTTGCAATTATTTTTCTCTCACTCCATAGGTTGTCTTTTTATATTGTTTGCTTCTTTTGCTGTGCAGAAGTTTTTTACTTTAATGTATCTTATTATTTTTGCTATCATTATCTTTCCTTTTGATGTCAAATCTAAAAAAAATTATTACCTTAAAGTCTCCACCAAAAAGTATTAGAACTAATAATTGAATTCAGTAAACTTGCAGGATACCAGATTAGCATACAGAAATCTCTTACTTTTCTGCACACTAATAAATGACTTGTCAGAAAGAGAAAGCAAGAAAACAATTCCATGGACGTGTACACACATATTTTAAATGGATAACCAACAAGGACTTCCTGTATAGCACCAGAAACTCTGTGCAATGTTATGTGGCAGCCTGAATGGGAGGAGAGTTTGGGAGAGAATGGATACATGTGTATGTATGGCTCAGCTGCTTTGTTCTCCACCTGAAATTATCACAACATTATTAATTGGCTATATGCCAATACAAAATAAATTTTTTTTTAAAAATCTCATTTACAATTGCATCAAAAAGAATAAAATAGGAATAAATTTAATCAAGGGGGTAATGGTTAAATTCTAAAAACTGTAAAACATTAATGAAGGAAATTGAAGATGAAGCAAAGAACTTGAAAAATATTTCATGTTCGTGGATTGGAAGAATTAATATTGTTAAAGTGTTCATACCACCCAAAGCAATCTACAGATTTAATGCATCAAGATACCCAAGACACTTTTCACAGAACTAAGACAAATAATCTTAAATTTTTATAGAACCACAGAAGACATCAAATAACCAACGCAATCTTGAGAAAGAAAAACAGAGCTGGAGGTATCATGCTCCCTGACTTCAGGCTATACTACAAAGCTACAGTAATCAAAATAACATGGTACTGGCACAAAAACAGACACATAGATCAACAGAATAGAGAGCCCAGAAGTAAACCCACACACATATGGCCAATTAATCTATGACAAAGGAGTCAAAAATATAAAATGGAGAAAAAACAATGTGTTCAGTAAGTGATATTGGTGAAACTGGACAGCTACATGTAAAAGAGTGAAATTAGAGTATTTTCTCACACCATATATAAAAATAAACTCAAAGTGGATTAAAGACCTAAATTTAAAACTGGAAGCCACAAAACTCCTAGAAGAAAGCATAGGTAGTAAATGCTTTGACATAAGTCCTAGCAATATTTTTTTGATCTTTCTCTGCAGGCAAAGGAAATAAAAGCAAAAATAAAGAAATGAGACCTAATTAAACTTAAAGGCTTTTGCACCATGAAGGATACTATCATCAAAATGAAAAGACAGTTTACCAAATGGGAGAAGATAATTGCAAATGATTTATCTGATAAGGGGTAAGGGGTTAATATACAAAATATATAGAGAGCTCATACAGCTCAATATCAAATAAGCAAATGACTCAATTTTAAAATGATCAAAACATCTGATTAGATATTTTCCCAAAAATACATACAGATGGCCAAAATGTACATAAGAAGATGCTCAATATCACCAATCATCAGAGAAATGCAGACCAAAACCACAATGAGCTATTACTTCACATCTGTCAGAATGGTATCATCAAAAAGATAATTAATAATAGTTGTTGGCCAAGATATTGAGAAAAGGGAACAATAGTGCCCTGTTGGTGGTAATGTAAATTGGTATGAACCATTATGGAAAACTGTGTAGAAGTTCCTCAAAAATCTGAAAATAGAACTACCATACGATCCACAGTTCCACTGTTATGTACATATCCCAAGAAAAAACTAATTAGAAAATATATATGTTCATAGCAACATTATTTATAAAAGTCAAAATAAGGATGTGATCTCAATATCCAACAACAGATAAATGGATAAAGAAGCTGTGGTTTATATCACAATGTAATATACTCAGCCATAAAAAATAATGAAATTTTGCCTTTGGCAACACATGAATGGACATGGAGAGTGTTATGCTTAAAGAAGTTATACAGAGAGAGACAAATACTGTATGCCTTCACTTATATGTAAAATCTAAAAAAGTACAACAATCAAATAAATATAAAAAAGTAGAAACAGACTCATAGATACAGAGGACAAACTAGTGATTGTAAGTGGTTAATTATAAGGACGGAGGAGGGACAAAATAGGGAAAGGGGATTAAAAGGTACAAACTAATAGGTATAAGGTAAGTAAGATACAAAGATAATGTACAGCACAAGGAGTATAACCAATGTTTTATAATTTCAGTTGAAGTATAATCTATAAAAATATTAAATCACTATGTTGCATACCTGAAACCAATGTAACATTGTAAATCAGCTATACTTCAATTAAAAAAAAGAATGATGTAGGAGAGTAAATTAGTAATAAGAATTTTTCACAGATTAAGATGCTACCATCTCTGCTAAGAATAGAAAGCCACTGAATCAGAAAGTTACCTGCCAGTCAGTATACAGAAGCTTCTCTATTGCCAGTTCCAAAATTACACCACCTCTACTAATCTGGAAGTCATCTGCAGCCAGGACATCCTCTGCAGTCAGGACATCGCTGCTTGTTACTGGCTCAGGAACCACAGTGAGTTTGTCACAATCCACCACAGCATAGTGGATGCCTTGCAACCTGCCTCCTTCCCCATTTGATTCACTTGCAAATTACAGTTTCACAGGAGTAAAATTGCATGTCAGAGCCCAAATCACATCTGGAATCTGATCAAGAGCAATTCTGGGAAATGCTATGTGTTATATGACTTCTGCTGCTCTAAGGAGATGGAATGGTACTGAATGAGCCAATCCACACTGATGTCTGTGTAAAATCTTCCCCATTCTTAGTTATCTTAAACAGCTTTTATAAGGCAGACATGATATACTTCTTGAAGGTTTTGGGAAATATACCTGTACATTTTTGTTACAAAGAATCTTTTAAACCTACCAATTAAATTTATTTTACACATGAGAAAAGTGGTCAGTTCAGTTCAGTTGCTCAGTCGTGTCTGTCTCTGCGACCTCGTGGGTTGCAGCACACCAGGCTTCCCTGTCCATCACCAACTCCCAGAGCTTGCTCAAACTGATATCCATAGAGTCAGTGATGCCATCCAAACATCTCATCCTCTGTCATCCCCTTCTCCTCCTGCCTTCAATCTTTCCCAGCATCAAGGTCTTTTCCAATGAGTCAATTCTTCGTATCAGGTGGCCAAAGTACTGGAGTTTCAGCTTCAGTACCAGTCCTTCCAATGAATATTGAGGTCTGATTTCCTTTAGGATTGACTGGTTTGATCTCTTCTCTGTCCAAGGGCCTCTCAAGAGTATTTTCCAACACCACAGTTCAACAGCATCAATTCTTCAGCACTCAGCTTTCTTTATGGTCCAACTCTCACATCCATACATGACTATTGAAAAAATCATAGCTTTGACTATATGGACCTTTGTCAGTAAAGTAATGTCTCTGCTTTTTAATATATTGTCTAGGTTTGTCATAGCTTTTCTTCCAAAGAGCAAGCAAGAAAAGGGGCAAGAGAAGTCATATTTGTGTTAATTTATTAATGAATAAAGTATCTGGAAGCTTTTATAAGTAATTGATAAACCTTAGGGCAGGAAGCAATAGTTAGAACTGGACATGGAACAACAGACTGGTTCCAAATAGAAAAAGGAGTACGTCAAGGCTGTATATTGTCACCCTGCTTATTTAACTTATATGCAGAGTACATCATGAGAAACGCTGGGCTGGAAGAAGTACAAGTTGGAATCAAGATTGCTGNGGTGTGGCTCCGGTGGCTGAACTTGGAACGACAAGTCCCACCTTTGGACAGGCCCCCTCGTGGCGCGGTGGCCCCAGGAAGCCCTCTGGTGCTTGGTCTCTGCGTGCTGGTCCACACTCTCTCATTTGATATTAATAACTTCCAGGGAGGGGATGTCTCACAGGGAACTGGTATATTGCCCTAGGACAGCCCTCCCACCGTGCTCCGTCCATTGGAAAGAAGGACAAAGCTCGCATTGGCCTGGAGCCTCAGCCTCTCCAGGTCACCAGGGAAACTGGTTGGAACAGCTGCCCCAGACTGTTGTTATACTGGTTTATCCCCTCCTTCTGTCCCCCCCCCCCCCCCCCCCCCCCCCCCCCGGCNACATCTAGGACATCGAGCAGGGCGACCGCTGCACACAGCCTGAACTTCAGTGAAGGGTAAATGTGGCACACAGCCCGGACTTCGGCACAAGGCTACCATGGCACACAGCCCGGAACTCGGTTCAAGGCTACCTCGGCACACAGCATGGACCTCGGGTCAAGGCGACCATGGCACACAGTCCGGACCTCTGCTCGGGGCGACTGCGACACGCAGCCACAGACGTCAGCACAGGGCAACCGTGGCACAAAGCCCGAACGTCAGTGAAAGGCGACTGTGGAACACAGCCCGGAAATCTGTGCAGGGCAATAGCGGCACAGAGCCCGGAACATGTCACTAGCCGACCACAGAAAACAGCCCTCACCTCAGTGCAGGTCGACTGCAGCACACAAATTGGACATTGGTGCAGGGCTACCGCGGCACACAGCCTGAACCTCAGTGAAGGGTGACTGTAGCACACAGCCAAGAAATCTGTGCAGGGTGATGGCGGCACACAGCCCGAACCTCAGTGAAGGGTGACTGCGGCACACAAAATGGGACTCGTCACTAGCCGACCATGGAACAAAGCCCGGACTTCAGTGCAGGGCGACTGCAGCACACATCTCAAACCTCAGTGAAAGGCAACCACAGCACACATCCTGGACCTTGATGCAAGGTGACCCTGGAACACAGCACAGACGTTGGCAGATGTTCACCGTGGCACAAATGCAGAATCTTGCCGCAGTGTGACCGCAGCACAAAGGCCGGACCTAGGTTCAGGGAGACCATGGCACACAGCCGGGACCTCGATGCAGGGCGACCGCGACACACAGCCCAAACCTCAGTGAAGGGCGACCGCGGCACACAGCCCAGAAATCTGTGCAGGGTGACCATGGCACAGAGCTCGGAACACATCGCTAGCCAAAGGTGAACACAGCCCAGACCTCAGAACAGGGCGACCGCAGCACACAGGCCATACCACAGGGCAGGGCGACTGTGGCACACAACCTGGACCTCAGCGCAGGGCCATGGCAGCACACAGCGTGAAATTCAGTGAAGGGCAACAGTGACACACAGCTTGGAAATCGTCGTCAGTCAACCGCGGAAATCAGCCCAGACCTCGGCGCAGGGCGACTGTGGCACACAGCCCGGACCTCTCCAGAAGACTACCTCGGCACACAGCGCGGACCTGGGAACAAGGTGACCGTGGCACACAGCGGGATCCTCAGTGAAGGGCGACCGCAGCACACTGCCCGGAAATCTGTGCAGGCGACCTGGGTACAGAGCTCNACGTCCATCGAGTCCGTGATGCCATCCAGCCATCTCATCCTCTGTCGTCCCCTTCTCCTCTTGCCCCCATTCCCTCCCAGCATCAGGGTCTAGAATGGGCTAAAACTGATGCTTGATAAAGTTATTAGCAACAGAATTGTAATTTGGCTTTGCACAAATACAATTGATACAGCATTATCCCAAGAAAACCATTTACTTGAAGAGGTTATAGAGATCATCTGTTTATATGGGCTAATGATTATTAAGGTTGTTTGGGGTGAATATAAAGTGGTTATAGGTTGTAATCCAGTACAATGCGTTTAGGGGATTATTTTGATTATCTTAGAACATAAATATTCTCTATTTATATTTTATCATTTGCTGTTTTAAGCATCTACTGCTGTTTATACATGCGGTCCCCAAAATGCACCAAGGTGCCCAGGGCATTGCAGCAAATTCCCCAGGAGTGCCCTGGGATATTTTAAAATTTCAAGGGAACCATGATGATCTCAGCATCTGTGAGACACCATGCAAGCTACTAATTTGAGAGAGTTCACAATTTCAACTTCATACTACTTCCTCTACTACAATGATAATCTTTGGGAAACTGGAATCTTAATGATTATGTTGAAAAAAAAAAAAAAAAAAAANGAAGTTGTTGTTTTCTGCCAAATATCAACATGAATCAGCCATAGGTATACATATGTCCCTTCCCTCCCATCTTCTTCCCTAGCCCACCCCTGTAGGTTGTTAGAGATCCCCTGTTTGAGTTCCCTGAGTCAGTCAGCAGATTCGCATTGGCTCTGTACTTTGTATATGGTAATGTAAGTTTCCATGTTACTGTCTCCATACATGTCACCCTCTCCTTCCTCCCCTTCCCCCTCTATGTGTTCTCTGTGTCTGTTTCTCCAGATNGTTCCCTGAGTCAGTCAGCAGATTCGCATTGGCTCTGTACTTTGTATATGGTAATGTAAGTTTCCATGTTACTGTCTCCATACATGTCACCCTCTCCTTCCTCCCCTTCCCCCTCTATGTGTTCTCTGTGTCTGTTTCTCCAGATCTTTTTAATATGTGTTGAAGTTCGTTTGCAAGTATTTTAATTTTGCATCAGTATTCATCAGGGGTATTGGTTTCTAGTTTTCCTTTCTTGTGTCTTTGGGAAATCAGCAAACTATTAGAACCATGCTTGCTTCATAGAATTAGCGACATTAGTGGTAATTCTTTTGTAAATATTTGGTAGAATTTGGTCCTGTATTTTTTTTAGAGGTTTCTGACTACTTTTTAAATCTCTCTAGTTATGATTGGCTTCCTTGATGGCTCAAATCATAAAGGATCTGCCTGCATTGTGGGAGACCCAGGTTCTATCCCTGGGTTGGAAGCTTCCCCTGAGAAAGGAATGGCTCTCTAGACCAGTCTTCTTGTCTGGAGAAATTCCGTGGACAGAGGAGCCTTGTGGGCTACAGTGCATGAGGTCACAAAGAGTCAGACACGACTGAGTGGCTAACACTTTCACTTTCAACGCTTCTCAATTTTTTTATTTCTTAGTAAGTAAAACAGTTTGTATGTTTCTAAGAATTTGCCAGTATCTCCTATATACTGTCACTGATAGGCATTATTGGTCATAGTACTTCCTTATCTTTAGGAGAAGGCAATGGCAACCCACTCCAGTACTCTTGCCTGGAAAATCCCATGGACAGAGGAGCCTGGTAGGCTGCAGTCCATGGGGTTGCACAGAGTTGGACACGACTGAAGCGACTTAGCAACTTCCTTATCTTTAGAAACTTTCTTTGACATCAGTTGTGATCACTCCTGTTTGATATCTGTTTTTACTTTTTTCTTTTGTCCTTAGTCTAGGTGGGGGTTTTCCTATACAGTTTTTTCAAAACATCAACTCTTGGTTTGTTGATTTTTATATTTTCCTATTTTCTACTGTATCTCTGGTTTAATCTTTCTTATTTACATGTTTCCTTCTGCTAAACTTGAGTTTAGTTTGTTTTCCTTTTTCTGCTTCCTAGAGGTCTAAAAATAGATTTCAGGTTTAAGTCTTTTCTCTTTTTTACTGTAAGCATTTAACCTTTCAGACTTTCCTTTTAGTACAGTGGTCTCTGTGTGTTATAAATTTTGTAATGNTAAACTTGAGTTTAGTTTGTTTTCCTTTTTCTGCTTCCTAGAGGTCTAAAAATAGATTTCAGGTTTAAGTCTTTTCTCTTTTTTACTGTAAGCATTTAACCTTTCAGACTTTCCTTTTAGTACATGGTCTCTGTGTGTTATAAATTTTGTAATGTTGTCTTTTCGTTTTTATCCATGTATTTAAAAATTTCCTTGTGATTTTTTTCTTAGACCTATTTGTGGTGTAAGAGTGAGTTGTTTAATGTCCACATGTGAGGAATTTTCTTTTTTTCTTGTGTTTATTTTGTTGTTCTTAGGGAAGATACTTTTATGGTATCAGTCTCTTAAATTGGTTAATTTTGGCCTAACATGTGGTCTCTCATAGAGAATGTTTTATGTGTCCTTGAGATACATGTGTTTTCTACTTTTGTTGGGCCATGTGATCTGTACATGCCAGTTCAATGTTTGCTTCATTTGTCTGAGAGATCTAGTGTTATATGTATATATATTTTTACTTGTTTCAGCTTTTTGGTAAATTGACTGTTTTATCATTATATAATATTTATCTCATTGCACTTTTTTCTTCTTCTGTTTATTTTGTCTGATATAACAGTCTCCCCTGCTCTCTTTAGGATGGACTGTCTTTTTCCATCCTTTCACTTTTCACCTTTCCATGTCCTTAGGTTTGTGACTACTACCTGTTTCAAATCTCGGAAAAACTCTGTGTCACTTGCCCTGTGTTTTACCTCCTCTTACTTCTTCTAGTGACACCTGCTCCTGTGCATCCTATGGTGGTGAAGACAGGCCCCCTGGACAGCTCCTTTCATGTCACTGTAATTTCAGAAGGAATGTATTGAATGTTTCCTTCCCATCATGATGTTTCTTCACATAGTCTTGCTTAATAACTGTACTTTTTTTCCATATTCTTTTTTGCCATGAGTTGTAATTCTCCAAGAAGTTTTTTTACTTTGCTGTTGTGATAATTCTTTTTTGTCATAATCTAATGACTCTTCNAAACTCAGTGAAGGGCTACCGCGGCACACAGCCCAAACGTCAGTGAAGGACGACTGTGGCACACAGCCCTTACCTCGTCGCCAGCCAACCGTGGAACACAGCACGGACCTTGGCGCAAGGCGACCGTGGCACACAACTCGGACATCGGTGCAGGGCTACCATGGCACACAGCCCAAATCTCATTGAAGGGCGACCGCAGCACACAGCCTAGAAATCTGTGCTGGATGACAGTGGCACAGAGCCTGGGACTCGTTGCTAGTCAACTGCCAAACACAGCCAGGACCTCGGCAAAGGGAGACCACGGAAAACAGGTCGGACCTGGGCGCAGGGTGACCACAGCACACAGCCCGGACCTCAGCGAAGGGCGACTGAGGCACACAGCTCGAAACTGAGTGCAGGGCGACCGCGTCGGAATTCATTGCTAACCGAACGCGGAACACAGCCCGGACTTCAGTGCAGGTTGTCTGCGGCAAACAGTCTGGGCCTCGGAACAAGGCTACCACAGCACACAGCCTGGACCACTGTGCAGGTCGCCTACGGCACTTCACCTCAGTGAAGGGCGACAGCAGCACACAGCTGGGAAATCTGTGCAGAGCAACCGTGGCACAGAGCTTGGAACTCGTCGCTAGCCAACAGTGGAACACAGCCTGGACATCGGCACAGGGCACCCGCGGTACACAGGCCGGACCTCGGCGCAGGGTGACCGCGAAACACAGCCTGAACCTCATTGAAGGGCGATTGCAGCACTCAGCCCGGAACTCGTCGCCAGCCAACAGCGGAACACAGCCCGGACTTCGGCAAGGTTGACCGTGGCACACAGCCCGGATATCAGAGCATGTCTACCGCGGTACACTGCCCGAACCTCAGTGAAGGGCAACCGCAGAGCACAGCCCAGAAATCTGTATAGGGAGCCCACGTCACAGAGCCTGTAACTCGTCACTAGCCGACCACAGAACACAGCCCGGACCTCGGTGTAGGGCGACCACGGAAAACAGGGCGGACATCGTTGAAGGGTGACAACGAAACTCAGGCCAGAATTTGGCACACGGCAACCACGGAACATAACCCGAACCTCAGTGAAAGGCGAAGGAGGCACACAGCACGGAACTAGTCACTAGCCGACCGGGAAACACAGCCCAGACTTCGGAGAAGGGCGACCGCAGCACACAGACCGATCCTCAATGAAGGGCGACTGCAGCACAAAACCCGGACTTCAGTGCAAGGCTAACATGGCACACAGCCCAAACCTTGGGGCAGTGGAACCGTGGGACACAGCCCGAACCTCAACGAAGGGCAATCGCAGCACACAGCCCAGACCTCGGCACAAGGCTACTGTGGCACACAGCCCAGAATTCGATTCAAGGCTACCGTGGCACACAGATCAGACCTCGGCACAGGGCGACGGTCACACACAGGCAGAACCTCAGTGAATAGAGACCGCAGCACCCAGCCTGGAAATCTGTGCAGGGAGACCAGGGTACAGAGATCGGAACTCGTCACTAGCTGACCACGGAACACAGCCCGGACCTCGGCACAGGGAGACCATGGCAAACAGGACGAAACGCATCTCAAACCGATGGCAGAACACAGCCCAGACTTCGGCACAGGGCGACCGCGGCACACAGGCCGGACCTCGGCGCAGGGTGACTGCGGCACACAGCCTGAACCTCGGCACAGGGCGACCACAGCACACAGGCCGGACCTCAGCACAGGGGGACCACGGCACCCAGCCTGGACTTCTGGAGAATGCTACCGCGGCACACAGCCTGAACCTTGGCAAAGAGGAACTGCGGCACAGATCCGGGAACAGGTCGCAAACCGAGGGCGGAACACAGGCCTGACCTCGGCACAGGGTGACCTCGGCACACAGCCTGGATCTGGGTATACGGCGACCGCGGCACACAGCCCTGACCTGGGAACAAGGCGACTGTGGCACACATCCCAGACCTCTGCAGAAGGCTACCTCGGCACACAGCCTGGACCTCGGAACAGGGCGATCTANGAACGCGGCACACAGCACGGAACTAGTCACCAGCCGACCACGGAACACAGCCTGGACTTCGGTGCAGGGTGACAACGGCACACAGCCCAGACCTCAGCACAGGGGGACCGCGGCACCCAGGCTGGACTTCTGGAGAAGGCTTCCACGGCACACAGCCCAGACCTTGGCAAACAGGAACTGTGGCACAGACCCGGGAACAGGTCGCAAGCCGAGGGCGGAACACAGGCCTGACCTCAGCACAGGGTGACCTCGGCACACAGCCCAGACCTGGGGATATGGCGACCGTGGCACACAGCCCCGACCTCGGAGCAAGGCGACCAAGGCACACATCCCAGACCTCTGCAAAAGGCTACCTCGGCACACAGCCCGGAACTCGGAACAGGGCGATCCAGGCACACAGCACGGACCTCGGCACACAGGGAACACGGCACAGAGCCCAGAACTCGTCGCAAGCCAAGGGCGGAACACAGCCTCGACCTCGGCGCACGGCGACCACGGTAAACAGCACCGATCTCGGGAAATGACGATTGTGGCTCACAGCCTGAACCTCGGTGCAGTGCGACCGTGGCACACAGCTGGATCCTCAGTGAAGGGCAACCGCAGCACACTGCCCGGAAATCTTTGCAGGCAACCTGGGTACAGAGCTCGGAACTCGTTGCTAGCCGACTGCAGGACACAGCCCAGACCTCAGNTGCAGTGCGACCGTGGCACACAGCTGGATCCTCAGTGAAGGGCAACCGCAGCACACTGCCCGGAAATCTTTGCAGGCAACCTGGGTACAGAGCTCGGAACTCGTTGCTAGCCGACTGCAGGACACAGCCCAGACCTCAGCGAAGGGCGACCATGCAAAAAGGACGGAACTCTTTTCCAGCAGACGGCGGAACACAGCCCGAACCTCGGCACAGGACGGCCGCGGCACACAGGCCAGACCTCAGCGCACGGTGACTGGGGCACACACGATGTTCTCGTTGCAGGGCAACCACAGCACACAGCCCAAACCTCAGTTAAGGGCGACCGTGGCACACAGCCCAAAAATCTGTGCAGGGTGACCGTGGCACAGAGATTGGATCTCATCGCTAGCCAACCACGGAACACAGCCTGGACATCTGCACTGGGTGACTGTGGCACTCAGGCCGGACCTCGGTGCGGGGCGACCGCGGAACACAGCCCAAAACTCAGTGAGGGTGACCGTGTCACACAGCCTGGAACTCATCGCTAGTCGACCATGGAACTCAGCCTGGACTTCAGTGCAGGGTGACTGCGGCACACAGTCCGGGCCTCAGAGCAAGGCTACCGCAGCACACAGCCTGGACCTTTGCGCAGATCGCCTATGGTACACAGCCTGAACCTCACTGAAGGGCGACAGCGGCACACAGCCCGGAAATATGTGCATAGCGACCATGGCACAGAGCTGGGAACTCGTCGCTAGACAACTGCAAAACAGCCCGGACCTCGGCACAGGGCGATCATGGTACACAGGCCAGACCTCGGCACAGGCGACCGCGGAACACAGCCCGAACCTCAGTGAAGGGCGACTGCAGCACTGAGCCCGGATCTCATCGCCAGCCAACTGCAAAACACAGCCTGGACCTCGGCACAGGGCAATCGCGGAAGACAGCCCGAACCTCAGTGAAGGATTAATGCAGCACTCAGCCCGGATCTTGTCGCCATCCGACCGCAGAACACAGCCCGGAACTCNATCGCCAGCCAACTGCAAAACACAGCCTGGACCTCGGCACAGGGCAATCGCGGAAGACAGCCCGAACCTCAGTGAAGGATTAATGCAGCACTCAGCCCGGATCTTGTCGCCATCCGACCGCAGAACACAGCCCGGAACTCGGCACAGCACGACCGCGGCACACAGCCCGGATATCGGAGCAGGTGTACCGCGGCACACATCCAGAACCTCAGTGAAGGGCAACCGCGGCACACAGACCAAAAATCTGTGCAGGACGACCGTGGCACAGAGCTTGGAACTCATCGCTTGCCAACCGCGGAACACAGCCCGGACCTCCGCACTGGGTGACCGCGGCACACAGGACGGGCCTCTGCGCAGGGTGACTGCGGAACACAGCACGGAACTTCGCGCAGGGTGACCGCCGCACACAGCCGGAAGGTCAATGAATGGCGAACGTGGCACACAGCACGGAACTAGTCACCAGCTGACCACGGAAGACAGCCCGGACTTCGGTGCAGGGCGACAATGGCACACAGCCTAGAGCTCAGCACAGGGGGACCGCGGCACCCAGCCTGGAATTCTGGAGAAGGCTTCCACAGCACACAGCCCGGATCTTGGCAAAGAGGAACTGTGGCACAGACCCGGGAACAGGTCGCAAGCCGAGGGCGGAACTCAGGCCTGACCTCGGCACAGGGCGACCTCGGCCCACAGCCCGGACCTGGGGATATGGTGACCGCGGCACAGCACTCCGACCTTGGAACAAGGCAACCGCGGCACACATCCCAGACCTCTGCAGAAGGCTACCTCGGCACATAGCCCGGATCTCAGAACAGGGCAATCTAGGCACACAGCACAGACCTCGGCACAGAGGGAATGTGGCACAGAGCCCGGAGCTCATTGCAAGCCGAGGGCGGAAAACAGCCTCGACCTCGGCGCAGGGTGACTGCGGCAAACAGCCCGAACCACAGTAAAGAGTGACTGAGGAACACAGCACGGACTTCAGCACAGCGCGACCCTGGCTCACAGCACCAATCTCGGGAAATGACGACCGTGGCTCACAGCCTGAACCTCAGTGCAGTGCGACCGCAGCACACAGCTGGATCCTCAGTGAAGGGCAACCGCAGCACACTGCCCGGAAATCTGTGCAGGCAACCTGGATACAGAGCTCGGAACTCATTGCTAGCCGACCGCAGAACACAGCCCAGACCTCGGCGTAGGGCGACCATGCAAAAAGGACGGAACTCTTTTCCAGCAGACGGCGGAACACAGCCCGGACCTTGGCACAGGACGGCCGCCGCACACAGGCCAGACCTCAGCGCAGGTTGACCACAGCACACACCATGTTCTCACTGCAGGGCAACCACGGCACACAGCCCGAACCTCAGTTAAGGGCGACCGCGGCACACAGCCCAAAAATCTGTGCAGGGTGACCGTGGCACAGAGCTTGGATCTCGTCGCTAGCCAACCACAGAACACAGCCCGGACCTCTGCACTGGGTGACCGCGGCACTCAGGCCGGACGTCGGTGCGGGGCGACCGCGGAACACAGCCCGAAACTCAGTGAGGGCAACCGTGTCACACAGCCCGGAACTCGTCGCTAGCCGACCATGGAACTCAACCTGGACTTCAGTGCAGGGTGACTGCGGCACACAGTCCGGGCCTCGGAGCAAGGCTACCGCAGCACACAGCCTGGACCTTTGCGCAGGTCGCCTACGGCACACAGCCCGAACCTCATTGAAGGGCGACAGCGGCACACAGCCCGGAAATATGTGCATATCGACCATGGCACAGAGCTCGGAACTCATCACTAGACAACTGCGAAACACAGCCCGGANAGCAAGGCTACCGCAGCACACAGCCTGGACCTTTGCGCAGGTCGCCTACGGCACACAGCCCGAACCTCATTGAAGGGCGACAGCGGCACACAGCCCGGAAATATGTGCATATCGACCATGGCACAGAGCTCGGAACTCATCACTAGACAACTGCGAAACACAGCCCGGACCTCGGCACAGGGCAATCGAGGTACACAGGCCAGACCTCGGGGCAGGCGATGGCGGAACACAGCCTGAACCTCAGTGAAGGGCAACTGCAGCACTGAGCCCGGATCTCGTTGCCAGCCAACTGCGGAACACAGCCTGGACCTTGGCACAGGGCAATGGCAGAAGACAGCCCGAACCCCAGTGAAGGACTAATGCAGCACTCAGCCCGGATCTTGTTGCCAGCCGACCGCAGAACACAGCCCGGACCTCGGCACAGCACGATCGTGGCACACAGCCCGGATATCGGAGCAGGTGTACCGCGGCACACATCCCGAACCTCAGTGAAGGGCGAGCAAGTCACACATCCCGGACCTCGATGAAAGGCGACCCTGGTAAACAGCATGGACGTCGGCAGATCGCGAGTGCGGCACACACCCAGTACCTCGTCGCAGTGTGACCGTGACACAGAGCCCAGAACTCATCACTAGCCGACCGCTGAACATAGCCCGGACCTCGGCGCAGGGCGACTGTGGCACACAGCCTGGCCCTGATGCGGGGCGACCATGGCACACAGCCCAGACCTTGGTGCAGGGTGACCGCAGCACACAACCCGAACCACAGTGAATGGCGATGGTGGCACACAGCCCGGAAATTTGTGGAGGGCAACCACAGCCCAGAACCCGGAACTCGTTGCTAGACAACCGTGGAACACAGCCCGTACCGCGGCGCAAGGCGAGCGCAGCACACAGACCGTACGTCGCTGCATGGCGACACTGGCACACATCACGGATCTCGGCACAGGGCAACTGCAGAACACAGCCAGGACCGTGGCGCAGGGCGACACTGGGACACAGCACGGACCTCGGCTGATGGCAATCGCATCACACAGCCCAGACCTCTTCGCAGAGCGACCGTGTCACAGAGCCTGGAACTCTTTGCTAGCCGACCATGGAACACAGCCCGGAACTCGGTGCAGGGCGACTGCGGCACACATCCTGGACCTCGGTGAAGGGCGACCGTGTCACACAGCTGAGAAATCTGTGCAGGGTGATGGTGGCACAGAGCTCGGAACTCGTTGCTAGCCAACCGCAGAACACAGCTAAAACCTCACGAAAGGGCGACTGAGGCACACAGCCCAGAACTCGTCGCCAGGCGACTGGAACACAGCCCAGACCTTAGCACTGGGCGACCGCGGAACACAGTTCAGACTTTGGCGAAGGGCTACTGTGGCACACAGCCCGAACCTCAGTGATGGGCGACCACAGCACACAGCCCGGAGCTCGACTAAAGGCGACCCTGGCACACAGCACGAACATAGGCAGATGGAGACTGTGGCACACACCACNCAGACTTTGGCGAAGGGCTACTGTGGCACACAGCCCGAACCTCAGTGATGGGCGACCACAGCACACAGCCCGGAGCTCGACTAAAGGCGACCCTGGCACACAGCACGAACATAGGCAGATGGAGACTGTGGCACACACCACGGACCTTGTTGCAGTGCGACCGCAGCACAGAGCCTGGAACTCATCACTAGCTGACCACGGAACACAGCCTGGACCTCACTGCAGGGTGACTGCAGCATACAGCCCAGATCTCGGTGCAGGGTGACTGCGGCACACAGCCCCTATATCAGTGCAGGGCTACACTGGCACACATCATGGAGCTCAGCGCCGAGCAAAGGTGGCTCACAGCCCGGACTTCAGCGCAGGGTTACACTGGCACACAGAACGGACCTCAGCTGAGGGTGACCTCATCACACAGCCCGGACCTCGGTGCAGAGCGACCGCAGAATAGAGACCGGAACTCAGGGCAGGACGACCGTGGCACACAGCCTGGACCTCCACGCAGGACGACCGCGGCACACAGCCCGAACTTCAGTGAAGTTGACTGTGGCATACAGCCCAGAACTAGTCTCCAGCGAACCGTGGAGCACAGCCCGCATCTTGGCTCCGGGTGACGGTGGCACAAACCCAGACATCGGCGCCAGGCAATAACGGCACACAGCCCGAACCTCAGTGAAGGGCGACTGCAGCAAGGAGCCCAGAAATCTGTGCAGGGCAACCATGGCAAAGAGCCAGGAACTCATCGCTAGCCTATCACGGAACACAGCCCAGACTTTGACATAGGGCGACCACGGCAAACAGGCTGGACCTCATCACATGGCGACCACGGCACACAGCCCGGACCTCGGTGAAGGGCCACTGTGGGACACAGCCTGAACCTCAGTGAAGGGTGACCGCAGCACAAAGCCCAGAAATCTGTGCAGGGTGACCGTGCACAGAGCCAGGAACTCATCGCTAGCCAATCGCGGAACAGAGCCCAGACCTCGGCACTGGGCGACCATGGCAAACAGACCGGACCTTGTCACAGGGCGACCACGGCACACAGCCTGGACCTCGGCAAAGAGCGACCGTGGCACAGAGCCCAAAACTCAGTGAAGGGCGACCGTGATACACAGCCCGGAACTTGTCGCTAGCCAACTGCGGAACACAGCGGGTAGCTTGGCGCAGGGTGACTGTGACACACAGGCCAGACCTCAGTTCACGGCGACAGCGGCACACAGGCCGGACCTCGTTGTAGGGCGACCGCAGAACACAGACCGAACCTCAGTGAAGGGCGACTGCGGCACACAGCCCGGAACTCGTCACCAGCCGACCGCGGAACACAGCCCGGACCTCGGGAGATGGCGACCGCGGCAAAGAGCCCAGACTTTAGAACAGGGAGACTGCGGCACAAGGCCCGGACCTCGGGAGATTGCGACCGTGGTACACAGCGTGGACTTCAGAACGGGGTGACTGCGGCACTCAGGCGGGACCTCCACAGAAGGCTGCTACGGCACACAGCCTGTACCTTGGAACAGTGCGACCGTGGCACACAGCATGCACCTCGTCACAGAAGGACAGCGGCACAGAGCCCAGAACTCATGACAACCCGAGGGCGGAAGACAGCCCGGACCTCGGGACACGGCGACTGTGGCACACAGCCTGAACCTCAGAGAAGAGCAACTGAGGCAAACAGCACGGATCTTAGTGCAGGGCGACACTGGCACACAGCACGGAACTCGGGAGATGGCGACCATGTCACACAGCCCAGATATCGGTGCAGGGCGATTATGGCACATAGCCTGGACCTCAGCCAAGGCTACCGCGGCACACGGCCCAGACCTCAGCACAGGGCGACCGCGGCACACAGCCCTAACCTCAGTAAAGGGCGACCGTGGAACACAGCACAGAAATCTGTGCAGGGCGACTGTGGCACAGCACTCGGAACTCGTTGCTAGCCAACCACGGTACACATCCCGGACCTTGGCACATGGTGACCGCGGGACACAGGCTGGACTTTGGCGCAGGGTGACCATGGCACACAGCCCAAACCTCAGTGAAGCGCGACTGTGGCACACAGCACGGAACTTGTCGCCACCCGAATGTGGAAAACAGTCCAGACCTCTGCAAACGGTAACCGCGGCACACAGCCCGGACCTCATTGAAGGCTGACAGCATCACACAGCCCGGAACTCCTCACTAGCCGACCACGGAACACTGCCCAGAATTCGGCGCACTGCGACCGTGGCACACAGCCTGGACCTCGGCACAGGGTAACCGCAGCACACAGCCTGAACCTCAGAGAAGAGCGACCGAGGCACACAGCATGGACCTCGGCACAGGGCGACCATTGCACACAGCATGGACCTGGGTAGATAGCGACCCTTGTACACAGCACGGACCTTGACTAATGGTGACCCTGGCACACAGCACGAACATAGGCAGATGGAGACTGCGGCACACACCACGGACCTTGTTGCAGTGCGACCATGGCACAGAGCCTGGAACTCATCACTAGCTGACCACGGAACACAGCCTGGACCTCACTGCAGGGTTACCGCAGCATAAAGCCCGGATCTCAGTGCAGGGTGACTGCGGCACACAGCCCCGATATCAGTACAGGGCGACACTGGAACACAGCATGGAGCTCGGCACCGGGCAAAGGAGGCTCACATCCCGGACCTTGGCGCAGGGTTACACTGACACACAGAACAGACCTCAGCTGATGGTGACCGCATCACACAGCCCGGACCTAGGTGCAGAGCGACTGCAGCATAGAGCCCGGAACTCGTAACTAGCTGACCGTGGAACACAGCCAGGACCTCAGTGCAGGGCAACTGCAGCACAGAGCCAGGAACTCGTCGCTAGCCAATCGTGGAACACAGCACAGACCTGCACATAGGGCGACCACGGCAAACAGGCCGGACCTAATCGCACGGTGACAACGGCACACAGCCCGGACCTCGGTGAAGGGCGACCATGGCACACAGCCTGAACCTCAGTGAAGGGCGACCGCAGCACAAAGCCCAGAAATCTGNTGAACTGTGGTGTGGGAGAAGACTCTTGAGAGTCCCTTGGTCTGCAAGGAGATCCAACCAGTCCATCCTAAAGGAGATCAGTCCTGAGTGTTCACTGGTAGGACTGATGCTGAAGCTGAAACTCCAATACTTTGGCCACCTGATGTGAAGAGCTGACTCATTTGAAAAGACCCTGGTGCTTGGAAAGATTGAGGGCAGGAGGAGAAGGGGATGACAGAGGATGAGATGGTTGGATGACATCTCCGACTCAGTGGACATGGGTTGGGTGGACTCCAGTAGCTGGTGATGGACAGGGAGGCCTGCTGTGCTGTGGTTCATGGGGTCGCAAAGAGTCAGACACGACTGAGCGACTGAACCGAACTGAATGTTCCTCTCTGTCTTTGGAAACTTTCTTTGCTCTGAAGTAGTTTATCTTATAGTAATACTGCCATTTCTGCTTTCTTTTGATTAATGTTTCCCCGTCATTTTACTTTTTAACCTGTCTATATCATTATAATTGAAAATGAGTTTCACGTAGACAGCATATAGTTGGGTCACATTTTAAATTTACTCTGCCGATCTCTGTATTTGGATCACTTCTGTTAATATAATTATCGATACGTTAGAGCTTAAGTCTGCCTGTTTATTTATTTACTCATGTATTGTTTTCTTTTGTTCTGTGTTTTGTTTTTCTTTTCTTATGGGTTCCTTGAACAGTTTCTAGAATTCCATTTTGACTTATCTACAGTAAGTTCCTAAAGGATGTTTTCACTGGCTATAACATCACGGGTAGATGGTTGTTTTCTTTCAGCACTTGAAAAATGTGCCACTGCCCCTGCGCTATCTGATGATGAACCTGATGTCATTTGAATTGTTTTCTCCTATAGCGACTGTCATTTCCCTCTCAGTACTTTCAAGATAGTTTTCTTTTTCTTTAGTTTCCAGATGTTTGATTATGATATGTCTCGGTATAAGTTCTTTTGGTTTATCCTGTTTGGGATTCACTCAGCTTCTCGAATCTGTAGGTTTATGTCTTTTCCACATAGGGACATTTCTTGCCATTACGACTTTGAGTACTTTTCAACCATACCCAGTTTGTCCTCTCCTTCCCAGACTCTGATGACAGGAGTGCTACGCCTTTTGTTACAGTCCCACTGGCCTCTCGGGCTTGGCTCAGTCTATTTTTTCTCTGTTGTCAAGACTGTACAGTTTCTATTGTTCTGTCTTTCAGCTCACTGATTCTTTTCTCTGTTCTCTCCATTATGCTATTGAACCCATCCATTCAGTTTTCTTATTTTGGTTGTTGCATTTTTCAGTTCTAAAATTTCCATTTGACTCTTCCATATATATTCTGTATCTCTGCTGAGATTTTCTCTATTTTCTCTTGTTTCAGGGAGCNACTTACCATCTTACTTGGGTTTCTCTTACCTTGGGCATGGGGTATCTTTTCACAGCTGCTCCAGCAAAGTGCAGCTGCTGCTCCTTACCTTGGACGAGGGCTATCTCCTCACCGCCGCCCTTCCTGACCTTCAACTTGGGATAGCTCCTCTAGGCCCTCCTGTGCCCTCACAGCCACAGGTCCTTGGACGTGGGGTGGCTCCTCCCAGCCGCTGCCCTTGGCCTTGGGTGCTGGGTGGCTCCTCCCAGCTGCTGCCTCTGACCTCGGATGCAGGGTAGCTCCTCTTGGCTGTTCCTGCACCATCGCAGACTGGCATTCTTGGCTGCTGCCCCTGACCTTGGACGTGGGGTAGCTCTCTTGGCCGCCACCCTTCAGGCATGGGGTCCTCCTGGCTCTGCCCCAACTTCAGACATGGGGTGGCTCCTCCCGGCCGCCCCTGACCTCGGATGCAGCGTAGCTACTCTCAGCCACCACCCTTGGCCTCGGACATGGGGTAGCTCTTCTTGGCCGCCGCCCTTCCGGCATGGGGTCCTCCTGGCTTCTGCCCCTGACCTCAGATGTGGGGTGGCTCCTCCCGGCTGCCCCTGTCCTCGGACATGACATAGCTTCTTTCGGCCACTGCCCCTGGCCTCGGACGTGTGGTAGTTCCTCTCAGCCACACTTAGTGCACCGGTCGCAGCCACCCAACTTTTATTAACCATTAATTAATGTATTTATTTTATATGAACTAAAAAGATAGCACCAAATTGATCTATTATAAATAAAAATAAGGAGGCAGGGTTATAAGTCTTTCAAATTCCAACTCTTGCCTCTTTTTCATTTGGTCCTGAGGAATGATTAATGTGTCCTAATTTCTATTTTAGTAAGTAGGTTTTCAGCAAGGTTCCCCTGAGGCCTAGCAAGTTCAGACAGATAGAAAAGAAGATGCATCTAGGAAAATGTTAGGCACCAAGGAATTAATCTAAATTTCCTTTTCACAGCCATTCTTCAGTTTATACAACAACTTTTGGATACCTAATCTATTCATAAAGTTATGATTCCAGTCTGTTTATTCTTACTGATACTTTTCAAACCAGAAACAAATGAGATCAGGTATAATTCATTAGGGTGTGTGATAAAAGTTCCATTTGGTAGGACTTCCTTAATTCATATCTGAAGATTTGGACCTTTGGTTTCAGAAGAATATAACTATTGCTATCACACACACACACAAAGGCTGCCTGGCGGGGGGGGTGGTCCGGGAACATAAGGAATTAATTTTTTAAGTTGGCAACTCTTTATAAATGGAAGAAAGAAAGCCTCCTCTGCCTACTGATGGTTTCCTATTAAGGCATCATTTAGAAACTCTAGACTTCATCATGAAAGGAATCCTTGGTGGGCAGGGTCATTAATCAACACCATTAATATTAAGAATGATTTTGGATTCTTTTATTCCCATAAGAAAAATCTTTNGTGGCACAGAGCCCAAAACTCAGTGAAGGGCGACCGTGATACACAGCCCGGAACTTGTCGCTAGCCAACCGCAGAACACAGCGAGTAGCTTGGCGCAGGGTGACTGTGAAACACAGGCCACACCTCAGAACACGGCGACAGCAGCACACAGGCCGGACCTCGGTGTAGGGTGACCTCGGAACACAGTCCGAACCTCAGTGAAGGGCAACTGCGGCACACAGCACGGAACTCGTCACCAGCCGACCGCGGAACACAGCCTGGACCTCGGGAGATGGCGACCGCGGCAAAGAGCCCAGATTTTGGAACAGGGCGACCACGGCACACAGCCCGGACCTCGGGGGATTGAGACCGTGGTACACAGCCCGGACTTCGGAACAGGGTGATCGGGGCACAAAGGCCGGACCTCTGCAGAAGGCTGCACGGCACACAGCTTGTACCTTGGAACAGGGCGACCGTGGCACACAGCATGCACCTCGTCACAGAGGGACAGCGGCACAGAGCCCAGAACTCATGACAACCCGAGGGAGGAACACAGCCCGGACCTCGGGACATGGCGACTGTGGCACACAGCCCGAACCACAGTGANACAGGGCGACCGTGGCACACAGCATGCACCTCGTCACAGAGGGACAGCGGCACAGAGCCCAGAACTCATGACAACCCGAGGGAGGAACACAGCCCGGACCTCGGGACATGGCGACTGTGGCACACAGCCCGAACCACAGTGAAGAGCAACCGAGGCACACAGCATGGATCTTGGTGCAGGGCGACACTTGCACAGAGCACGGAATTCAGGAGATGGCGACCATGTCACACAACCCAGATATCAGTTCAGGGCAACTACGGCACATAGCCTGGACCTCAGCCCAAGGCAACCGTGGCACACAGCCCAGACCTCGGTGCAGGGTGACCGCAGCACACAGCGCTAACCTCAGTGAAGGGCGACCGTGGAACACAGCCCAGAAATCTGTGCAGGGCGACCGTGGCACAGCGCTCAGAACTCGTCGCTAGCCAACCGTGGTACACAGCACGGACCTCGGCACATGGTGACTGCGGCACACAGCCCGAACTTCAGTGAAGGGTGACTGTGGCACACAGCATAGAACTTGTCGCCACCCGACCGTGGAACACAGCCCAGACCTCTGCACAGGGTAACCGCAGCACACAGCCCGGATCTCAGTGAAGGCTGACTGCATCACACAGCCCAGAACTCCTCACTAGCCGACCACGGAACACTGCTCGGACTTCAGCGCACTGCGATCTCGGCACACAGTCGGACATCGGCGCAGGGTGACTGCGGCACACATTCTGAACCTCAGTGAAGGGCGAGCAGGGCACACAGC
>SJYV01022443.1:0-40264 GCA_006410875.1 Neotragus pygmaeus
TTTTTTTCAACTTCTGTGTTTTAAACCTTCATAAACTGAATATCTGTGGCTGAGGAGCCATTCCAGAACTATGTGAACTCGTGTTTTATTTCTAGCTACTATAGCATTTATTTTCTTAGAAGGACCAGGCTACTTGTTATTCTGAACATGCCCCAGGAGGCCCTCCCCTCTGTGCCTTTGCTTACTCAGTCCTAGAAAGAATGCTCCTCCGGACAAATAAAGCTCTTCTTCCAGACTGAATTTAGATGACAACACCTCCATGAAACTCTCCCCAGGACATCTAGCAGGAATGATCTCCTGCTCCCTTGTACACTAAACACACACACACAATATTCTACTTGTGGCTGGCTTCTTTCTGCATGCCTTTCTACACTCCAAGACTGTAAACTTGAAGCACAAACACTGGCCACTAGTAAGTGAACATCGGACCTCTTCTTATGGTGCAGTTGAAGCTGTGATGCCTCTTTTCCCCTTTTCCTGTATCAGGATGGTGAATTCAGTTGTGGAACAATTGAGAGGGAACTCTAGAACAGCTAGTGAAATTGGCATTCTTTTCTTACAAAGTGAAAGGAACCCCTAACCTTCATGGACCTTGAAATAGATTACACCTCCATGAGCCAGTCTAACCACAGCTCCAATACCTGTGTGGGAACTGGCACATCCTTAGTAACCAATAAATGTCTGTGAAATAAATGAAATAAATGAGTGGGAGCTCAGGAATACATGGAGATGCATTACTTCTGGGCAGAACCAGGTGGCTCACCGTGAGATTTACAACTCGTAGTAGCCCAACACTTTGCAGGGGCGTGACAGTTCTGATTATAAAATGTAGCCCAGGAAATTAAATCGCTACATACAGGTGATGAATTTGTTGCTGAAAACCATCTCACTGAATAAAGAAGGCTCAGTGTTAGGGAGGTAAGAGGGGAGAGTTAAGTGAAATGTAAACATGATACAAAACCAGCTCCTAAGTTCTGCACTGCCTTCTGCACTGTTTAGACAGAAGAGGCCCTCAGAGTGTCCAGAAATTTAGTTTGATGTGGTCTGCTGGAAGAGGACTCTCAGCTTTAGGGTGGAGTCACACGTCTATCCTGAATTCTGGCTGGGGGATGTCACTGTGGTCCAGTTCATCAGTGTTGTATTGCCAGCGGTCCACAGTTTGCCTCTCAGCAATCTGACTGAGTCAGTCATGACGTAGAGCATCATCTGCTCTGGTTTCACAAGGTAATGAATTCTTTACAAATAAAATAATGGCCTGTTGTTACCTCGGAATGGTTTCCGATCTAAGCATTGTGCCTAAGAAGTCACTCAGTCATGTCCAGCTCTTTGCTATCCCGTGGACTGTAGCCTGCCAGGCTTCCCTGTCCGTGGAATTCTCCAGGCGAGAATAGTGGAGTGGGTTGCTGTGCCCTTCTCTGGGAGATCTCCCCAACCCAGGGATCAAACCCAGGTCTCCTGCATTGCAGGCAGATTGTTTACTGTCTGGGCCACCAGGGAAGCCCTAGATTTATGTAGCTGGAGGTATTTTTAAACCCTTGATTTTAACTATGCTTGTTCAGTATTCATCCTAACTCTCATAGACTAAAATGCAAGAAGCATCATGCCTGTTTGAAAAGGAGAAGGGAAAGATACTTAAGAGAATGCGGTCAATGAAAGGAAGATCTGTTTGCCCCTTTTATGCTGAAATTGGGAATCAGAGACATTGATTGGAAAGAAAGGGAGAATAGTTGTTGCAGGTGAAAATATGAGACCTGTACCAATACGTAATTGAAACAAGAGGGAGATTGATAATGTGCACAAAGTTTTGGTGTGGTTGCCCAGTTCTAGCTCTTGTCCCTTCTCCACTCCAGCCCTTACTCAGATCACCATCACACACCACTGTCCTTTGATTACTAGGGCAGGGAGCAGCTTTCCTGTCTGAATGGTGTTTGATACAATTCCAGCTGGGAAAAGTACTGCAGTCCACTGACCGAACAGGGGGAATTTACAAAAGTTGTTGTGTTTAAAATGGATCCAGGCATTTTGTGGTCTCTTTTATTGAATGAAGTCAGTGTCAGATATAGTAGAAATTAGGAGAAGATACTGTGTGTTTGGCAGCCAACATTCGAAACTGTCAAGGAAAAGCTGGATTCTGTGGTTAGATGAATAAAACTTACTAAGGTACTTAAAAACATGACCCAAGTAAGGGATTGTTATTAACGACTTTTCCAAGAAGGACTATTTCTTGCCCTTCTTTAAGTCATCATAGTCAAAGTTACCAAAAGGCTTATTGAGACCATGCTGGGAAAGCCTGCCGTCGTGCACATTTGCCAGGCAGTTGCCGAGCCTCCGTGTACAGTGGTGCCATGTGGGTTTGGCATGTTTGAGCATTTAGCCTGGTGCCGGCAGCGTTGTGGGGACTCAGTTAACACTGATGGAAAGAAGGAATACTGGGCAGAGAATGGACCTACCATTTGAAACGTGCAATCTCATGGACTTTCTGAGGTAGCATGGTTATGAGAGTTAGAATTTGAAAAGATGAAGTCATTAATTAACTCTCACCTTTCATGAATAGATATCCCAAGATTTGGTGGCTTAGCTCTAAAGAAGCCTTTTTTTTCTTAATGTGTTTACTTTGCTACTTTAGCACTTGCAGCCCAAACTAATGGGGAATTGTCTTTCCTAAGATGTTCATTCTCTGGAGTTGAAAGCTACTTACTAAATATTCAATACTTAATAGAAAGTCAGTATTTAGTAAATATTTCTTGATTTATTGATTGTATAATTAATATATATAATCCACCAATGTAGTTAATACAGCATCAAAAATTCTGCCCACATCTTGGAACCCTTCTCATTTTTGTAATTTTGATCCTTTATTACCTGGATTTGATTGTTTCCAAAGCCTGAATGCTCTGGGCCCTATAAAAAAGCTGTATAACTGAAGTTCCATTTCACAGTGCCCTGTGGAGACTTGGGTCTAATTATACATCGTGGAATGCCTCTGGCCCTTGTATGTTTTGCTCGCATCTTGATAATAGAATCTTAAATTATTCTGATCTTGTTATCAAGGTCTGGGAGTCAAATCTCTACATCTTTTCATTTCATCTTCATTAAGCCTATTCCTTTTTCTTTTTCTTTTTTTTCATGAGGACTGCTTTTTAAACTTTAATTTTATTATACAGGATTAACTGTCTACACTGTCACAATCAATTCAGTCAAAAATTCAATTAGATTTGGTTTTTGGCATCATAGAAACAATTCATCTGATAATTAATGTGAATTTTTCCCCAATTGATCAATGTTCTTATGTTGTTTAGACAAAACCAGAGGTTCGTCATGTCTTTGACCGAATGAATACGGTACTCTACATGTGGTTTGAGGATCACAAACCACTTTTCTTGTTACATGCTATTTGTTACCTTCATGATAGTAATAACTAATGACTGGCTTGTTCCCTCATCTCTGTGTTTCCGTTTTTGTCATTAGAACTGATTGCATTTCTTAGACTATGTTAATTAAAAGTTCCCAACTGGAATCAGGTTAGATTTGTTTTTCTTTCTGAATTACCATTCTTAATAGTTTATACATGCCTCTCTATTCTAATAAGTATTTATTTTCTTCCTCTTCAACTAGGATCACTTTATACTTATATGTTGTGTATGGTTTGCATAGCTGCGTATTATTGATCAAGAGTTTAATTCTCCTTTGGTTAAACAGTTTGTTTTGAAATTGAAGTTTTGAAAAGCAGAGTTACAGTGAACATGATTTCCAGTGGTATTTGTTAAAAGAAAGATATTCTGAATTAGATTGTCCATTGCCAGGTCATCAGAGATGTTGTTTGAGGGTTTATTTAGGGGTCATATTAAAACAATTTGGCTTCTCAGCAAATACCCTTTGTAATTAGCTGCAGTGTTTACTAGATATTTGTATTGTGCTGAACATTTCCTTCCAGGGAAAACTGAAAAAAGACAAAACTGTGGTGATCAGTGTTGCTTGGGTTTAATTAGATCCATAGTCTTAGGTAGCCAAGTGAGAGTTGCTGCTCTAAAAGTTGTCTTTCCCCAGTGACTATAGCAACAAATGGACACTGGCGAGCATGCCTTGTATGCCCTCCAACAGTGCTGAGTGTTTTAGGCAAGTTATTTTTTAAAATTAATTTATTTTAATTGGAGGCTAATTACTTTATAATATTGTGGTGGTTTTCGCCACACATTCACATGAACCAGCCATGGGTGTACATGTGTCCCCATCCTGAACCCCCCTCCCACCTCCCTCCCCATCCCATCCCTGAGGGTCATCCCAGGGCACCGGCCCTGAGCACCCTGTCTCATGCATCGAACCTGGACTGGCGATCTGTTTCACGTATGATAATATACATGTTTCAATGCTTTTCTCCCAAATCATCCTACCCTCACCCTCTCCCACAGAGTGCAAAAGACTGTTCTATACATCCGTGTCTCATTTGCTGTCTTGCATATAGGGTCATCATTACCATCTTTCTAAATTCCATATTTATGTGTTAGTATACTGTATTGGTGTTTTTCTTTCTGGCTTACTTCACTCTGTTATTTTTGAAGGGCAGCTATTTATCAAAACACACACACACACAAAAGAAAATAGAGCTAGCAGAGAAACAAATATTTTTGAGAAAACTACTCTTGATAGTAGGTGTCAGCAATCCAACTAAATTCCATCAAAAGGGCACTGTGTAGAGATGCTCGGCGCCTACTGAGGAGCATAAAGCAGGCCCGGCTCTCAGGGCCTCATGGCACCGCTGCAGCTGGCTCCGGGGAAACAGCAGACAAGACTGCTATGGACAGACCTTGTTCTCTGAGAAGAGAGGCTGGGTGTGCGTCCCGTCTTCTCCATTTCTTGGCTATGTGACCTTGGGCAAGCTCTCTGACTGCGGAGCGTCCTCCTCTGTCAGACGGTGAGGCTGATGGTATGACAGCTGACCCAGGCCCACTTAGCCCATCTGTGCTGACCCTGTGGCCATGGCCTTACATGTACTGATGCATTTCATCTTTTCAGCGGCACCCTGAGGATTAAAGGGGTGTGCCTCGAAAACGTGCCTAAAATTTAAAAAAAGAAATTATAATGGACTCCAGTGTGCATTTCCCACAGAAAACTGTGGCTCTCCAAACTTAGATACTCTGCCAGTGTGGGTTCCAACAACTCTCATGTCTTGCTCACAGTCCTCTTCCTTTGGAGAAGTATAGTTTTGCTGATTGGTTTACCATGGAAGAAGAACCGAAGGGAAAAGCCCCAAAGATGTCAATATCAGTGTCTTCTCTTGTCTCAGAATGCAGTCAGGATTTAGAATGAAGTTCTGAGTTTCCAATGCTGTCTTTTTCATGCTAATTAGAATATAAGTGATCCCTTTCCCAGAGAACTTAGCCTCCTAATTTGGCATTCCTTTTGCAGTCATCTTCATGACTCTCCAGGTATTTATTGATGACTCCCGGTCCCGAGACACCGCATCCGTTTGGGTCGATGGCCACGGCCTTTGGTCATCCCTGCTTCCTGTGGCACTGCCGGACTGGCCTTTGTCAGGGAGAAGCCGCCTTCTGAGTCAGACCACACTCTGGGCCTGAGAGTCCAGGTGGTGTGCAGGGGCACGTCTACCCTAACCTGCTCCTCTGTGCTTTCAGTGTTCTGCCAGTTTCCATACAGGGCAGTTCCCCAGAAGCCGCGCAGTGCTCCAGCACTTAGGACGTGCAGATACAGGTCTGGCTGTGTTCCCCTCTTTAAAGCCAAACTTCTTAAAAGATAATCAACTAGCGTCTGATTTAAACCAAGCTTAATTACATCCTCTCCATAATAGAAACCACTTTCCCTCCGAATTTGGTGATCTGTTTGCTGTTGAAGAGTTATCTAGTCTTCAAATGACCAAGACAGTACATGACAAGCACTGAACTGTGAAATGACTTTTGCTAAATGCTGAGCAGTTTGCAGCTGCCAGCAGAAGAGGGTGCATTGATGGAAAGAGTGAATAAATTCTTTTGGAATGAGCACTTTGGGAGAAAATGCAAACTTTCTGGAAAAGTCAGTCTTGCTTATGTCAGCAATAGGAATGCTTTGAAATTGTTCATAAGCTCATCAAAAGCAACTGGCTATCTCATTATTCACCCAGATCAAGAAAAACCCCAAATCCATATGTCCAGATAAATATTTATTTCACTAGCTTTTAATTTAGGGCTTTAGGAAAAAAAAACCCTGAGTTTTGAGGACTTTTTCTTTCACCTTCTTGGTGAAAACTTTCATAGATTTTAGTGAATACCACAGTAACTTTAGAACAAGAAGAAAGAAAAATTAGCATTCTTGGTGAATAGAAATCAGACTTCTTACAGTTATATGAAGGTGAAATTCAGTATACCTAAAATTACTCAAACTGACTAATAAAAGCAAGTCTAGATGTTTCTTATTAACCTTGGAATGTGCTTGGAAAAGGTCCTGCTAATTCCAGATGTCTAGTATTGGAAAGGGTATCAACAGCGTGACTCATTTGTAGCAGAGAATACCGTTCAAAAATTCTCAAGTGCAGTTTGGTGTACTCAGGCCCAATACGGTTTTCTTTTCTTCCTTATGGTGTTCATTCTGTCTTTCCGTCTTTTGCTCTCTTTCTTTCTGCCTCCCTCTTGCTTTCTTCCTCTCTTCCCTCCCTTCCTTCCCTTTCATCCTTTCTTCCTTCTCCTACCGTAAAAGTAGGAGAAACATTGCAAAATGTGGTGTTTCTAATTTCTTGGTTGCAAATGAAAACCAATTTATATAAGGGAATAAGGTGGTCCAGACTTAGAACTCAGATGTGTTAAGTAAATATTTACTCTGGTTCCACTCCAGGGAGGTAATAGATTTTATTAACATATTTGTTGAGGTCATGGGGCAAGGAAAAGCTTATGCTGTGCTTAAATGCCTGAAGGGCCTTTTCTTTTTCTTTTTTTTCCCTTGTTAGTTAACAAAGGCCAGTATTTTTTATCCTGCTGAAAAGAGCAAATGTCTTATTTTTGTGGCCTGTACTTTTTTATTGTTCACTCACAAACTGCTTAACCTCAAACCAGAGTTTTAAAAAGCTGCTTTATTTTGTTCCTTTGTTCAGAAAATCTCTTCTTAAATATCCTTTATGAGATTTGTTTCCAAGCTTTCTTCTTGTGCTTTTTCTCCTGGTTTACTTTGGGCTGTTATCAGCTGTTTGTACTTTGTTTTGTCTTCATCACTGGAAAGAAAAATCGCCCATTAAAAGTCTAGATTTGAAGTGTTGAACTTAATTCCTTGAGTCCAGTCCACAATTTGGCTCTGCTTAGCATACCAGGCTGACCTCCAGCACAGGGGAGGGTGCCTTGGCAGAAATCTGAGAATTCCTCGATCAGTAACTCCCTTTTTTGGATTTATGGAGCCTTTAGGTGGATTGCTTTATGCTAAGCATTTTCCTATTGGAAAGGAATGAGGCTGGGATGAGAGGAGGTTGCACAGCACAAAA
Source organism: Neotragus pygmaeus (assembly GCA_006410875.1). Classification (NCBI taxonomy): domain Eukaryota; kingdom Metazoa; phylum Chordata; class Mammalia; order Artiodactyla; family Bovidae; genus Neotragus; species Neotragus pygmaeus. The sequence goes on from SJYV01022443.1 coordinate 7,460, forward strand.
TGTTTGCAACCGACCTCCGGTTCAGCGTGCTGGGTTCACCAGCTGCTGCTGCACCCTGCCTTGAAGCACACGCCATCCAAAGCCCCAAACTCACATCATGAACGGTTTCAAAGAGCGGTGACAAAGCAAAGTTGGATAATGTTAACCTTTTGTGGCTTGCTTCTGACTTGATTCCTTGCTCCTCCTTAAGGCTTTGTTTTTATTCTTAGAAATCAATTTAAAAAAACTCAGCAGCCAAAGAGGCAGAATATTATATTGTGGTACACAGTGACTATGAAAGCTCTTTGTGCTGATGATTAATTTCACTTGTAAACACTTTCATTTTGTTGCCAGCGAGGAGACTTCCTTTTCTTTTCTCCGCCTAGTTGAAATCTAGAAATGAAATTCCACAGCTGTCAGGCTCCCACATATTCATCAGCGGCCTCTCAAGATGGCTTCACAACAGGCAGAGTGAAGCTAGAGGATTCTACTGTTAACACTGCTTGTTTCAAACACCCCAGCTCACAAAGGAAAGAACTGAATCCTTTGCCTGCCTGACATGTCATCATGGGCAGTGACATAATCCGCTGCATAATATGAGTAAAACGTGGACACTTTCTGAGCCCATAGTAAACATCTGCACCCAAAGTAAAGTTAATTCGATGGGCTTAATCAGCTTGTGTGCTGTGAACCACAGTTGTCTCCCCGACCCCCATTTCTACAGGTTAAGAACTTATCAGGCCATGGAAAAACCAAGAGTGTCAGCAGATATTGTAGTGCAGCAGGGTCCTAAAAGACCATCCCTTCCTATCTAGCAGGAGGGCATTTGTGGTTGAGTGCAATAGACAAGTGTTTGTAATGCTTTCTCTGTGATTGTCCATTGGTTACCACAGCAAGCTTGTGTGTGACGCACACACACACACTTAAATTAGATCCCTGCACTTTTCACTTAGTTTTTGAACCAGAATTTTTGCCAACTTAGGGACCAACTAACACATTTATTTTACTTTCTAGAACGTGCAGAGATGACATCCAGTGTGTGAGTGACCCACCGTTTTCCTTTTTGTCTTCTGGTTGCAGTGCCTTTTCCCCGCTGTGGACGCCATCTCCAAGCAGCGTTCACAGGGACAGGCAGAGCTCTAAGACTTGGTCTCTAGAGAGACAGCTCAGCGCATCATCTTTTGGCACCATCTAATCCTTGATGTAATACTGTTCAGAGAAAATGATCCTTGTAACTCATTTATGGTTTCAGTTTACATTCTGCCCTCTCACATGACCAGTCACACCTGGGAGCAGACCAGCTTTTGAGGAAGATTCTTAATAGGGCCACTTCAAAGGGTATTTGCAGAAATGAAGTGCATGTGCGTGCACATAAATTCTGTCTTACAGTCCTGGGTTTCATAACCTCCCAGCCAATTAGGCAGAATAAAAGATGTACACACACACGCATGCACACACACACACACTCACACACAGAGTAATTGGCAGAGAGATTATAAAATATACTCCCTTGCTGTTCAAAGAATTAATTATGCAGGTTGGACATCTGCTGCTTTGCTTTACTCTTCTAATTGCAGGGGGTGGGCACCTATCTTTGATAAATCATAAAAGGGCCATTGTTTAAGCACATAGAACCCCACAAAGGGTAGAAAATAATGTTATAATTATGGTTGTTAACAACCAAGCCATGCAGCGTCTTCATCACAGTTTTCTGAGAAGGTATGTTCACTGGTAAAGTAAGCAACATATATATGTGTGGTGCATTTAGGCTCCAAATAAAGCCACAATCCTGCCTTTGTAGATTGTTCTCATCTAACAGTCTCCCCAAAGAAATACTGATAAAGATGGTAAGTGAGTAGAGGGAAATATAGATTTAGAAACAGGTAATAAATAGATATAATTCAAAATTTTCATGCAGTATAGTAGAAGTGATAGAAAGCATGTCAATTAGGTTGATTCTGTACATGGACTATGTTGTTATTCTTTAGTTGCTAAGTTGTGTCTAACTCTTTTCTACCCCATGGACTGTAACTCACCAAGCTCCTCTGTCCATGGGATTTCTGAGACAAGAATACTGGAGTGGGTTCCATTTCCTTTTCCAGGGAATCTTCCTGACCCAGGGATTGAACCCACAGCTCCTGAATTGGCAGGCGAATTCTTTACCACTGAGCTGCCAGAGAAGCCCTAAACTTTGGTTTATTTCTTACAAGATATTCCCATGTGCTTGCATTTCTGAGGTGCTCACACCATCACCACCAAGAGAGAATTTGGTGAAGCTTAAAAAAGGAAGTTGGTTTAATAGGTGTTTATGAAGAACACAAACTTGAATCCAGAAAACTGAATATATGGGAAACAATTTAAGCCATGTGTCCACTTACAGAGCATCATTTGACATATACCAAGAAGAATGAGCAGCTTTGGCATCCAGCAAGAACAGATGACCTCCAAAAAGATAGATCAGCTTATCCTTTTTTCTGACCTACTTGTTATCAGCACTTGAAAGCCCCTCAACCTTCTGTCTTCCTTGGCTTGCATCTGGCAGCCTTTATATACCCTTGCAGATCTGCTCACTGCCACCCTCATTTCCTCTGTTGACAGCACTACTGGATGTCTTGCTAAATGTTGGGTTTTGTTTTTTAAATCTATTGAAAGATATTCTGAGAACTATTACATTTGACATAACCTATACTTTAAAAAAAAATAGCATCACACAATTTATTTCTAGTCAAAACTATGGTTTTTCCACTAGAGGAGTATGGATTTGAGAGTTGGACCATAAAGAAAGCTGAGCGCTGAAGAATTGATGCTTTTGAACTGTGGTGTTGGAGAAGACTCTTGGAAGTCATGTACAAGGAGATCAAGCCAGTCAATCCTAAAGGAAATCAGTCCTGAATATTCATTGGAAGGACTGATGCTGAAGCTAAAGCTCCAATACTTTGGCCTCCTAATACAAAGAACTGACTCACTGGAAGAGAGTCAGTCTTTCTTCTGGGAAAGATTGAAGGCAGAAGGAGAAGGGGATGGCAGAGGATGAGATGGTTGGATGGCATCACGACTTGATGAACTTGAGTTTGAGCAATCTCTGGGAGTTGGTGATGGACAGGGAAGCCTGGCGTGCTGCAGTCCATGGGGTCACAAAGAGTCGGACACCACTGAGCAACTGAACTGAACTGACTCATTTTCTAGGGCTGTCAAAACAGAGTACCACAGACTAGATGACTTAAACAACAGAAATTTACTTTCCACAGTTCTGGAGTCTTGAGGTCTGCAGTCAGCGTTGGCTTCTTCTGAGGCCTCTCTCCTTGGCTTGTAGATGGCCATCTATCTCCCAATGTCCTCAAGTGTCTTCCTTGTGTGAAGGAAGTGTGTGTGTACTAATTTCCTCCTCTTATAGATACACCAGTCGTATGGATTAGGGTCCACCCATATGAACTTATTTTAACTTAATTGCCTCTTTATATACCCTATCTCTAGATACAGTTTGAGGGGCCAGGAGCCTCACATCTGGGCATTAGAGGGAACACAATTCAGCCCCTACCATGTTTAAATGGTCTTTTAGAGGATCCAGCACCCCACTCTCTCCCTCCCCTGCTCCTTGATGTGAGCCCCTAGGTGACAGAAACTCTCTCTTCTGGTGGTATCCAGAGTCTAACTGTCTAGCACACAGTAAGTATTTCAAAAACTCTTGATGAATGCCTGCAAGGACAGAGGTATTCTGAGTTATTTGATAGTAAAGACAAAGACTATCATTGATATTTTTTCTCTTAAGTCATTCATATTTGGCTCAGTTCAGTTCAGTCACTCAGTCGTGTCCAACTCTTTGCAACCCCATGGCCTGCAGCACTCCAGGCCTCCCTGGCCATCACCAACTCCTGGAGTTTACCCAAATGTCCACTGAGTCAGTGATGCCATTGAACCATCTCATCCTCTGTCATCCCCTTCTCCTCTTGCCCTCAATCTTTCCCAGCATCAGGGTCTTTTCAAAAGAGCTCTTTGCATCAGGTGGCCAAAGTATTGGAGTTTCAGCTTCAGCATCAGTCCTTCCAAAGAACACCCAGCACTGATCTCCTTTAGAATGGACAGGTTGGATCTCCTTGCAGTCCAAGGGACTCTCAAGAGTCTTCTCCAACACCACAGTTCAAAAGCATCAATTCTTCAGCACTCAGATTTCTTTATAGTCCAAATCTCACATCCATACCTGACTACTGGAAAAATCATAGCCTTGACTAAGACGTCCTTTGTTGGCAGAATAATGTCTTTGCTTTTTATTTAATATGCTATCTAGGTTGGTCATAACTTTCCTTCCAGAAAGTAAGTGTCTTTTAATTTCATGGCTGCAATCACCATCTGCAGTGATTTTGGAGCCCCCCCCAAAATAAAGTCTGACACTGTTTCCACTGTTTCCCCATCTATTTTCCATGAAGTGATGGGACCAGATGCCATGATCTTCGTTTTCTGAATGTTGAGCTTTAAGCCAACTTTTTCACTCTCCTCTTTCACTTTCATCAAGAGGCTTTTTAGCTCCTCTTCACTTTCTGCCATAAGGGTGGTGTCATCTGCATATCTGAGGTTATTGAGATTTCTCCCGGCAATCTTGATTCCAGCTTGTGTTTCTTCCAGTCCAGCGTTTCTCATGATGTACTCTGCATAGAAGTTAAATAAGCAGGGTGACAATATACAGCCTTGACGTACTCCTTTTCCTATTTGGAACCAGTCTGTTGTTCCATGTCCAGTTCTAACTGTTGCTTCCTGACCTGCATACAGATTTCTCAAGAGGCAGGTTAGGTGGTCTGGTATTCCCATCTCTTTCAGAATTTTCCACAGTTTATTGTGATCCACACAGTCAAAGGCTTTGGCATAGTCAATAAAGCAGAAATAGATGTTTTTCTGGAACTCTCTTGCTTTTTCCATGATCCAGCGGATGTTGGCAATTTGATCTCTGGTTCCTCTGCTATTTCTAAATCCAGCTTGAACATCTGGAAGTTCACAGTTCACATATTTCTGAAGCCTGGTTTGGAGAATTTTGAGCATTACCTTACTAGCATGTGAGATAAGTGTAATTGTGCAGTAGTTTGAGCAGTCTTTGGCATTTCCTTTCTTTGGGATTGGAATGATATTGGTGATAGAATATTGGAATTATTGGAATAATTGGAATTTTTGGTGATAGAAGCAAGGTCCAATGAGCAATATTGGTAAAGAGCAGTATTGCATAGGAACCTGAATGTTAGGTCCATGAATCAAGGCAAATTGGAAGTGGTCAAACAGGAGATGTTAAGAGTGAACCTCGACATTCTAGGAATCAGCGAACTAAAATAGACTGGAATGGGTGAGTTTAACTCAGATGACCTTTATATCTACTACTGTGGGCAGGAATCCTTTAGAAGAAATGCAGTAGCCATCACAGTCAACAAAAGAATTCGAAATGCAGTACTTGGATGCAATCTCAAAAATGACAGAATAATCTTTGTTTGTTTCCAAGGCAAACCATTTAATATCACAGTAATCCAAGTCTATGCCCTGACCAGTAATGCTGCAAAAGCTGAAATTGAACGGTTCTATGAAGACCTACAAGAACTTCTACAACTAACACCCCCAAAAGATGTCCTTTTCATTATATGGGACTAAATGCAAAATTAGAAGTCTAGAAACACCTGGAGTAACAGGCAGATTTGGCCTTGGAGTACAGAATGAAGCAGGGCAAAGGCTAATATGAGTTCTGCCAAGAGAATGCACTGGTCATAGCAAACACCGTCTCCCAGCAACACAAGAGAAGACTCTACACATGGACGTCACCAGATGGTCAACACTGAAATCAGATTGATTATATTCTTTGCAGCCAAAGATGGAGAAGCTCTATACAGTCAACAAAAACAAGACCAGGAGTGGACTGTGGCTCAAATCATGAACTCCTTATTGCCAAATTCAGACTTAAGTTGAAGAAAGTATGGAAAACCACTATAGCATTCAGGTATGACTTAATCAAATCCCTTATGATTATACAGTGGAAGTGAGAAGTAGATTTAAGGTACTAGATTGATAGAGTGCCTGATGAGCTATGGACAGAGGTTCGTGACATTGTACAGGAGACAGGGATCAAGACCATCCCCGAGAAAAAGAATTGCAAAAAAGCAAAATGGCTGTCTTAGGAGAACCTATAAATAGCTGTGAAAAGAAGAGAAACGCAGAGCAAAGGAGAAAAGGAAAGATATATGTATTTGAATGCAGAGGTCCATAGAATAGCAAGAAGAGATAAGAAAGCCTTCCTCAGCAATCATTGCAAATAAATAGAGGGAAACAACAGAATGGGAAAGACTAGAGAGCTCTTCAAGAAGATTAGAGATACCAAGTATGTCTTTCACGCAAAGATGGGCTCAGTAATGAACAAAAATGGTATGGAGCTGACAGAAGCAGAAGATATTACGAAGAGGTGGCAAGAATACACAGAAGAACTATACAAAAATATCTCAACCCAGATAATCACGATGGTGTGATCACTCACCTAGAGCCATATATCCTGGAATGTGAAGTCAAGTGGGCCTTAGGAAGCATCACTATGAACAAAGCTAGTTGAGGTGATGGAATACCAGTTGAGCTATTTCAAATCCTAGAAGATATTGCTGTGAAAGTGCTGCACTCAGTATGTCAGCAAATTTGGAAAGCTCAGCAGTGGCCACAGGACTGGCAAAGGTCAGTTTTCATTGCAATCCCAAAGAAAGGAAATGCCAAAGAATACTCAAAAAAGTTATTCAGATTAGAGTCTTCAAAACACCACAGAATGAAGCTGTTATGTAGGTAGCATGGATTTCCAATGATCTACCACCCTTTCCCCAAACCAAAAAATAATAGTTTATTCCCTTTTAGGTTTCTTGTGTCCAGGGATTTACTGAGTTCTTAAGAGACCAGCCAGGCAGGTGTTAATAATATAAATGAGATTCTTCTGTATCTGCCATTTTGGGGTTAAAATTCTGACTCTGAAGAAGACTATATGAATTTATCACAAAGTCAAAATTAAATTTGTCTTTCCTAACACCTACGATGATTATGATTCACACACTAAAAAAAAAAAAGCCTAATTAGAAATGCCTTTGGTCACCTTATAGATAAATTGATATGTTGCACAAGAGCAAATTTGAGGTATGGAAGGAAGTTTGCTTACTCATGAGTTGCTAACAGATACTCATGTTCCTGAGTTCATTGGCAAATATCATTGTTGTGACTAAGTATAAGAATTTCTGAGAGGCAAGCTATTTTCCCCTACAAATCCAGCCTGGGTTGCTTTAGTATTGATTTTTTGGACCTAGAAGTTAAATGCTAATGTAGTGTCATTTCGTTAAAATAGTATATCACAAAAAACAAAAGAATACATATATAACATTTAATTGATTTTGCTTTTCATTGCATCCATATGGCTACTAAGCTTATATATGTATTTCTATCAATATTTTTGGTTTACAGTGAAATATTTACCTGTCATATTTTTAATTATACTTAGAGCATGCCTTTAAAAGCAGTAATATAGAGATGTCATCATCTTTTATCTGTTTATATTAAGTGAACTTACAGTGGATCCCAATCTGAGATCTAAAATTTCCTAGAGTGGGATTTTGTGTACTGTGATTTTCTTTTAAGCCTCAAAGCAAAGCATGTGTATCTAAGATTACAATTTTGTTTTCTTCACCCATTTCTGGTTAAAGAGAATGTCGTGGTGGCTGTTTGTCCCAAATGAGGCAGATGGTGGAATTTTACTAGAAGGAGCTGAGCAGAGGAGGGGAAAGCTGAGCAAAAGGAAGGAGTTTGAGACTTGGGGAACCACATGGCCCAGAAAACAGGCCCAGTCCAAAGTCAGCAAACAAGCCCAATTCTTGCAGGATGAGCTTTCCAATATTTAAGACCTAAATGTGTATGGTGGCTATGGGCTGGTGTAATTTTGAAAGAGAGGTGTAGACAGTTTGCATTCTGGAATAATTTGAGGGCATCTTTTGGAGAAGGCAATGGCAACCCACTCCAGTACTCTTGCCTGAAAAATCCCATGGACGGAGGAGCCTGGTAGGGTGCCGTCTCTGGGTTGCACAGAGTCGGACACGACTGAAGCAACTTAGCAGTAGCAATAGCAGTTAAAGTGCCAATAACTGAAATCTCGCTTTAGAACTGGGAATCTGGCTTGAGTTTGAGCCTTATCCTGTACACTGTGTGACCGTTCTGAGTTGCAGTTTCCTTTTCTCTGTAATGATAAGACCTATTCACAACTTATAATCAGGATAAATTAGGTAATGTACACAAAATTCCTTTGTTCAGTGGCATGTGCCATAAATGTGACTGGAGTTGAGCAAAGAGAGTTTCTGTTAGACTGTCCCACAGAACCTGCACAGCCCTCCACATTTCATGCCTCAGACCAGAGGGACTGACACTGGGACATTGATATCGTTGCAATGAGCCCAATGATTAGGCTACCACATCTAGCTTTCAAAAACAAACCAAAGGAAGATACATAAGTATTTGATAACTGATTAATGAAGTAAGATTCTTAATGTCATTTATTAAATGTAAAGCTTATTTACAGCATTTATAGAATCAGATCTGCAGGGGATCTCATCTAATTTTCTCCCCTCCCTTAAAGAAGGGCTGTATCAAATGTAAATTGGCCCTGACAGATGGTGATTGGATTCAGTTTCTAAATTTCTTAAGGAAGATTTCACAGTTTCCCTCTCTAAATTCTTTCAGTAATTTAACAATTCTTATGCCAAGTTCTTCCTTACAGCTGACCTAAATCTGTACTTGTAAAAGTCCTTCCTTATCCCCCTCCTCCTGTCTTTTGCCAGAGATAGAGAACAGCTGGCCAGCAGCCTTCTTATGACAATAACCCTTTTCAGTATTGAAAAAAGAGTTACTCAGTTGGACTCAGTCACTCCATCTCGTCCACCCCTGCACCACTCCCCGTTTATCAGCTATTCTCTGAATCATTCATGCCGATGCTGCCGTCTCTCGCCCTGTCCCTGTCTCAGACCCTTCATACTTTCAAGCAGCTGGGCTGACCTGTGGCTCTGGGGAGGAGGCAGGCTGCTGCTTCCTCTCCTCCCTATGCTTTATGCATCATTGAGCCTTCTAATAAATGAATCAGCATAACCCTTAACAATGTTGGGTGAGTACATGACACATTTATCTCATAAACATGGAGTTCTGCAAGGATACTAATCACAGGTTGCTTTGAAAATCGGGCCTCCCAGTCCTTCGTTTGCTTAGCCAGTCAGGCCAGGACGCTACCACTTTGCATGCTAAAGATAACACTGATTGATATCTCTGCTATCTTGAACTTAGTCTTGGAAGACACTGTGCTAAAATTCTCCTCTTGAGTGTGGAAGATGTACATTGAAAGAGAGAATGGGCTTCCCCAGCTTTCTAAGTTGCAACTGGGACATAAGTGATCGCTGAGGACAACTGAGCTCATTACACTGATCCCAAGAGGTTTCAGAGTGGCTCCTCTTTTTAATCTGAATGTGTACGCTTTTCTGTCTCTCTAGGTTTATTACCCAGAGCTTTCTGTCTGGGTCTGTCAAGAACCATTTCCAGACAAGGAAATGGAGGGAAGGCTTCCTAAGGTAAGATCTCCAGCTGACATTTTGTTATGGTGTTTTTTTTTAATATAGAAACAAACAAAAACAGCTATTCCTCATTTTAATACTCATTACTGTCTACTATAATAATCCATTAACCTGATACCATAATCCATAACCTATTATCATCTTGGAAATAACATGTAGTACAAAAAAGAAAAAGGATATCCTGATATCCTGTGATTCTTACAGTTCATATTTTCTTTCTTTCTTGATGCCTGAAGTCCAAAGCAAATTTTCATTTAAGAATAGTGGAACCAACTTGTCAAATATACATTTTACAGGCTTTTTAATTTGTTTGTTCCATTCTGATGTAGATAAATCCAAATATGAATATATCTAACTAAAAGGTCTCTTAAAAGTATAGATGATGATAATTTTTTTGGTAATAATACCTGACTATCTGATAAAATTACCCATGAAACAAAACAGAAAGAATATTAAAAAGCTGCTATATTTTTTCTTCTAAGTTTTAGGCCCCAAAGTATTTTCTATGAACATGCTTTCATTGCTCAGACATTTTCAGTGTGACAGTTCTCTGCCGTAAGAAAATTTGTAAAATTTACATTTTAGATTTCAGCAGCATTTCAAAACAACAATAACAAAAACATTTACCAATTTTTACTGTAGATACCTTTGAACTTTGCTTGTTAGGGCAAATTTCAATTTGACCTTAACCAAGGAGGATTGTATTTTTTACCACTGACCTGTTGATTCTGCAATTTAAAAAAATAGAGACCATTGAAAATACAATTTCCATTTAAAAATTTCTTAAGTGTAATTGACCAATGGAGAGGACTCCCCAACTATTACTGTCATTTCAACTTTGGTAAACTATCTTGAAGTCAAGTCACTCAGTCGTGTCTGACTCTTTGCTACCCATGGACTGTAGCTTACCAGTCCATGGAAGTTTCCAGGCAAGAATACTGGAGTGGGTTGCCATTTCCTTCTCCAGGGGATCTTCTGGACCCAGGGATCGAACCCAGGTCTCCTGTATTGCAGGCGGACGCTTTACCGTCTAAGCCACCAGGGAAGCCCAGACTATCTTACTTGCCCTTAATGATTTCAGCAGTTCCCTACCTTTTACTGACAGGCAGACATTAGTTAAAGAGATTATGTTGACTGGCAGTTTGCACTGAAAGAAAACAGTCCTAAATCACATTTAATCTTTCAGAGAATTTCTGAAGGTCAAGGTCGAAATCATTGGCAAGAAAGTATGTGAACTAAATGATTTGGTCCCTGCCTGGGCTAGACTTTTTCTGATCTTGTAGAGTTGGAGTGGAAGTGAGCAAAAATACAGGAGCTTTATTTAAAACACACTCAAACCCCACCACTGCACCACCAGGGTTGCAGTAGTCTAGACATTCTTTGCTGGACCACCTCAGGGCATAATTCCCCTGAGTAGCTGAGGGTAAGTTGTGATCATGGAAGGGAAGAGGGGGAGTATAGTTTTTTCATTAGTTCCTGCCCCATTCAGGAGTCCAGAGTTCTTGTCTTTGATACTGGTAGCATCAACCACACAAACAAGACTGGCCAAATTCTTCAGCGAGGTCAGCATCCCTCCCTTTCCTCTTGAAAGGCCATCTGAGTCCTGGGCCTTGTCTGCATTGAGGTATGCTCCAGGGGGCTGGTGGAGCCTGGAATTCAGGTCTTCTGTTATTTTGAGTTCTTTCCTCTCTAAATATATGAATAGTATTTTAAGCATAATATATTTGTCCTTTTTCTAGCTGTTGCCTTCTGGAAAAGTACATCTCTGCATAATCATAAGAAAAACAATCCTGGCTTACTTGGCCCAAAACGCATTATTGAGTAACTGGGGGACTCCTGTACCAGCAGTCAGCAGCAGGGAGAGCCACCCAGGAGCACAGTCTCAGGGGGCCCTGGACACGTATCTGTATCTCCTTCTCCAGCCTTTTGGTTTATTCAAGTTCCTCAGTCCTGTAGGGACCATTATATGAGGGATGATGGAGGAAAATAGGACACTTTTTGCATAAAATTCTTCCAAGGTCTAACCTGTAGAAATAAGACATCTTCTTGTCTCCTCTTTGAAATACCTCTTTCTCTTGTTGCAGAAGCTTGAAATTCCTTCAATGGGCACAAAGATATCTTTCTCTCTCTCTCTCTCTCTCTCTCTTTTTTTAATGAATAGGAGGTAGGGACTGAAATCTAGTGAATTCCAGCCTCCAAAGGAAGGATGCACAGAATGTTAGCTCCCCAGAAGCTCCCCAGGGTGTCTCATATCAGAACTCCCTGCAAGGCTTGTCACCACTGCTCTGCTGTCCTGCAGTTACTTGGGTGGCTCCCATATAGCATGTTAATTTTAGGGCAGGCTGGAGGGACTGCTTCTGTCTCTCTTGCCTTAAAATCTAATAGACTGTTCAGTCCATAGTAGGCATGCAGAATGTGAATAATGAAGGAAGGACACATCTGAATATTTGGGGGTCTTGAAAGAGAGAAAAAAAATACTAAAAAATGGTAAATTCAAATCGAATCTCCTTCAAATTTTGTTTTCCTGGAAAAACTTCTTTCCAAATTACCCATGTCCTTTAGAGCATGTAAATGAGGAATAAAATGTTAATTTTCTGGTTTGGCCCTTTGGCGTTTAATGATACCAAACAACCTCTAAATCACAGACTAAGACTGAAGCATTAAAGTACATACTGAGTGGATTATATATACATTCTGAAAATGTTATATGCTCTAAAAGTCTGAGATTAAAAAAAAAATTAGATAAAACAGATGTTTAATATGAGAACTCTGTACGGTAAATAAAACTTCTTAAAGCTGAATTCTCTGTTACATTTAGTTCACTCTGGGGTTGCTGACTGAACTGAACAATTTGGTTTCAAGTTGTTTGGATGTCTCTGATTTCTGAATTCTACAGTTCAGTCACTCAGTCATGTCCAACTCTTTGCAACCCCAGGGACTGAACCTTGCCAGGCTTCCCTGTCCATCACCAACTCCTGGAGCTTTCTCAAACTCATTGAGTTGGTGATACCACCCAACCATCTCATCCTCTGTCATCACCTTCTTCTCCTGCCCTCAATCTTCCCCAGCATCAGGGTCTTTTCCAGTGGTCAGTTCTTCACATCAGGTGGCCAAAGTATTAGAGCTTCAGCTTCATAATCAGTCCTTGCAATGAATTTTCAGGACTGATGTCCTTTAGGATTGACTGGTTGGATCTCCTTGCAGTCCAAGGGACTCTCAAGGGTCTTTTCCAACATCACGGTTCAAAGGCATCAATTCTTTGGTGCTCAGCTTTCTTTATGATCCAACTGTCACATCCATACATGACTACTGGAAAAACCATAGCTTTGATTAGATGGACCTTTGTCAGCAAAGAAACATCTCTGATTTTTAATATGCTGTCTAGTTTGGTCATAGTTTTTCTTCCAAAGAGCAAGTGTCTTTTAATTTGAAGGCTTCAGTCACCATCTGCAGTGATTTTGAAGCCCAAGAAAATAAATTCTGTCACTGGTTCCATTGTCTCCCCATCTGTTTGCCGTGAAGTGATGGGACCGAATGCCGTGGTCTTAGTTTTTTGAATGTTGAGTTTCTTAAAAAGATTCAAATATGGTAATTTGTAGATTACAAAGCATGATTATCACTTTAACCCAAGTACCTGTGTCCAGTCAAATTGGCTTATTATGATCATCCTTTTAGAACCTGTGCCCTTAACAAAAAGAAAACAACAACAAAAAAATCCCAACAGATCTTTTAAAACCATAATGGAATTTTTTTTTTTTTTCCCCGAGAGAATTCCTGTACTTAATGGTTAGTCTAAAAGAGACTCTTGTCATGTGTTCACTGTTTTCATTCCTGAGTGGGGCATAACATCTGGTTTTGATAAGACCTTTATTTTGTGTCATCGCTTGGGCAGATGGGCCTCCTTGTCCTGTCCTCCTGCTGTTTGATTGTGGTGGGGATCTCCACCCTGTGGGCGCTCAATGGGCCCTCAGTCACAGTGTATTTGGATTCTCCCAGTCAGATACACAAATCCTCACTCATCAGGATTGTGAGGACAGACTAGAAGAGCTGCAGTCAGGCCCAACTAGCTGAGTCTCCCACTCTCTGGCCCTGGTTTCCCTCTCGTCACCTCCCCAGCCCCGGCCCACATGATTTCCCTCCCAAACACTCCCCTATCTTTAGTGCCTACTTTTGGTCCTCACTGTAAGGCCTGTAGGGCCTGGGCCACTTGCTTCTAGAATAAAATGTTCATAAATTATATTTGTTGCAGTTGTGATATGCTTTAAATATTTTTACTATGTATTATAAAACAATTATCCCTTTCCATCACAGCCATTCAACTCTTAAAAAAAAAAACAACAACAACCTTAACACTCCTAGGAACACTTCTCACCCAGGCTTCTGTCAGGCCATGTTTGATCCCAGAAACTGTCTTTAGAAACCTGATTTTGGGGAATGCTGCCTCCCACATGGCTGGGCAGCACTTGATTCTACTGCAGCCAAGGTAGCTAGTGTTTGATTACTTCATGGCCTCACAGACCCAATATTTACATTCAGGTGAACTGTGTTTAATATGTAAACTCTGCAAAATGTTGGGAGTTCAAGGATAAAAGTTGGGAGGAAGAAGCAAAAATGTTCAAATGGTTTTCAAAGCATGACTCAGTGTGATTCTTTCTGTGTGTGTCTGTCTGTGTGCTCTTCAGGGAAGACTTCCTGTCCCCAAGGAAGTGAACCGCAAGAAGGATGGCGAGATCGGGGCTGCCCCCCTGACTCCACTTGGCAGCAATGAACTCCACTCCCCAGGAACCAGTTACCTCCACTCTTTTTAATCACCTCCATTTGTATTACATATGGTGTATGGGTATTGATGAGGTCATGGTATCATATATGGGATTTTTTTCTGTGTAAATCATCAAGTGTAAGAAGAAACTATGGGACTCTGAGCCTTGCTTTAGAGATTGTACAGTGGACAAATAGGTATCATCAAACCAGTTTTTAATCATTCTGACTCAAGTGAAAACGCTCAGAATTTCACACTGTGAATCCACGTTTACAACCCTTACAGGTGGGCCTTCAGGCCTGGTTTGCTACGACGATGTCTTCCACAACTCAAACCCCCTCTGCTCTCACACAACCGGTCCACTTCTGCCTTTTCACTCACACAGCTCCTGACTGCTCTTGCAGAGGCTGAGAGTCCCCCCTCCCCTTATTTTTTTTCATTTAGATGTAACAAGCCTAGTAGTTTATGTTCATCAATTGTCTGTATATCTCTATATTTTATCCATGTACTCTTTTGATGTATAGAAGTAGTTTGAAACCCATTGTTTCCTTGTGGTAAGTGACCGACATGCTGCCACAGGGCCCGAGACACTGATGAATGGTGCTATTTTGGACTTTCAACATGCTCCTTGGCGAGGTAGCTCTGATGGAGTTAGTTTTTATTTTCATGTTCTAAGAAGGTGTTGGTACTCTGTTTCCCTGAATGTCGTTCTCTAGACTGGATTGACCTGTTCTCCTTGTGTCTTCGTGTGGCTTTCTTCTTCAGCGTTGTGGGGTGAGCGAGTGCCCCCGCAGAGCAGGAGACGCCCGTCTCCCGGCTGGCACTCCCGGACGCGCAGTCACTGTGGCGGGAGCAATCACAAAACTGTAATTTCCTTGCCAAATCTCTTCCTTTCGGTAGCCTCGCCTGCCTCACTTAGTGAACGAAAAGCAATAATTTGACAGGCGTTTTTGGTGTCTCTCTTGGTTCTTTCATTTGAAAGAATATTCAGGGGGAAAGGGGCAAAAAAAAATTTTTTTTTTTCATTTTATAAATGCCCTCTGGGGGAAAAAAAATTAGCATTTCAGTAGGAACATGAAAGTTACACCTTTCCCAAAAATTAGGTTGAAGAAAATGTCTTTACCAAAAAAAAAAAAAAATTTTTTTTTTAAAGGCAGAGCACTCTTTTTCAACAGTCCTGATAAGCAAGGTGTAGATTTTACATTTTTGTCCTTGCTCCCAATGAAATGGATAAACAAAAATACAATCAGACAATACCATCTACTCACGGAATGTTGTTGTGTTAGCCAGTCTGAAAGCCCACCTTGATTTTTATATAACTGTCTTTTAGCTCTTCCTTTGACAGGGCAGGCTTTGTTCTGAACTGTTCCGCTTCTGACTGTTACACGTCGACTGACGCATGCGCCGCACTTCTTCCTTCTCTTCTCGTTGCCCATTGGCCTGAGTTTCCTGTGCATTTCCCCTTCCCCCGATCTCCTTCGTTAGAGTAGGTATTTCCGCTGTGTAAATAGAGCAAGAAAACAGTATTCTGCATCTGTGGCATTTACGTAGAGTTGCAGTTGTGTACTGCTGAATATGCAGGCTTTTGTAACAATGTGATCTTTACTGATGCACTCAAGACAAGTACCCAATGTATTTTAGCTATTTTAGTAGTATTTGTTCAATAAATATGCAAGCTATATGGTAACTGACTTGACTCATCATTGGAAGGGCCTACTTTTGAATACTTTCACTGTCTCATGTTAATTCATGAGCTCTCAGAGACCCAAAAGTAGATCCAGGGCAAATATCAAAAGAGAGAGAATCAGCTCTGCCTTTCATGCATTTTCCCTTCTGAGGGTTTTATGAGATGAGGGCCTGGGCAACGGCTCTTTGGGATGGTATTTGTAGCGCTGCCTATGGATACAAAGGAGAATTAAACCAAGACCCTTTTATTTCTGTACTTTTGTTTTTCTCTTTCCGTGCACTCCCTCACACCTCAAAACATTCTTTTTTGCCCTTGCCATAAAGACTTACTCTGTGGTGGTTTTCACCTGTACCAAAAGATACCCAACCTTGCTTCTTCCTGGAATATTTGCACATACACACAAAAATGTATAAATGTGTAAGAAAAGTCTTCTAAGTGGGTAGAATTTTGAGATAGAATTTTAAGTCGTGAATTCACATGTACCCAGCTACCTGTAATCTAGTAAATGATAAGATAAGCATCACCAGAACCTTCTGGAGGTCTCCTGGAATGCTGAAACCCAACGATTCAGGGAATTTATTCTCTCCCTGTGTATGAGAAATGCCAGCTGGTCCCTCCTCATCTATTATCTGTGAAACTTCAGTTGGGTTTACACATTAATACAAGTTGTTAAATTGACTGGTAGGGCTTAGCTATTCGGGTTTCGCCAGAACAGGGACTAAGGAGCAGGTCTCTAAGAGCCAGAGCCCACTGGGATGAGGAGACGAGCCCAAGGTAGCACTGCCTCAAGGAGTTCAGGCTTTGGGGAAGGGGGATCGGATGCTGTCTGGGGAATCTTGGTTCTTGACCCCTCTGTTTGTGTCAGGAGGGGTTTTAAACTGGGGAGTTGCTTTTGAAATTAATGCATATCTCACATTTTGGTTAAGATTCTTATTTTATCTTAACGTTTAATCTCATTAAGAGAAAGGAGCTTTAGGGCAGAATTGCCTACTAGAAAAAATTTCAACTGCCTACCAGATGATCGGAATTTGCTCAACTTGGAAGAAAATTTTTAAATGGGGCTACACTGTTTTGGTAGTCCCACCCGAGGTTAGTGCTTCCAAATGTAAGAGAAGTGCTCTTCAAATACAATTACCTTTCATGTTACAATGTTACCATTTTCCTCACTCAGGAGGCTCCCATCACTTGTATGTGTATCACAGCTGTGAGGGGTTACATCTTGCCTTTTTGCTCTTGTTAAACTCAGAACAGAAAACATGATGAGGCCAGGCCGAGGGGTGGTCGTCTGGGTTGCTTTATGCCTCTCTATCTTAATCTTTTGCCACCTAACTTAACAACAGCACTTGATACCTTGGAACAACAGAAGTTTATTGTCTCCTGGATTTGGTTAGTCGGGTCAGGAGTAGCTGAGCTAGTGGCTGTGGCACAGCATTGCTTCTGGGTTTGCAGTCAAGAGGTCAGCAGGCTGCAGTTATCTGAAGGCTTAACCAGGGCTGCAGAGTCAGCTCCCAGTGTGGCTCACTCACATGGCTGTTGGCAGGAGAATTCAGTTCTCCCACGCATGGGCTTCTCCACAGGGTCACTCAAGTGTGCTCATGACCTCTGGCTTTCCCCACAGTGAGTAATTTAAGAGAGAGCTGGGAGCAAGCCATATGCCCGTGACCTGTTCCCAGAAGTCACCATCATCCATCATAGTCTATTCATTAGAAGCAAGTCACTAAGTATAGCTCACAGTCACGGAGAGGGAATTAAGCTCTACCTCCTGAAGGGAGGAGTATCCAAAAATTTGTGGACACATTTGAAAACCAGCACACCATCTGAAGTCAAAGCCTCAGGGTAATTGTAGGCCGGGGGCTGAAAGTGAGAACGGCTGACAGTAGACTCATAGTTATTTCTTTGATTGAAGAAGTTTTGCAATCCTTGGAGCTCCAGAGACTGAAGGCAGAAGAGGAGAGCATCCAGGAACTATAATACTGTTTCTTAACCCACGTGCTATTGACTTTGAAAGGAATATTTAGAAACTGCTATTGAAAGCTATCAAAACAGGGATGCTAGAATAAATGATGTTTAAAGTTCCATCCAACTCAACAGCTTGGGTTTGATGATGACAACTCCCTCGTCCCCTATGAAGCTTGAAACACTAGATAATTGACCATACATTTCAACGTAAAGCAGGATCCATGTTGTGAAAATCAGCTACAACTTATTCAGGATTAATAAAGCTATGGTTTTTCCAGTAGTCATGTATGGATGTGAGAGTTGGACTATAAAGAAAGCCGAGCACCGAATAATTGATGTTTCTGAAGTGTGGTGTTGGAGAAGTCTCTTGAGAGCCCCTTGGACTGCAAGGAGATCCAACCAGTCCATCCTAAATCAGTCCTGAATATTCATTGGAAGGACCAATGCTGAAACTGAGACTCCAGTACTTTGGCCACCTGATGCAACTCATTGAAAGAGACCCTGATGCTGGGAAAGATTGAAGGCAGGAGAAGTAGGGGACGACAGAGGATGAGATGGCTGGATGGCATCACTAACTCGATGGACATGAATTTCAGTAAGCTCCAGGAGTTGGTGATGGACAGGGAAGCCTGGCATGCTGCCGTCCATGGGGTCCCAAAGAGTCAGGTACGACTGAATGTCTGAACTGAACTGAATAAACTGCTGAAATGGAGCTAAGAAACTGGAGCACTAGCCAGTGTCAGAGCAGGAGACCCAAACTCTGATTAAAGACTGCTTTGTTCTCTCTCTAGAGGTAAAAATATTGCCCTGTGGACTTTGGGCAGAGCTTGCTAACCCCAAACCATGGACTAGATATAACTGGCAGACTTGTTTTGCCTGCAAAATGTGTTTTATAAAATTGTTGATTTAATTTCCAGCGTTTACAAATTGGAAGATTTCACGCGAAAATTCAGGCTTGGGGCTTCCTTTGAAAAATGAGAGCTGAATAGCAGCCTCCATCTCTGACGAGGCATGGCCCTCACACATCCAGTCCTCACCCTGCTTTATCTTCTCGTACCCTGTCTGCTTTGTTCATTTACCTCCCCTGTCTCTTTTATTGGCATGTGAGTTTGTAACAGGAGTCTTCTAATTTCATAGATGCTGATGTGCTCATTTGTACCCACAAACGGTCAGAGGACCTTCTAAAATCTTTGTTTGATAGTTGTGAAGGCCAGACTGGAAACAGGCTTCTCGTTACTGGTCCCCAGACAGGGCTGCTGCAGTTCCCTCTGCATCTCCAGGCCCTCTTCTCAACTTTTGAGTTACCCTCCCCCGGTAGTGACTGAGAGTCCTAGGCTAAAACACCTTGGACTGGGTCAGGGTAGACTACATATAGGTCTGAAAAGTGCATGGTCTTCAAACCAGGGTATGTGTACCTCAGGGCATGTGAAGTCTTTCCCAGGAGTCTATGCTCATAGATAGTTTTAAGGAAACTCATTTCTAGATCCTCTATGCATACTGGACTCTTTCCTAAGATTGTTCTGCTAAGAATGAGCCTATGTTTATAATAGTCCTCTCCACATTATTTTAAAAAAGATATAGGTCTCACATCCCAATTCTTAATTTAATACATTGTCCTTAATATGACACAGAAAACCACAGATATGGCAAAGAGGAAGGTTCCTTTAATGATTAATCATAAATCCATTATGCTTTGGGATTTCCCTTCTTATACACATTCAAAGTGATAGATTAGAAAACACAGAAATGAGGTGTTTGGACTCATGGGATTTCAGAATTCAGATAATTGGTAAAATGCAGTGATGGAAATAATGACAATTTTTATTTAATGCTTTCTCCTCCTAACTCTTGTCAAAAAATGCCTCGCCCTTAAGGGAGAGTCCTAAGAAATGGAAGCAAAGAGAAAATCAGTAGGAAACATTGAATGAATACCCAAAATGGCTTGTTCATGTGATTTTAAGCACTTTCCCCCCACTGGTCTCCATACTCATCCCTAGAATATTTCTCACCTGGGAAGAAAGTAGCCTATAACAGCTACAGCACTATAAGTTTGCACTGCTGATTATTTTAAATGTAATCAGGATGCCTTTTGAAAATACTCAATTTTACAAGATAAAATGAGTAAAATTAGAAAATTTTCATATGGTCTCTTTCAGACTTGATGTGCATTAGTTAATAAAACTGTCAAAACCTGTGGTATCAAACCATAGTGTAAAATACTTGTCTCAATTACATATATATATATATATATAATTTGTTTCAATTATAGTCAATTCTCATCATATCCTATCTTTTAAAATGTTTAATATATTTTTCATAACATCATCGAAAATATTAGTGTGCTGCTAGACTGACTAGAAGCCTAAAACCCTTCTATTATTTGTGGCGCTTCCCATTTTTTCACAAGTTCATATTTATCCTCCAAAGTCAGTCAGTAGCATTCAATAGCCTCATTCAGTTTTACTAGAGACATGTCATGCCTTTCATCATTCTTACTTGGTTGAAGAAAGTGTATGGATAATTTTGTTTTTATAATTTATTTAAACATGGAATAATTAATTACATTAAGTTCACATCATTTTAATTATAATTGGTTTCAGTGGTCAGTTTCACAATATTTTAATTCTCATTCACTTTTTATAATAATCCTCAAAATAACTATCTGAATTGAAAAATGAATTCAAAGTTTTTTTCTACAGAGAGTGTATCTGATTTGACTAATAGGTTTGACAGTGAAGACTGGCTCTGCCAATGATGTTTGTGATGGACAAGTTCTGTTAATGGGCTAAATCTGTGATTCTAAAGTAATGATAATATGGTTAAGGCAAGAAATATGACAAAAATATTTTATCAAAAAGCATTGTTTTGGCAAAAGTGTAATGAAATTAATATCTATCTATTATTCCTTTCATTTCTGAAGACGTGGGATTTTAAAAGGTGGGTTTAGGTGAAAGTATTACAACATAATTAACAATCATTTGATAAATCTTAGCAAAGATCTTTCTTCCCAGAAATTGAGAAAGTGAATTAGATTTTAATGATGAGAACAAATCCCTTTGCAAGTCAGGGTGCTTTCCAATTCGTTGCTTATTTAAAAAAAATGCAGAAGGACCTAATCAAGTTGTCAGGTGAAAGAAGATTAAAAATATGTTTTGATAGTAGATCATCATATGAATTTTGGCATATAACATGGAAGAAGTTCAAAGAGTTAAATTACATTACTATCATAAAACATTTTCAGTTCCTACAGTTTACAGCTTAAAAACATACAAAAGAAGTAGAATTGATGAGAACCTGTGTCTCATTTTAGCATTAAGTAATATTCATCTACAGATGCTTGAACTAATTGAAAAAATTCATCATCTTATTAAGGTGTATTTTCATTCTAATTTAAACTTTTGTGTTTAATAATAAATATAATATATTAATATAGTTTTAGTAGTGAATTGCTAATAACGCTAATTCATACAACCAGCTTGTTTTAATGCTTACAGTTTTATGATCACAGAACATAAAAGTTTTTAAATTTAGATACATTTTTTTACTGCAAATAAATGTGATAGGGTGATCAATAAAGTCTTATAAAAATCTTATTAATTACAACACTTGGAACTGAAATAAAAATTTAAGTTCATCAAAAAACATCAAATTTCAAGTTAAAAAATTGTTTTTAAAAATGAAATTATGGATTATCATTTGCCACGATGTTTAGACTTGATTGCATACATTCATGAAAGAAATTCAACTTTTATGTTAGAAATGTTTCAAATTATAACCTTTGAAAGTATTTAAATGTAGAATGAAAAACTTTACTGTTAACTTAGAAATTGCATGATGGAAATACTCTATTAAGATTCTCTTTTCCAAATTTTTAATTTTAATTTTTTTGCATTTTGGCCACCCTGCACAGCATGTGGGATGGTTTCCTGACCAGGGATTGAACTCAGGCCTCCCCAGCGAAAGCACCAGTTCCTAACAAGTAGGCCGCCAGGGAAATCCCAAGAGTCTCTCTTTTTTTAGAACAAAAATATTTTAACATCTCTGAACTAGATAACCACCTCTATCCTGGGCTTTGAGGAACTCGCTTTTGGCCAGAAGTCCTTCTCCCCCAGCCACAGTGCCTGAATTCTCCCATTATTCTGCACGGAGAAGCTCCGACGTTTGCTGGCCATAAACTTAGTGCGCTTCAGGGAACCAGGCTCCCAGGGAACACAACAGGAATGAATCTTGGTGGGGAAAGGAAAGAAAGACCGAGACTAGCTGGTCCCCCGAGCCCCTGACTGCACAGGGAAACAGGAGGAAGGTCGCAGGGATGGGTCTTCCTGGGCTGCAAATTCATTAAGTTGGTAATTATTCTTAGAGCCTTTACTTCATTCATTGGATTTTCAAGGTCAGATCTCTTTAGTGATACTCCTTTTCTTCCAGAGTCTTTTACTTCGGTATATCTCTGTCCAGCCGCATCGGTGGTCACAGGGGAGGAGGACCCAGGTTGGTGAGAAGTGGGATTGCACAGCAGGCTTCTAACCCTCGAGTCCTTGGGACCCCAGCGGCCCTGGAGAAAAGCCCGTAGAACATTAGAGTAGAAAAACAGGGTTTTCTTTTCTTTTATCGTGAATGTGTCCATTAGGCTTACCTCTGAGCATAGCTACACAGAGGCAATACGCAATCAATCTATTCCCTCTCACAGTACACGGTGCCATTAATAGACAATTTAGCTATTTCACTGAGAGGCCCATGTGGCTATGTGAAAGCCTCATGGAATAGTGTATTCTAAGAATGCATTAATTTGTGATTCCTTCAAGTTGGGCAGCTTTAATAACTAGTTGGAACCATTTAGAGCCTAACAACTGTTACTTCCCACCCACCCTTTGGTCCTAGCTGAGTTAGCGTTACAGAGACTAAGCGCGCTCTTTCCTTCCATACCACAGCCTGTCGCGTCCTGTGCCTTTTGCCCTTCCAGGCAGAACTGCCTCTATTCCTTTGGCCAGGTTCCTTGGGACCTGTTTTCTGGAGCTTTCACCACCCCGATTGCCCTCTTACAAGAACCCTTGTTTGTGGCTGACCCAGCTCCTTTTGAAAAATGGTAGCCGCGGTGCGGGACGGTGCAAGGGCGGAGGCTTCCGTGAGGAGCGCAGTGTGCACGCCGGCCGTCGGGGCGGCCTGTGCGGCTCGGCTGCGGCCCTGGGGCCTCGTTGCTGAGCCGGTAGCTGCTGCAGGGCCGCATGTGCCCTGCTCCCAAGTCTCCTTAGGCTCCTCCTCAGTGCCTCTCTCAGGGCCACGAGGAGACAGGAGACATTCACGTCTTTTCTCAGAGGCCCTAGGCCTCCTCCTGTGCCCGCCTCTCCCTGGCCTGTCTGTGCCTAAGAGTCTGGATGTCTGCGAGAGGGGAGCAAGCCAGGGTACTTCCTCAGGCCTCTGCGGAATCCACCTCCCCAGCTCACTCCTCCACATCCCAAAACTAGCTTCCGAAAAACAAGTGTTCCCTGCAGCGCTGAGGGGCACCGCTCTCTTAGAAGGGTAACTGGTATGTTCTAATTTGTCATTAACAGCTAGGATCTGCTTTGTCAGATGTGATAATGAGAGAGCATTTGATGTGCGTTCTTGTGGAGGAGGACTGGCTCCAAGGGACATTTAAAAAGTGTGGTAGCAGCTCCTGGGAAGAGTGTGAAAAATAGCCGCTTGCTCATTGTCTGTGTAGGACATTTGAGTGACTGTCACTTATATCACTTCACATGAGGCTCCTCGGCAATGATGCGATGCGAGGTCAGAATCGTTAGCTCGGCTCAGGGGTAATTAGTTGCCCACAGTGAAATAGCTTGTCTGAGATGGCAGAGCCTCTTCCTTAATCTTTGTATTTCCTACATGCTCATAAGTGGCTATTGGGAATGTAACACAGTGTTAAATATAGAACCTGCATGTTACTCATCAAGCCTACACCTAGGTGTATAGCCAAAGAATTGAAAATATGTGTACACAAAACAAATGTACATGGCAGCATTATTCATATTCACCAAAAAGTAGAAATGACTTAAATGTCCATAAGGTGATGACTAGCCAAGCAAAATATGATATATCCATACAGTTTAATATTGTACAGCAATAAAAAAGCAATGAAACACTGATACATCTACAATATGGATGAACCTTGAACACCTTATACCCAAATCAGTCACATAAAGTTATATATTATATGATTTTATTTATATTAAATATCCCAAATAGGCAAACGCAGAGAAATAGAAAGTAGATTAGAAGTTGCCAGGGGTGAGGAAGGAGAGAATGGAAAATGATTGCTAATAAACATGGGTGATTACCATGTTCTGGAATCACATAAAATGTCATGGTTATACACTCTTCTGAATATACTTAAAACTACTAAATTGGACATCTTAAAAGGATGAGTTTTATGATATATTACTTATATCTCAGTGTTTAAAAATACAGTAGTAAAAAACCAAGCTATCTAAATTGAAAATGGCAAAAGGCATGAAAAGAATTTCAACATAGAGAATATGCAAATGGCAAATAAGATCTGAAGATTATTCACCATCATTAGCCACTAGGGAAATGCAAATGAAAACCACAGTGGGATACTACTATACACCTATCAGAATAACTATAATAAGAGTTGTGCCAACACCAAATGCTGATGGGGGTGAGGAAAAACCGCATCGCTCTTACATTGCTGGAGGGTGAAAAGGTTCAGTCCCTGTGGAAAACAGTTTCGCAGTTTCCTAAAAAATTAAACTTGCAACTAACATATGACCCAGCAACTGCACATCTCTTGAGAAATGCAAAGTTCTGTTCACGTAAACACCTAAGCCTGAATGTTTATGGCAGCTTGATTCATTATTCCCCCAAAGTGAAAACAACCTAGATGCCTTTCAAAGGACTGGCTAAACAAACTGTGTATACCCATATCATGGAATACTACTCTTGGAATAAAAAGAAATGAATTATTGATAAATGTTACAACCTGGATGAATCTCCAGAGAATTAGGCTGAGTGAAAAAAAGCCAGTCCCCAAAACTTACATACCGTATGATTCTATTTATATAACTTTTTTGAAATGGCAAAAAGTGGACAAAAATATAACAGATAAGGAGCTAAAAAGAGGCCGTGGGAATGATCAAATGATTAAAAGCACGACATGAAGGATCCTTATGGTGATGGAAAGCTTCTGGATTTTAACTGTCTCAACGTCAGCATTCTGATTGTGATGCTGTGTTACAATTTTGCAAGATATTATCACTGGGAAAACTGGGTAAAGAGTACATAAAATCCCTCTGCATTATTTCTTACAACTGCATGTGAGTGTACAATGATCTCAAAAAAAAAGTTTAATTTTAAAAATAGAGGAATAAAAAAGATTGAATGGCTGCAAAATTTTCAGTTATGGCAAACTTTCTTATCAATTACCTTATTTTTCACACTCTGAATAATGCTGTGATGAACCTCTTTGCCCCCAAAAGTATATATGGTCATGTTTCTTATTATATTTTTGCCAAACTGCTTTCTCAAAAGCTGGTATTGTTAGGCCCCAGAAAGGCCTATTCTCGGGAAACGTCGCCTCACAGATCACCAAGACTCGAATTCGATGCAAAAAGCAAGAGGGTTTATTGAACCGGCGCGCCGGGGTTCGAACTTCCTCGAAAGGAGCGAACGAACCCCGACTNAGTTACACTCTTATCAACAGGGTAGGCACAATGCCTGTCCTAGGGTATACTCACCAGATTTGCGGTATTTGCCTGGTTTCCCAGCAATTCATTTTGTAAGAGTAAAATAGTACTTCATTGTCTCCACTGGCTTTTTTTTTTTTTTTCATATTAGGGAGGATGAACATTTTTAAATGTTTATAAATCATTTGTATTATTTTATGATTAGTCTACTCATCAAGAATCAAGGGATTCCTCTAACTCTTCATGCATAAAGCAATGGGCACAGGAAACATAAGCTGGTTAAAAATTGATTGCAAAATTTTAAAATATGGAGTAAAAGTAACAGATTTAGGTGTTAGGGGAATTCTGAGGTGAAATGTAAAACTCCAGGAGTTAGTGACGGACAGGGAGGCCTGGCGTGCTGCAGTCCATGGGGTCGCAAAGAGTCAGAGATGAGCGACTGAACTGATAACCAAGAAATGGGGAGAATGAGCAGACATAACCGGGCAAGGTCAGAGACGGGGACCATACATGATTTGAGCCTGGGAGAAGTCAGGAAGTGATGTCTGTACAGATAGAGGCACTACAGCAGGAACTTCCTAAATAAAGGGCTAGTTGTAGTCTTTCTCAGAGGACAGAAGGGACCCAGGGGTGGGTAAATATACAAAAATCAAGCAAGAATCAAACGGCTTAGAAATACAAATGGCAGAAAGCTAGAGAAGTAGCCCAAGGCACAACTTTAATCCCAGAAACAAGGTCCTATTGTATCTTTTAAAACAAATAGAGAATGAGGGTTGTTTGAGGGTGTGTGTGACTACTGCTGTAAAGTGGAGAATGGGAAATGTCAGACTGGTGGATGTCTGCTGCTGCTGCTAAGTAGCTTCAGTCGTGTCCGACTCTGTGCGACCCCAAAGACGGCAGCCCATGAGGCTCCCCCGTCCCTGGGATTCTCCAGGCAAGAACACTGGAGTGGGTTGCCATTTCCTTCTCCAATGTGTGAAAGTGTGATGTCTGGTGCACCTGAGAGAAACCTGAAAGCTGGAAATCACACCGCTTGTAANAAAGACGGCAGCCCATGAGGCTCCCCCGTCCCTGGGATTCTCCAGGCAAGAACACTGGAGTGGGTTGCCATTTCCTTCTCCAATGTGTGAAAGTGTGATGTCTGGTGCACCTGAGAGAAACCTGAAAGCTGGAAATCACACCGCTTGTAATAGGAATAAAGGTGCAGCAAAAGATTTCACCATTTTTCTTAAAAAAGGACAGAGTTAGAAATGAAGAAACAGTGATTTCTCCAGAGCAACCTTCTCAATCTGTAAAACTGCAAGGCTAGAGAACCCTTCTGTGACCACCCGTGGATAATCACATCTAAATTACACCTACAAGAAAAGAAAAGGGGTCAATATTACAGAATCTGTGTGCTGGAGAGAAGGACAGAGACATCTCTATATCTAATCTTCTACCCTCAGCAGGAATCTCCTCTGAAACCTTAGATAAACCTCTGATAAGTCCACAGACAGTTTCATCTTGAATACTGACCTTGACAGGAATTTATTTCAGCAAAAGATAGCTTCATCTATTTTTATAATACTATAATTGCCAGAAAATTCTTTTTCTGAATTGACTATTTTCTTATTTCTCATTCTTACCCATAAATTCTAGTTCTCTCTATGTAATTACACAGAACAATGACAATAATAGTTTATATTTAATGAGTGCTGGCTATTTAACACTATGTACATTATATGCATTATTGCCTTTAGTTACCACAGCAACCTTAAAAATAGGTAGTTTTTTTTTTTTTTTTCAATTATCCCTGCCTTATAGATGAAGAAATGGAAGGCAGAGAGATTATGTAAAATTCCCAAGTTGGTGAATGGGGACAGCCAATATTTGAGCTCAGGCTTTTTTTAGTTTCTGCTAAGCTGCCTCACGGGTCTGAGCCCATGCCTTCATAAGAGCCCTGTCAGTGTTGGAAGCCAGCTCCTCCATAAGAAGTACAGATTTCTGCCACTAAAATATTGTTGAATCTGCCTCTAGAAACTTCTCCTATGGTCAGATGACATAAAAGGATAGATTGTATGAACTGTTTTGTGCTTATTTACTGATAGATTGTTTGCTTATTAGATGTCTGATAGACATGTGGAAGAATTTGTTTGGAGACCCGCTTTCCTTATGTAGTGACTTTGTCGGGAGACAACTAATCTCACCCATTTCTGTTATCTGCCAAAACATCTGCATGATCTTCAAAAACAAACTGGAAAGAACCTCAGTGAATGATGAAACAGCTCGGGACAGCCAGCAACACCTGGTTCTGGAGATAGGTTTATAAGGGTGAGGAGGATACGCCAAGGGACCCGACCTGCGTGGAGTGGAGGGAAGTGACGGGCTCCCTCTATGAACACGGACCTCTGCTCAGTCCCAAGCCGGCAACCGCTCTCAGCACACTCAGCGTCCTGAGACCAGTGGAGCTTCAAGGACTCCGCCTCCAGCCTTCATCATTTTCATACGTGCTGCTGGGCCATCCCAACTGTGGACAAGCTGATGTGAGATTTTGGTTGACTCAAGGCTAGCTTGTCTATGTATAAAAGACTATTCATAGTCTTTTGATTTTGTTTTCAAAGATTGGTATTCACTTTATTAAAGTCACTACTTTTTAATAACCTCATTCTTCCTCAGGTTCTAAATTCAGTTTATAAATCCTGTTATTCAAGTTGTGCCTAGCAGTTTAACAGTTACTCTAATGGCCTTTGAACAATACTTGATCCATTTAAAACTAGTTAATTAAATACTTTCACATATTTTACATTGCATATATAAATTTAACATATTTTATTTCCATTTAATTTGATTGCCTGATTGGCAGACTTTCCAAGTGCTAAGTATTTCATATAAATCTAATAAATTGAGTTTATAAATATCATGAACCGTGAGTTAAGTGTTGAAATATTGTATTATATAGTTAGTAAGAATTCCACTGCAAACCAGACATCTGCATCAATTACTTAAGACAATTTACATTGAAGTTACAAAGCTGTCATTCAAATGCAATTCCCAAACGTAAGTATGTAAAATATTGAATTTTAAGTTTTCTTGATGCAAAAATATTATTATTGGGTTTTAATTTTCTGAGATATTTCTCTACTCAGTTTTCAATTCTGAGACTGTAAGATGCTTACCTTTTAAGGAGGGCAAGTACCATTCTAGTTAACTAATAACTAGAGTGTTTAATCAGGACCTTGATGAGATGCAGTATACCACTTTAATACTTGATTCCATAACTTTTAAGAGTGGCGTGCCATGTATCTACATTTTTGGATTCAAGGCACACACATTATGTCTTTTTCCCTAAGTCTGCTCATAGAAATCTGTTAACTCCCCATTCACGTGCCAAATTGACCACATGATTGATTCTCTGTCTCCCAACATCTATCTATACATAATCATCTTCCTGCCCAGGCTGAAAGACCTCTGACCAGGCCAGATTCCTGCATTATTTTTCATTGATTTCCTAAAATTACAAATGAATTTTGGAGGTCTCTCCTGTGACTTGAAGTTGTAGGTGATATGAAAATTTTACTGACAATCTTATTTTAACCTAATCTTAGGTTTTTATCTTGTCAAACTTAGGCTGATATCATTTTGGATGCTAACTCTGCCATCTTGTCCAGTTTGAGACATCCTTGAATGTGATAAACTTCTCACTCTTATCTGAGATATTGAGTGTTGACTGGAATGGAACATGCATGGAACCTTGGAATGTCTCTCTTCAGGTTGCCTTTGGTCTGTCAGCTTCCTTCAGAGATGTCATGCTTGTCTGCTTGTGGGCGTCATCTGGGGAGCTTACCAAAACCTGACTTCTGGAATCCACTCCAGGGTCTAAAGGGCCGTGGCACAGGCATCGCAGCCCTTTAACAGCTTCCTAGGCTGCTCTTAAGCAACTGCTTCAGCACTAGTCTAAGGATTAGCTTTTGCCACTGCTGCTGCTTTTCCCTGACTTGATTATGAGGACAGAACTTAGACTTTGTCAGGTGCCTTGTTTAAGTCTAGCCTCACTAGGTCTAAAGTACCCCCGTCTGCCTGTAGGTTAATCATAGCCGTAAAAGGAAACCCTATCTTGGCATGACTTTTCCTTATGACACAGATTGGCTCTAAACGTTTGCCTCCTGCCTCATCATGTGCTCAGAAAAATCCCCTGAGAAAGACGTTAAATGGACTAGTTTTCAGCATTGACCACAGTCTCCCTTTTAAACACTTAGGTCCTTCCCTCCCTCCGTACTGCCCCTCCCCCACTGAATCCTCCAGCTCCGTCCTTGGTCTCTGAGTTTAGTTTCTCAATAATTATCTGTGATGAATCACTGACCTTATCATCAGCTTTCTTTTATCCATGAATATAAATTTTCCAGGTCTGAAAAAACAAGCATAAACAAAATAGGTATATATTTTTAAAAATAAAACCATACCAAAATGAATTCCAGCATCAAAATGTGAAAAATAGGCTCTGGATCAATGACCCTAGTTGTCTTGAATACTTAAAAATAACTTGTCCAGTTTTTATCTGAATTGTACTCTGGCAAAATGATCTTTCTGTATTTAAGGTTGTTAATAACTTTGCTGCTTCTACCGTTCTCTTTGTGTTCTTATTTTCTGGTATTCCCAAAACCCGACCCTTTCCCCCCAACTGCTACCTACCCCTCTCCACACCCAAGCCCTGCCCTGCCGCTGTCTACAGTCACTATCGATTCTTTCTAGTTTAGAATAACGCTCATAATAGAAAAGCATTTTATCTTATGGAAAACACTGTCACAGAACTTGATCTCCTTTCCAAATCCCCAGTTTGTATGGGCGTCTGTGACTACCAGTCTGAGGTGTGTGACTCTAAATCTCCCTGGCCAACCACCTATCTTGAAAATCTCTTCTTCCAACTGGGAAAGATATTTGCTAACGTACCTATGATAACCTCTTCCTGGAGGGCTTTTTCTTGGTCCCTTTGCTGGTTCTCCCTGGCCACAGTAGAACATCCTCCTGGCTCAGGGCTCCATGCTCCCTTCATCCCCTTTCTTCTCAACCTCCCACACTTTACTCCAATCTCTGGTTTCTCCAAAAGCTCAAATTTCTTTATTGTCTCTCACAAAAGGCTTTAATGGCCCAATCAGTAAGAGACTTGACTCTTACTGATTAAATGTGAGGAAATCTTCAACTTAAAAAAAAAACTATCTTTACTTTCCCAATAAGGCAATTTTCATCCTCAGAAACACAATTACTTGATCCACTGACTGGGACGAACAGGACACATTTGTGTTCTATCCCGGGGAATGTTACTTTACATCTTAGAATGTGCCAAGAAATTAAAAATGAGTGAGATTTTATCCCCACAACATGTTTATTCACAATCTGAATTTTATGTCAGCTCGCCTTTATAGGTGAGTATGCAGATAGGTGGTAAGAAGGTGAGTGGGCACGGTGGGGGGCGGTGCTGGGTCAGGGGAAGGAGAGGATGTGGGCAGGAAGTGGGAGGCTGGGGATTGAAAAGTAAGAGTATGGGTGGTACTCTGCAACCTTGAGCCTTCTTAGAGCTGGGAAGATACCTGCAGCAGTCCATACCTCTTAGAATTCTCTTGTCCATTATCCCTTCAAACCCACCACTTGAATTCCTGCCTTCATTCTTTTTTTTCCCTTATGTTTGCAAGGAAGCACACTGATTTTCCTTAGTACATGGACTGCTTATAAGAGTTCTTTGATTCCAGAGAGAAGCAGGTGATTCTAAGTAGAAATAAATAGCACCGAGTTTTTGTAAATTCTTAACTCTTATTATGACACTAAGCAAAGAATCTTGCAAGGTAAATTTTAGCCTCATCATAGCAGAAGATATCGTATGCAGAGAAGATTGCCAATAATGGAAATGAGACTCAGAAAATATAATAGCAGTGTTTTTGAATACTATGGAGTTCAATGAAAATTTTGAATAAACAGATAATTGGATTTATTATTCTGTAAGAGAGGAATCATGGTACTAGACAGAGTATAAAGGTGTCATCTTGTGGTTCTCATTCCAGGGATAACAGTGGCAGTATTGCTGACGAAAGTAAATGGAATTATGTTCATTTAAAAACCATCTACAAAAAACTGTCAATTAGAAAATCTTTGTTGAGCATTATTGAATGTATTTCCTTGGTCTCCTGTAAGATCTCATTTTTAGCAACTTTAAGGAAGAGAATGAGGTTGGTACTCACCATCTACCACCCACGCACACACACAAGCCACCCAATTTCAAGACACCTGGAACCACCCATAAGGCCTGGTATTAAGTTCAGGGAGTTTTTTTTTTTAATTTTAGAATTTTTGCATATATTTGCATGTTGACTTTTAAACATATGGAATCATACATACAAAAATAAGTTTGATAGCATCCTGCTGTTTTGGTGGCCAAACTCAATTCAAAGAATTATCACATGTAAAGAATTCTAAATTGATTAGATACTGGAGTATAGAAGAAAAGAAATATATAGAGAGACACAGAGATTTAAGGAAACGAATGGACTGTACAAAAAGAAATTTACACCATGAATGGTCTAATTAAATCTACTTAAAAATATTCTTTTGTTAATATTGCCTGTAAGTTTGTATCCAATTCAGTAACAAAACTGTGGGTTATTTCCTTACTCCTCAACCTGGGAATTCTGGGAGATTTCCTTAAGCTTATCATCACACTGGAGAAGCACCTGAAAAGGGTCAGACGTAGACAACTGTGGAATCTTGACATCCTAACATCATTGAGAAACATTTCTATGTGACTGATGTCATTTTGTGGAAAAGAAAGTAAATGTAAAGAAGTTAGTTTCTAAAACGATAATTATGGGGCAGGATTTCCTTAGCTTTCAGTTTCCTCTGAAAGAAGAATGTCTTATGTTTTGGTCTCTTACCAAATGCCCATTATTGACCTCCCTTGTTTCCAGAAGTCACATAATATTTGTTGCTGTATTTTCAGAACAGGTTTCTCCCTTTTCTTCCAATCATCAAAGCAAAACACAACTGTAAAATCAACTTCAAATGTTCAGAGAGGGTGAAAATATTCCAAAATCACATAGGCAGTTAATAACCTATCTTCCAGATCCTTCTGTTTGCATATATAACCTATTCAGTTCAGTTCAGTTCAGTCGCTCAGTC
>SJYV01022447.1:0-15150 GCA_006410875.1 Neotragus pygmaeus
GATGTTGAAGCTGAAATTCCAATACTTTGGCCACCTGATGCAAAGAGCTGACTCATTTGAAAAGACTCTAATGCTGGGAGGGATTGGGGACAGTCCGTGGGGCTGCAAGAGTCGGACACAACTGAGCAGCTAAGCATAAACCTACTATACTTTTACTTTTATACCAATACAACTTTAAAAGGCAGAAAACTCAGCTTACCTTCCTGCATTTAATATTCTTGTTCAGAAAATAAAGGTCACTGCTAGTTTGTTTTTTTTTTTCCCCATGCCAATGTGGGAGACATCAGAGATATGAGTTCAATCCTTGAGTCAGGAAAATTTCCTGGAGGAGGGCAAGGCAACCCACTCCAGTATTCTTGCCTGGACAGAGCAGCCTGATGGGCTATGGTCCACTGAGCTACAAAGAGTCAGACACCAACTGAAGCGACTTAGCACATATGAACATCAGGTTTGGGGATCAAGAAACAAGAAGTCCAGTGATGGTTTACATCTGCAAGATTTGAGAATCTCATTTTATGAGTACTTTACTTAAGTAAAATAATCCAGTGCACTCTTATTCTCTATTCCCCATTTTTAATTGTCATTTTATTAAACACAACCAACTTTGTCTTAGAAACCTATACATTTGGCTCTCTACAGCTCTGAAAAAATTTCCCTTGGTGGAGAAGGTATATAAAAATCATGCATACCAATCTTTCACTTAACATTTTACCATCCCTTAGTCTTATTTCTGTTCTAATCATAGCTTTAAAACTCGTGTTTGCCAAGATAGCGACCACCATGAAGAAGGCGGCTGCAGAAGATGTCAATGTCTTTTGAAGATCAACAAAAGATAAAAAAAATTTGCATGGAATACAAGTAGAATCACAGAGCTGAAGGAAGAAATAGAAGTAAAAAAGAAACAACTCCAAAATTTAGAAGATGCCTGTGAGGACATCATGTTTGCAGATGATGACTGCTTAATGATACCTTATCAGATTGGCGATGTTTTCATTAGTCATTCTCAAGAAGAAACACAAGAAATGTTAGAAGAAGCAAAGAAAAATTTGCAAGAAAAAACTGACGTCGTAGAATACAGAGTGGAATCAATTCAGTAGGTGTTAGCAGATTTGAAANACCTTATCAGATTGGCGATGTTTTCATTAGTCATTCTCAAGAAGAAACACAAGAAATGTTAGAAGAAGCAAAGAAAAATTTGCAAGAAAAAACTGACGTCGTAGAATACAGAGTGGAATCAATTCAGTAGGTGTTAGCAGATTTGAAAGTTCAGTTCAGTTGCTCAGTCATGTCTGACTCTTTGCAACCGCATGAACCACAGCAGGCCAGGTCTCCCTGTTCATCATCAACTCCCAGAGTCTATCCATACCCATGTCCATTGAGTCAGTGATGCCATCCAACCATCTCATCTTCTGTCAGTTACATGCAAAATCTGGGAGTAACATAAACCTTGAAGCTGATGAAAGTTAAACATTTTATATAATTTTTTAATTTGTTTAATAAACTTGAATATTGTTTAAAATGATAATTTTCCTTCTTCAAATGAAATGGAAAGCAAAACTTTAAAATTTTTTTCATTTATTTAATGGAAACTTGCCTATTTTCACGTCTTGGTTATTTATATTTTTAAAAGAAGACAGTATTCATCTATGTATTTTGCATAATAATTATATCAAGTGTAGGAGCTTTATGTCATGTTATTAAAATCAGTTAAGCAAGCCTCTTGATGGAAGTGAAAGAGGAGAGTGAAAAAGTTGGCTTAAAGCTCAACATTCAGAAAACGAAGATCATGGCATCTGGTCCCATCACTTCATGGGAAATAGATGGGGAAACAGTGGAAACAGTGGCTGACTTTAGGGCTCCAAAATCACTGGAGATGGTGATTGCAACCATGAAATTAAAAGACGCTTACTCCTTGGAAGGAAAGTTATGACCAATCTAGATAGCATATTCAAAAGCAGAAACATTACTTTGCCGACTAAGGTCTGTCTAGTCAAGGATATGGTTTTTCCTGTGGTCATGTATGGATGTGAGAGTTGGACTGTGAAGAAGGCTGAGCGCTGAAGAATTGACNAAAAGTTACAACCAACCTAGATAGCATATTCAAAAGCAGAAACATTACTTTGCCGACTAAGGTCTGTCTAGTTAAGGCTATGGTTTTTCCTGTGGTCATGTATGGATGTGAGAGTTGGACTGTGAAGAAGGCTGAGCGCTGAAGAATTGATGCTTTTGAACTGTGGTGTTGGAGAAGACTCTTCAGAGTCCCTTGGACTGTAAGGAGATCCAACCAGTCCATTCTGAAGGAGATCAACCCTGGGATTTCTTTGAAAGGAATGATGCTAAAACTGAAACTCCAGTACTTTGGCCACCTCATGGGAAATGTTGACTCATTGGAAAAGACTTTGATGTTGGTAGGGATTGGGGGCAGGAGAAGAAGAAGACGAGCGAAGATGAGATGGCTTTTTGGCATCACTGACTCGATGGACGGGAGTCTGAGTGAACTCCAGGAGTTGGTGATGGACAGGGAGGCCTGGCGTGCTGCTGTTCATGGGGTCACAAAGAGTCAGACACGACTGAGCGACTGAACTGAACTGAACTGACCTGATAGTCCATAGGGTTGCAAAGAGTTGGACACAACCGAGTGACTTTCACTTTCAGTTGTTACATTTATTTTCTTGTGACAAAAGCTTTTAAAATGTACTCTTTTTGAAACTTCCAAATATTCAATACATTATTGTTAACTACAGTCACCACACTCTGTGTGTCAGAACTTGTTTATCTTATAACTAAAATTTTCTACTCTTTGACTACTTTCAGCCATTTCCTATTCCCCTCACCTCTGACCCATCTATTATCTATTCCTATGAGCTATTTTCTTAAGTGAGTTCATACAGTATTTTATCTTTCTCTGTCTGAGTTTTGCTTAGAATAATGCTCAATACTTTCCAGAATCATCCATATTGTTGAAAATGACAGAATGTCCTTTTTATGGCTGAGTTTCACACACACACAAATATATTCACATTTTATTTACTCATTCATCCATCAATGAACATTTAAGTCATTCCATCCTTGTCCTGGTTATTACAAATAATGCTGGAATGAACCTAAATAACAATTTCCTTTTAAAAGATATTCAAATGCCCAATAAGTAAGTGAAGAGGTTCTCAACACCACTGATTGTCAGGGAAATGCAAATTAAAACCACAATGAGATATCACTCACGCCTGTTAGAATCATTATATCAAAACGACAAGAGATAAAGTGTTGGTGAGAATGTGGTGAAAAGGAAACCCTTGTACACTGTTGCTGGGAATGTAAATTAATGCAACCACTATAGAAACTAGTATGAAGATTCCTCAGAAAATGAAAAAAGAGAACTATGAAATGATCTAGTAATTTTACTCTTGGCTATATTTTCAGAGTAAATGAGATCACTATTTTGTAGAGATATCTGTACCCACATGTTTATTTAGCTAAGACATAAAGGACTGTTTTCATTAAATGGTACTGCAACATTGGATATAATCCCAAACTGGTTATAGCTACATATATCAAAAATAATAAAACTTAACAAATAAATGAATATTTTTTCATCTATCCGTGGGTAAACTATTTTATATAACATTAAAAACAGCAAGTTCAGTTCAGTTCAGTTCAGTCACTCAGTCATGTCCGACTCTTTGCGACCCCATGAATCGCAGCATGCCAGGCCTCCCTGTCCATCACCATCTCCGAGAGTTCACTCAGACTATGATTAACTACATCATTAAAAACTCTTTGTCAAAAGACATTATTAGGCTGTAAAAATTAAATCACAGAGCAGGATAAGATATTTGCAGTTAAAAAAACGAATGTCAAGAAGGTCATAACATAATGTGTAACAAATTCTAAATTTCTAAATACATAATAATAAAACAATTCAACTGAAAAATGTATAAGAGACTTCAACCATTAGTTAACAAAAGAGAACATACAAAAAGATCAATAAATTTCACTTATAACTAGGGACATGAAAAGTAAAGCTGCAGTGAGATATCACTGGTGAATACTTACTAGAGTGGCTGAAATTGGCATGTAATGATGTGAAATTAACTAGCAATGTCATGACTTAGCAAGAGTGTGGAAGAAGAGAAACTTAGCCACTGCTAGGACTATGCTGCTGCTGCTGCTAAGTTGCTTCAGTCGTGTCCAACTCTGTGCGACCCCAGAGACGGCAACCCACCAGGCTCCCCCGTCCCTGGGATTCTCCAGGCAAGAACATTGGAGTGGGTTGTCATTTCCTTCTCCAATGCATGAAAGTGAAAAGTGAAAGTGAAGTCGCTCAGTCGTGTCCAACTCTTAGCGACCCCATGGACTGCAGCCTACCAGGCTCCTCCATCCATGGGATTTTCCAGGCAAGAGTACTGGAGTGGAGTGCCATTTACTATAAGTCGGTGCAATTATCTTGGAAAAACCATTTGACTGTACTTAATGTATAAACAGATACATTTTCAATCACCCAACAAATGTAAAGCTATTAAATCTGACAGAAATAAAGGCAGGGATTTCTCTGGGGGTCCAGTGGTTAAGAATATGCCTCAAAACACAGGGGACTTGGGTTAGGTCCCTGGATGGAGAAACAGAATCCCACATGTCTCTAGACAGTTAGGCCCAAGAGTTGAAACTGCTGAACTCATGTGTTCCACAAATAGAGAATCCCTGCACAAGGAAGATCTTGTGTGATTCTACTAAGACCTGAGGCAGTCAAATATATAAACAGTATTCTTTAAAAAGAAATGAAGGTAAGTATATGCCAAGGACATATTAGAGAATGTTCATGATAGCTTACACAAATATCCATACAGTTCAGTTTAGTTCAGTTGCTCAGTCATGTCTGATTCTTTGTGACCCCAAGCACCGCAGCACACCAGGGTTTCCTGTCCATCACCAACTCATGGAACTTACAACTCATGTCCGTTGAGTAGGTGATGCCATCCAACCATCTCACCCTCTGTTTTTACCAAGGTTCTGGTCATGATTAATGACATCATATACTTATGTATATACACTTTTAAGTGCCTAAATTACTTTTCATAACTAAAATGTTAAAACATAAGAACACAAATATAATGATCCCTCAGGTATATGAGGGCATATCCTTGGTTAAGGGATCACCAACACATGAGTGTCTTGGGCCATAGGTTTGCTGATATTTTGTGTCTAAACAACAATCTTTCTGCTCCTCACCTGTTATATAGTATTCTTCTTCTCTTGTTTGTTGGGTGAGGTTGGAGAATGGCATTGGCCCAGTTACATGGTTGAACACTCATTGCTTTCAATTCAATCAAATAATACTTTTAGTATCTAAATTAGCATAATCAAAAGTAAGCCATTCAAAACACAGAATTTTAGGGCTAAAAGAATTGAATAAGAAACTGAAATCTGATCCATTTGAACTGAACAGTGAGGGAGATTTGTTGAGATTATCATGAAATAGCATTCCCTGATCATCTGAAAAAAGCTACAAGAACTTGAAGCCTGAAACTGTCATCACATAACTTCCTTCCAGATGTGAGAACCACTCTTAGGAGAAAAAAATTTCTTGGACTCTTGAAGAGGGAAAGAAACTCAGTCCTTGCAAAGCTGTAGGTACAAAATCAAAGCAAACCCAAAGCCTACCTTTCCTATGGACTTTACAGTTTTGTGAATGATTCAGTTCAATTAATTTTTGTTTAAATTTGTTTGTATTTTTATCCTATTGATTACTTGTAATATTAAAATCCCTAATTAACAAATAAGAGTAACAAAATTGCATGTAATTTAGACATTATCATGTGATGTGATTGAAAGAATAAATAGAAGAATATTTTGAATTAAATATATATTTATAAGAAAGAACATGGATCTGACATTTAAATATAATTCAGACCCATTTGGGAATAGAATTGGAGAAAAGTGGAAAATGTGACGTGGATAAGGGCGTAGCGTCTTTTGATTTTACTTTTTTAACCTAGGAAATAAGGTTAAGATTAGAAACCTATCTCATTGGGTTTTCAGATAGTAGCATTATAGTTCAGCAGTTAGAATCATGAACAAAGAAGCTGAATAAATTTGGATTTTAGTTCCAGCTGTAAAATGTAGGTAATGATAATCCTGAGGTCATAGGGTTTTGCAAACAGTAAAGGAGATAATATTTTATGCAAAGCATTTTGTAAGGTATATACTGTACTGTTTTGTGCTTAGTCACTCAGTCTTGTTTGAACTCTTTGTGACCCCATGGAGGCTCCTCTGACCCCATCAGGCTCCTCTGTCCTTGGGAATTCTCCAGGAAAGAATACTGGAGTGTTTTTCTTTCTGGCTTACTTCCAGAGGGACGTTGTGGGGTGGGAGGTGGGAGGGGGATTCAGGATTGGGAGCTTGTGTACACCTGTGGTGGATTCGTGTTGATGTATGGCAGAGTCAATGGAGTATTGTAAAGTAAACTTTAAAAATAAATAAATAATTATTTTTAAAAATTTAAAAAAGAAAGAAAACTGGAGTGGGTTGCCATTCCCTCTTCCATGGGATCTTCCCAATCTCAGGGATCAAACCTATGTCTAACAAAACTTCACTACTATTAGTCACAGTACTATCTCATGTAAAGAATGAAGAAATTTGGCTTATATATATATCCCAAAACACTTTCTACTTCAAATTTCATAATCAGCAACTTGTGAAACTAGGCATTTGGAGAAATAAGGAAATTCAAGGTAAAGTTCAATATTTTGTGTGAGCTTGTCAAATGGCTGTATTTATGAGGATAGCAAAATCAAGAAAGAAATCCCTCTGTTATCTGCATCCTGATAATCATGTTGATTCGTATGAAATGACATTTCTATCCATCAAAGTGGTAACATAGATGTTGACCTACCCATTTAGTTTTAGAAGGCAGCTTGCTAACTTAAGACTGTCTGGAAAAATATATCTGTCAACAGATGGTACTAAAATAAAGCTGCCCAATCCAATATAACCCCTGGAAAAGGAAATGACAATCCACTCAAGTATTCTTGCCTGGAGAATCCCATAGACCAGGGGAGCTTGGTGGGCCACAGTCCATGGGATTGTAAAGACTGAAGCAACTGAAAATGCATGCATTCCAATATAACCTGTGTTGGTCCAACCAAAACACCACTGTCCTGAAACCATCTGCCAAGGGCTTAGTTCTGCATTAAACTGAGTTTGAACTTATCTTAATCCTATATCTGCTCACGTTTAATGAAGAGGAATAAGTTTTCTCATCATAATTAATAATGCAATTATTTCATGTTCAAATCAACATGTTTGCTTATATACTACAAGATACCAGACTGTCACTGTTTAAATTACATTAAAATGCTTAAAAGAATGACTGGAGTTTTTACTTTTCAACCAATCAGTACAGTCATTTATACAACAGAAAGCCTACTTTAACACCATGCCCTAAATCAGACAATCATAGGAACAATTTCTACCTATTTATTGTTATTTCTATGGTAAATAGAATGTAGCTTGTATTGCTGTTTTATTGTCACATGAAGTCATAAAATTTTGGGTGAGAAAGGAATTCTTAATCATTAAGGTTTTAATTGAAATAGAAGGAAGAAATAGATGAGAGAAGCCTATTCTGAACTAATGAATAAGCTTCTTTCCTATGCTTCATGAATTTTTGCATAATTTGTGTGTTGCAAATTGTATATAATTTATTTACCTCTTCTGAACAACTTTATTCAATCCCTCAGTTTTCATATTGTCAGTTACATCACACACTTAATGAAATAATAGGTATTGACTTCTATATGTTTCCTAAGGTTCACTTGATGGATTTAATTCAGAAACATCTATGCTTTTACAAATAATCATAGTTGGGAAAAGGTTGAAATACAGATCTCCAAAGTCCCAATAGCATCTTAAATTTTGGCAACAGCAATCCATGAAATTTGTTTTAATGCTCATAGACATCCTTATGATATTTGCCATTATGTTCATTATTACTTTAAAATTTATGTGAAAATAAAATGTTAAAAAATGTATAACTATAATAAAGTTTAGACACTGATCATTAACAAATAAATAAATGCAGTCCATATAATTTCCTTTCAAAAGTGTGACTGTTGGATAATAATATTCTAGTCTCAAAGACTTATCTTAGTCCTAAATCTGCTCGTATTTATGGAAGAGGAGTATGGATTTTCATCACCCTCATAATACAATTATTTCATGTTCAAATCAACATTTTTGCTTATATACTTATAACATACCAAACTATCAATGTTTAAATTGCATGAAAAGTGCTGAAAAGAATGACTGAAGCTTTCACTTTTTTACCAATCAATAGAGTCATTTACACACAAGAGAGGGGAAGAAAATAAATTCTTTAGTGAATTTAAGATACAGAACACAGAAAATGTAATGATCCAAAGCCTAAGAGATTAGATCATTTCTTTGTAGTTAAAGAATAGCCTCTTAGGAAATAGAGCATACAAGTCCCATCAGGTGCATTTCTTGAGCATCCCATTCATGTAAGAAGTCTTAGCAGAATATTGCTCGTCGAGTAGATTAAATTTTTCTATTTCTATCTGCAGTCTATGCTTTCCCTCAGAGGTAATAGTACATTCCATTTGGAGCTAAGCAAAGAGTCTTAAATTCCTCTTTACTGATGATAAAGACTTTATTGATTCAGTCTTTATTGATTCTTCATGATTAATTGATAAATCTAATTTAAATTGATATTCAAATGAATGCTAAATAGGCATGAAGCTACACAGGAAAACACAGCAATCTATATTCACTAGGATTTCACCTGAAACACGTAACAAACAATGGCAAAGCGACATTCTGTCTATGGTATATTTTCTAATTTTTATTTTTAACATCAGTTATAGTCTTTTCCAAGCAAAGCATGTATACTATCATGTAAGAAATGAGGCGCTGGTCTATGTTCGATGCAGGATGCTTGGGGCTGGTGCACGGAGATGATCCAGAGAGACGTTGTGGGGTGGGAGGTGGGAGGGGGATTCAGGATTGGGAGCTCCTGTACACCTGTGGTGGATTCATGTTGATGTATGGCAAAGCCAATAGAGTATTGTAAAGTAAAATAAAGTAAAAAAAATTAAAAATTAAAAAAAAAACTGTGAATGTGTGTATGTATGTTTCAATGTTTGTCAGCCTTTGGGATCGTGCTTAGAAATCCACCCATAAGTACAACGTTTCCTAGTATTTTACCTCACATGAAATATTTCATCCTTTTGGATTTATTTTAATTAAAAATGAGGCAATAACTAATTTTCTTTTAAAAATTAGTAGTCCATTATACATAATCATT
This sequence comes from Neotragus pygmaeus, assembly GCA_006410875.1. Taxonomy (NCBI): domain Eukaryota; kingdom Metazoa; phylum Chordata; class Mammalia; order Artiodactyla; family Bovidae; genus Neotragus; species Neotragus pygmaeus. The sequence goes on from SJYV01022447.1 coordinate 9,320, forward strand.
TATTGAATGAAATATCATCTTTCACTGACTTTAACGTAATAAAGCTTATCAGAGACTCAGTCCACCCATCAATGACATATTTATTCTCTCTGGGATAATTATCAGACTCACTACTAAGTTCTGGGTATACAAAGTAAGCAGTGGGTAGATCTCCTTTCAAGAATATCACCGTGTGGAGGGGATTCACCTCAGCTCAGTGTCACACAGAGGGACATTGAAGGATAGCATATTAAAATGGAACCTGACCTAGAGAGGGCATGAGGTGCAATCTGATGGATTAAGCTCAATAATGAAAGAGGGATGTTGATGTCGGAAGGTTTCAGGCACAGTAATTCACCCACAAAGATACCCTGTGCTGGGAGGGATGTGGTCTAATAACAAAGCTGTAGGAGAAAAGCTAGCATGTCTGGAGTGAGAGAAGGAGGGGCAGGTGGTTTGGGGGAAGATGGAATGTGTACACGTGTTGGGTCACCACAGCATGTGGGACAACCATGTGAGTCTCTCTGAAACCCTACACTAAGCTGAAGGCCATGGAAGGGTATTAATCATGGTTAAATGCCCAAGATTTCCTGAGGAATGGTGATTCTAGAACCCATGTCAAGGGCAGGAGGGGGCAAGGTGGACAGAGGTGACATGGTGACATAAGGGACGAGGAGGATGACAGCAAAATACATAAACACTAGTAGATGGATTTCAGAATGCTTAAGAATTGACCAGAGAATGACAGACTGGACACAGGAAGTGAAGTTGTGCAGGCAGGAGCACTAAAGTTTAGATTTACATGCATATGTGAATAATGTCATTCACTGAGGGAACATGGTTTAGGAAGAAAGAAGAAAGAAGATATATAGTCTTTGCTCATATCTAGAAGACTTTGAGTCATCTGAAACAGAGGTTGTCATATTTTGCCTATAAAAAGCTGGATAGTAAACATTTGAGGCTTTGTGAATGACCACATAGGGTCGCTGTTATATATTCTTCTAATCATATATTCTTATATAGTTAGAATCCTTTAAAAACCCCAAAACATTAAAAAAAAAACTGAGAAATAGAAAAATGGGTGCAGGATTTGAGCTGTGGTCTTCAGCAACCACTGTAAGTGCAGTGAAGAGAAGCCCATATGATCTAGAAATGTAGCTGTTCAGCTCAAAGTATCACAAACCAGCATTTGTGCAGCAAGTGAAGCCAGGGATACAGATGACTCAACTTAGAAAAAAAAAATTATAAAATGAAGACAGAAGAGTGACCAACTGAGCATTGGAGAACTCTGACTCTAGTCAAGAAAAAGAAGCTAACAAAGACACTAAAAAGACTATCAGAAAAGTGGAAAGAAAAATTTAAGAATGTATATTGTGGACAGTAATGAAAGTCCAGGGAAATAGTTTTTATATGTTAACTCCTCAACAGCCTTCAATGCTGATGCAACTGGAAAATGTGTACTAAATCGTAGTTCAGTTCAGTTCATTTCAGTCGCTCAGTCGTGTCCGACTCTTTGTGACCCCATGAATTGCAGCACGCCAGGCCTCCCTGTTCATCACCATCTCTCGGAGTTCACTCAGACTCATGTCCATCGAGTCCGTGATGCCATCCAGCCATCTCATCCTCAGTCATCCCCTTCTCCTCCTGCCCCCAATCTCTCCCAGCATCAGAGTCTTTTCCAATGAGTCAACTCTTCACATGAGGTGGCCAAAGTACTAAATCCTAGAGTGATACTTGATAATGAATGGCTTTTGATATAGTAGAAGAGGAACCCCTTCCACATTACATTAAAAACAGATCCATGTAGGTTTAGATATAGGACCAGAAGGTTCCTATCTAGAGAATGGCTTTCATTCCTTGCTAAGGGAGATGACTTGTAAAGAGTGGTATAATAGGTTTCAAGAATAGAAATAGAACATTGACTGCCTTGCTGGGGAGTTTTGAGTGTCTATATGAAGTTCCATAAATTTATGGAAGTACCTGTCTTTATTTTTATGATATTTTATAGGACTACATTTAATGCTCTGATGTAGTGCAAATATTAAGGAAAAACAAATGCTCAAGAGAATATATGCATTTATCCTTTAGCTAGCAAACTCCTAAATAAATACTGGTAAAAATGCAAAGTGACATATGTTCTAAACTATGAGATATGACATTAGTTTGACAGAAAAGTTCTGAAAACAGTTCTCTTTGATACTGTGGAATAGATTTGGGTATATTCATTCAGGGGAGTGTTATGCAGTTTAAAAGAATGTGATTATGAAGAACTCTATATGTGGATTCATTTTTAAACTAAAAGAAAACAAGCAAATCAGTGTCTGGAGAGAGGCATGCATTCAGCTTCCTGACAAAAAGCTCAAATCACTATTCCCTGTCTCCAAGCTGTCAAAACTGTAACAATTTCAGTCTTACTTCCAACTGGGACTCTACTTTTATTCCATTTAGATTAAGAAAATCTGAAGAGAGACCTTCAAGATTGCAGAGGAATAAGATGGAGAGATCATCCTCTATCCCTGAAAACCCATCAAAAACTCACCTGCATGTGGAAGAACTCCATCAGAACACCTTCTGAACACTAGCAGAGGACCCCAGACTTCCAAAAGGGCAAGGCAATCTCCTCAGAATGAGGTAGGGCAAAAGATAAAGATAAAAAGGGAGACAAGGGATTTTGTGATAGGGATGCATCTCGCAAGGGATGCACTCAGGGGAGGGAGTCACGAAGGAGGAAATGTTTCCACACACTGGGAAACCCCCTCAGAGGCAGGTCTGGGGAAAGCTTCCTACACCTCAGAGGGGAGCACATTGACAAGTGCAGCAACAGGTGCTCTAAATACAAGGCAGAAAATTCACAGCAGAGATTTTTATCAAACAGCACTTCCCAGCCAAGAAGTGGCTCACACTCCCATGCCCACCCACAGTGAGTGGGGCTGGGTACTCAGTCTCAGGGTTCAGAGATTGGACCTCAGGGAAAGAATTGGGGTTGATCTCAGTAAAGACATCCTGAGAAGGCTAGTGTGGCACAGCTAAGGGAGTCCAGGGAGCATCCTGGGACAAGAGAAGCACAAGATCATTCCTGTGGGAATACTCTAACATCACACACTAGTGGAACAAAGAGCTCTGCCTTAGTGAATGTCAAAGGGGGGTGAGCTGGCTGTAGTCTTCAGCTCCCAAGGTAGAAAGCCTGTGTAAGTGCCAGAGGTGGAAGGCAGGGATGCCCAGGATCACAGCTACTGCCAATCTGTGAGTGGGTGTGGGTCACTGTTCACATTTTCCTGGGAGCCTGAGCAGCGTGGCTATGCCAAGGATCCCACAGCTTGGCAGCCAGCTCCCATGGGGAAGCTCATGTTCCGCCTGAGACTGTGGCAACTTCCCACAGGCCCTGGCCACGGTGAGCACTCCACACATACCCAAACTATGTCTGCCTTCTCCTTCCTTGCCCCAGCACAACTGAGCAAGCGAGCTCTAATCAGCCTCTGCGTTCAGGTGCTCGTGTTTAGATGGAAAGCAGACACTGGAGAGAAACCTGCAAGCAGAGGTGGGCTAAAAACTGAAGCAGAACACCAGGGGCTGAGTGAGCAAAAGAGAGAAGGAGAAGTCGCCCCTGGAGCATAGGTACACCACAATTAGCCAGACATTGTTGACTTTAGGGGAAACTGTAGACTTTGAAAGAAAGTTCACACTAGATTAAGGCAAGACCTGACTCTGAGCTGACCCCACACTGCTTACAAAAGGTCCAGAGACCTTCATAGAAATAGTGGAAGACTTTCTGGGTAGGGAAACTGATTAGACCAGGAAAATGGAGGAGTCAGGTGGACATTCTTCTCGTTACCATTCTCTAGATAATTTTTCCACCCCCCCCCCATTGTTTTCCTTTTTCATATTATTCATGGTGTTCTTTCTTTGTCATTCCCTTAATTTTTATGTTTTTTAACGTAATTTTTGCTTTTCCAAAACACCTTATTTTTAAATAAATTCATTTTTCCCAATTGTTACAACACTGTTTAGTTATACTGCATTTTTTTCATGTTTTTTATTTTGTATTTTTTGCAAGTATAATTTTTAATATTCATCTTNGTTTTTTAACGTAATTTTTGCTTTTCCAAAACACCTTATTTTTAAATAAATTCATTTTTCCCAATTGTTACAACACTGTTTAGTTATACTGCATTTTTTTCATGTTTTTTATTTTGTATTTTTTGCAAGTATAATTTTTAATATTCATCTTCACTTAGTGGTTTGATTATTGGCTTAATTTCTCTATTTTTTTTTTACTCCTGTTTTCATCTTTTTTTTTTTCTTTCTTTTCTCTTTATAATTGTGTGAATCTCTTTGGGGGTCCTTGGCATTTACTGTAGTCTCACCATTAGCCTAGGGGTTTTTGTCTTCTGTGTTATGTGGCTGGTGAANTGGTTTGATTATTGGCTTAATTTCTCTATTTTTTTTTTTTACTCCTGTTTTCATCTTTTTTTTTTCTTTCTTTTCTCTTTATAATTGTGTGAATCTCTTTGGGGGTCCTTGGCATTTACTGTAGTCTCACCATTAGCCTAGGGGTTTTTGTCTTCTGTGTTATGTGGCTGGTGAAGTCTTGGTGCTACAGTAAGGGATTGGACCTGAACTCCCTAGGTGGGAGGCCTATATTCAGGACTTTGGGCCATCAGAGAACTTCCAACCCTATGGAACATTAATAAGTGAGAGCTCTCTCAAAGGCCTCTGCCTCAAAACTTAAGACCAACCCCATCCAAAGGTCAGCAAGCTCCAGTGCCAGATGCCTCATATCAAACCTTTAGTAAAACAGAAACACAAACCCACCTATTAGCTGAAAGACTATGCAAAGCCTTACCAAGTCATAGACACACCACTGGACATGGCATTACTTTTCAGAGAGATAATTTCCAGCTCCATACACCAGAAAACATGCATAACTCCCCTCACTGAGTCCTCTCAGTGCCCTTCACAAGGCCCTGGTCCAACCCCACCCATGGTGAGCAGTCTTCACAATTAAGAGGAACAACAACCTTCCAGCCTGCAGGTAGATGACCCTAAACACAGTAAATTAAACAAAATGAAAAGGCAGAGAAACATGCAGAAGATGAAGGAACATGGTAAAAACACATAAGACAAAACAAATGAAGAGAAAATATGTAGTCTACCAGAAAAATAATTCAGAGTAATGTAGTAAAGGTGATTCAAAATCTTGGAAATAAAATGGACGCACAGATAAGCAGACTGGAGGCACGGATTGAGAAGATACGAGAAAGGTTTAACAAAGACCTAGAAGACTTAAAAAATAGACAATCAGCAATGAATAACACAATAACTGATATTAAAAATACATTAGAGGGAATCAGTAGTAGAATAACTGAAGTAGAAGAATGGATAAGTAAGCTGGAAGATAGAATGGTGGAAATAGCCAAAGCAGACCAGAATAAAGAAAAAAGAATAACAAGAAAGGACAGCCTCAGAGATCTCTGGAACATTAAGTGCACTAACATCAAATTATACAATTCCCAGAAAAAGAAGATAAAAAGAAATGTATGAGAAACTATACAAGAAAATTATAGTAGAAAATGTCCCTAACGTGGGAAAAGAAATTGTCATCCAAGTCCTGAAAGCACAGAGTCCCATACAGGATAAACCCGAGGAGAAACACAAAAAAATGCATGTTAGTCAAACTAACAAAAGTTTGACAGAAAGAGCAAATATTAAGAGCAGCAAGGGAAAAGCAACAAATGACATACAAGGGGGTCCCCAAAAGGCTAAGGGCTGATCTTTCAACAGAAACTCTGCAGGCCAGAAGAGACTGGCAGGATATGCTTAAAGTAATGAAAGGGGAAAAAAAAAAAAAAAAA
>SJYV01022448.1:0-36632 GCA_006410875.1 Neotragus pygmaeus
TCCGGGTCACCCGGTCCACGGGCTTGTACAGCAGGGCTGCGGGAGACAGGCAGGAGCTGAGATGTCGCTCGTGGAGGAAGCCGACCACCCACCCTTGCTGCAAGGGTGGAGGAGGGGGTGGCCACCACCCCACACCTCAGGGCACCCCACCTCCCCTCTGCTTGGGGGCCAGGGTGGAGGGGAACTCGGCGCCTTGGAAGGCTGGGGACGTCGCTGTGGGCTTTTGGTCCGTGATGTCAGCGCCGGGTCCGGGCCTGATCCAGGACCCAAGCCTGCCAGGCTGCCTCAGCAGCAAGCTCTCAAAGGCGGGGGTCAGGGAGCCATGCGGGTCCCTGGGAGGACGGGCGGGCGCAGGTCCCTGGGAGGATGGGCCGGCGCGGGTCCCTGCGGGCAGAATAGCCCGCCAGTCTCCACGCGGACCCAGGCCTGGTGCTGAGACACAGTTCCCGGTTGAACCAGAGGGTCAGCTCGTTTGCTTTTTAGGATTTATGCATGCAGGCTGTGCCGGGTCTTGGCTGAGGCAGGATCTCTGATCTTTTTTGCGGCAAGCAGCATCTCCAGCTGCCTTCCGGGCGTTTTTGGAGCCCCAGTGGCCGGGCCGTCCCCTCTGCTCCGCGGCCGGCACGGCCCATTGCGGGCACGGGACTCGCTGCGTTTCCTGTGTCGGGGGCGTCTCTGCCTGTGGCCCCCTCGAGCACTGCAAGCTGTGCAGTCACCCCATTTCACAGATGCGGGGGAGACCGGCTCCAAGCGGGGTGGAGCTCTGGCCTCGCTCCTATCACGTGTGCTCTGCTCTGTGAGTGAACATCCTCCCAGGACCCTAACAACCAGGAGTGAGCAGGACCTTCTCGTTCCTGAGCCCACTCTGCCCAGAGGGAGGAGGGCAAACAGGCCTGCGGGGCCTCGCCACTCGGCTCTGACCCCTGCCAGCCACTCGGGACCTGCCTTCTACACGGGTCCTTCCATCCTAAACCCGTCACGTCATCTGGAAGAAGGGACGATACAATCCCCCTGCAAGGCCACTGGACGACACCGTGGCGCTGGAGAGGGCCGGGGGGTGTCCCGTGTGACCCCTGGCGGCGGCCACAGGTCCTGCCCGCGTCCTGCCGCACCCACCACTGCCCGCTCCCTGCTCCCCTCCTCACCACTGGAGGTCTCCAGCAGCAGAGGGGGGGCCCGGCTGGATGCCCTGTCCCCTGGAAGAGGCCACCCCCCACAACTCCCCCAGGGGCACGCAGGGACCTCGGCACCGAGAACTCACTTTCCAGGGAGTTCTTGGTCGTCTGGTCCTTGGCCTCCTTGTTGCTCCTGGCTCGCAGGTTCTGCAGAGAGAAGAGGGCGTCTTCACGCGGGCGAACAGAGCAGCCTTGCTGATGGCAGCGAGCTCACCCCCAGGAACCTCCGGCAGAAACCTCAGCCTCCCCTCACACCGAAAACCTCAGGGGTGTATGTGGGTCACAGCGAGAGGGGCGGGGCCAACTTCAGCAAGGGAAAGTCTCTGCTGTGAGATGCCCTGGAGGCTGAACAGCCTCTCCTCCTGCTGGGACGGCCCGAGGCATTGCTAGGCATCCCCAGGGGACACAATCGGCCCTGGCAGGGCTGAGACCTCTGACGCAGAGGATCTTGCAAACCCAGACCAAAAGCAGCACCTCTCCTAGGAGCGTGGACCGGCTTCCTTGCCTCAGTTAAACAGCATGCCTGGACGAAGGGGCAAGGGGGGTTCAGAGCACCCCACCTCAGGGCAGTCACCAGCAGGCATGCTGCCTCCATCCCTCTCTGGACTTTGCAAAAGTCCTTGCCCAGGAAGCAAGCAGAGCTTTTTTAGCGGGTGGGTCATTTTTCAACATAACAGCGTTCACAGGAGCTGCCAATTCGGTCTGAGGTACCAAGAGAGAGGGAATGAAAGGGCCCTGTGTGCCTGAAATTGTCCCTGAAATCCCAATGCGAGGATTGAGAGCAAGAGAAACCCCAGCTGGAGACTGCATTCCTAACCTCTCGGGCCGCAGGAAACCTCCGGGGCCAGCTGCCCAATAGCCCTGGTGCCCCCCCCCCGGGCGTTTAGTTCTCTGAAGGGGCTCCTCCATCGCCTGCCTCAGCAGCTCCCAGAAGGCAGGGGAGGGGGAGTGGGGAGCGGGCGTGAGAGCTCCAATCTGCTCAATTCAGGTGCTGCTTCGGTGAGCCGGGGCAGCAGCCCACGCTTGGCGCCTCTTGAAGGCACGATGCACGTGGGCCCCTTCATCGTCTGGGGGCTGGGGTGGGGGCACTGCCTTAAAGAAACTTACAAGTTTGGTTTAACCCCACAGCTCCCAAGCTGACTCCAGACTCCAGAAGCCCTTTTCACTTGATTTCCGTTACCCATTAATCAGGGGTTTCCCTGGTGGCTCAGAAGGTAAATGAAATGCAGGAGACCTGGGTTTCACCCCTGGGTGTGATCTCTGGGTCGGGAAGATGCCCCTGGAGAAGGGAATGGCTACTCGCCTGAGGAATTTCATGGACTGAGAAGCCTGGCAGACCACAATCAACGCACGGGGGTCACAGAGAGTCAGACAGGGCTGAGTGACCGACATTTTCACTTTGTTTCCCTCGCCACCTGTTTATTTCCGGGGAGCTTGGGCTCATGGAACCCAGCAAGCCACCTCCGGGCTGACCAGACGACGGCAAACACAGATCACGCAGGCTGGTCCCGGGAGAGATGAAGGGCCGCTGCTCCATGTCCTTGGAGGTGGAGCCCCCGTCCCCATGGCCAAGCTCTGACCCCCACCCCTGAACGCAGCCCCTACACCTGTGGCCTGCTCCTCCCGTGTCCCTGTGGCTCATTTCTTGTCATGGGGTTCTGATTTCTCTGGGCCTGTTTTTTTTTTTTTGCTGTTAGTTATCTAGCTCAGCTGCAGCACACAGGATCTTCGCTGCGGCATGTGGGATCTAGCCCCCCTGGCTGGGGACTGAGCCCTGCATAGGCAACACAGAGCCTCAGCCACTGGACCCCCAGGGAAGCCCCTCTCTGCGTCTTTTCTGAAACAGGGATGGAGAACCCAAGTGGTCACCACCCGACAGTACAGAACTCCAAGGCAGCCTGGCCGCCGGCTGCCCCCGAGCGCGGTCCTGTTTCCTGAGCCCGGGTCTGGGCTCGGATCCCCTCCTGCCCGTGGTTGGCGGGACCCCTGACCCCCGGGTGCCGTCCCACCATCACTTCCTACTGTTTCTGCAGAAACCTGTCTGGGTGGATGTGGACGTGGCCCCGTTTAAGTGCAGCCTGATCTTAAAAGGTCACGACTCAATCTGTCAGGGTCACCTGGGGACTCAGCGCCCGCACCCCAGCTGTTGGGGCATGAAGGCGGCTAGTTTAGTCAGTGAATGAGAGGGAACAGACTCAACGCTCCAGGCCAACCAGGGCGGCTGTGGAGGGCAGCGTGGAGCCAGCCTGCGGCCCTGGCGCATGCCACTTGTAATCAGCGGCACCAGGCTGGGGGGAGGGCACCGTGGGCTCTGGGGGACAGGGTGGCACCATGTTAGGGCCCTGGGGGCACGTCAGCACCGGGACCCACAGGGCCCACCCCCCAATAGGCTGAGACAGCACGAATGCTCCGCAGCAAAGCCCGGACGTGGCTGTCGGCACACATACGGTCAGTCTCCCGCAAGAGAGCCGCCCTCCCTGTTCCTGGCTTCCGTCTCTCTTCCTAAAGCTGAGTTCTCGGGGCTCCCTTGGGGGCCCACTGTTAAGACTGCGCCACCAATGCAGGGAACATTGGTTCCCTGGCCGGGGTAGTTAGATCTCACAAGCAGGCAATAGGAAGAAATGAAAAAAAAAAAAGCAGCTGAGTTCTCACTCAGAGGTCTTCCCATGCAGAATCCTTGCTTGGTGGGGCAGGCAGGTCAGGGCTCTGAGGAAGATGAGCCCCGGGAAGAGGAAGGTATCCCCCCACTGCAGGGAACAGCAGGACGGGCAGGGCGGGGAGGCCCATCTCCTGCCTCCGGGGGCTCTTCCAAGGCCCCTCCTTGTACTCCAGGGCTCGAGGTTTCAGAGCTGCTGGGCTGGTGCAGCTGGCAGCCTGCAGTGCCCCTCGTCGTGGGTGGGCAGCCCACCCTGCGCTGGCTGTAAGCCCCAGAGGAGCGGAGCACGAGGCCCCCGCCTGCTCTCCGCCTGCAAGGTGCAACGTCAGCCTCTGACTCGGGTGTCGAGACCCCTCTGTTCCTGGGGACCTCGTAGACAAGCGCAAGACAGCATCCGTCTGGGCTGCCCAGATGGACTCCCGAGCCGGGCACTCGTGGTTGGGAGAGCAGGGAGCACCCGAGGCTGCTCGGGACAGTGCCGCCCACCCCGGCTGGGGCTGACAGGGCCCACCCGCCGGCATCTGGAAATACAGGTTCACGACCTAACCTCGGTGTGCAGTGCGTGTTCTCTGGGGTCACGGCGTGCCCACAATCACCCAGAGCACTCCCCTCCGGCCCCACCCAGGGAGGCTGAGGGGCACACCGTTCTGAGCAGCATCACGCGTGCCCACGATCGCCCACAGCGCTCCCCCCCAGCCCCACCCAGGGAGGCTGAGGGGCACACCGTTCTGAGCAGCATCACGCGTGCCCACGATCGCCCACAGCGCTCCCCCCCAGCCCCACCCAGGGAGGCTGAGGGGCACACCGTTCTGAGCAACATCACGCGTGCCCACGATCGCCCACAGCGCTCCCCCCCAGCCCCACCCAGGGAGGCTGAGGGGCACACCGTTCTGAGCAGCATCACGCGTGCCCACGATCGCCCACAGCGCTCCCCCCCAGCCCCACCCAGGGAGGCTGAGGGGCACACCGTTCTGAGCAACATCACGCGTGCCCACGATCGCCCACAGCGCTCCCCCCCAGCCCCACCCAGGGAGGCTGAGGGGCACACCGTTCTGAGCAGCATCACGCGTGCCCACGATCGCCCACAGCGCTCCCCCCCAGCCCCACCCAGGGAGGCTGAGGGGCACACCGTTCTGAGCAACATCACGCGTGCCCACGATCGCCCACAGCGCTCCCCCCCAGCCCCACCCAGGGAGGCTGAGGGGCACACCGTTCTGAGCAGCATCACGCGTGCCCACGATCGCCCACAGCGCTCCCCCCCAGCCCCACCCAGGGAGGCTGAGGGGCACACCGTTCTGAGCAACATCACGCGTGCCCACGATCGCCCACAGCGCTCCCCCCCAGCCCCACCCAGGGAGGCTGAGGGGCACACCGTTCTGAGCAGCATCACGCGTGCCCACGATCGCCCACAGCGCTCCACCCCGGCCCCACCCAGGGAGGCGGAGGGGCACACGGCTCTGAGCAGCATCACGTGTGCCCACGATCGCCCACAGCGCTCCCCCCAGCCTCACCCAGCCCCCCAGCCCCACCCAGGGAGGCGGAGGGGCACACCGCTCTGAGCAGCATCACGCGTGCCCACGATCGCCCACAGCGCTCCACCCCGGCCCCACCCAGGGAGGCGGAGGGGCACACGGCTCTGAGCAGCATCACGTGTGCCCACGATCGCCCACAGCGCTCCCCCCAGCCTCACCCAGCCCCCCAGCCCCACCCAGGGAGGCGGAGGGGCACACCGCTCTGAGCAGCATCACGCGTGCCCACGATCGCCCACAGCGCTCCACCCCGGCCCCACCCAGGGAGGCGGAGGGGCACACGGCTCTGAGCAGCATCACGTGTGCCCACGATCGCCCACAGCGCTCCCCCCAGCCTCACCCAGCCCCCCAGCCCCACCCAGGGAGGCGGAGGGGCACACCGCTCTGAGCAGCATCACGCGTGCCCACGATCGCCCACAGCGCTCCACCCCGGCCCCACCCAGGGAGGCGGAGGGGCACACGGCTCTGAGCAGCATCACGTGTGCCCACGATCGCCCACAGCGCTCCCCCCAGCCTCACCCAGCCCCCCAGCCCCACCCAGGGAGGCGGAGGGGCACACCGCTCTGAGCAGCATCACGCGTGCCCACGATCGCCCACAGCGCTCCCCCCAGCCCCACCCAGGGAGGCAGAGGAGTACACCGCTCTGAGCAGCATCACGCGTACCTCAGAGATTTCTGCAAACTGAGCGTTGGCCTGGCAGCACTTCTCGGCTGTTTCCATGGCAACTTCATAGTTGTCCACAAAGGCCCGGTACACACCCAGCTGGCTGGCCTGCGGGGAGGAAGGGGGCAAGACTGGGACAGGTGCCGGGCAGGACCCTCAGTGTTGGGCTCCCCTAGGCCCAGGTGCAGCAGCTGGTGCGGGGCTGCAGGAACCTCAGCTCCCCGCACAGTCACTGCCGCCCACCTGCTTCCCCTGCCCACGCGCTGAGTGCGCTTCTGTTTCCAACACGACATGTGGGACGGTGACTTACAGCCCCAGGCAGGTAGGGGCTCTCTTCCCAGCAATCTCTTCCTCCCACCCTGCTTGTCTGAACCGGGCCACCAGCAAACGGCTGCAGTGCCAGGCTGTCAGTGAACAAAGACGAGGGCCTCCAGCAGGTGGGAGGGGCGGCCCCTTCTCGTCCCAGCTGCAGACGCCTCGTGGGACCCGTCCCCAGCCTGAAGGGCTGCACCGCTGTTGCTGCTGTTCAGCTGCTCAGTCATGTCCGACTCCTTGTGACCCATGGACTGCAGCACGCCAGGCCTCCCTGTCCATCACCAACTCATGGAGTTTGCTCAAACTCATGTCCATTGCATCGGTGATGCCATCCAACCACCTCATCCTCTGTCGTCCGCTTCTCCTCCTGCCTTCAATCCTTCTCAGCATCAGGGTCTTTTCCAATGAGTCAGCTTTTCTCATCAGGTGGCTAGAGTATTCAAGCTTCNCATTGCATCGGTGATGCCATCCAACCACCTCATCCTCTGTCGTCCGCTTCTCCTCCTGCCTTCAATCCTTCTCAGCATCAGGGTCTTTTCCAATGAGTCAGCTTTTCTCATCAGGTGGCTAGAGTATTCAAGCTTCAGCTTCAGCATCAGTCCTTCCAATAAATATTCAGGGTTAATTTCCTTTAAGATTGACCGGTTTGATCTCCTTGGATCACAAAGAAGGCTGAGCACTGAAGAACTGATGCTTTCGAACTGTGGTGCTGGAGAAGACTCTTGAGAGTCCCTTGGGCTGCAGGGAGATCCAGCCAGCAAGGAGGGGCTACACAGCTCTGCTACTCTACGACCTCTTCAGACACGTGAGGAACGCGCAGCTTAGCCGCCCACAGAGAAGAAGGGCTCCCGCTGCCCAGATACGAGCCCCATCCAGACCCGCGACCGGGCTCAGGTGTCACTCGGCACACCGACAGGCGGGAGACCTCCACTGCCAGCTGCAACGCAAGCGGCGCTTGTCCTGTTCTCAGCCAAAGGCCTTAACAGGTCTCCTGCCCCGACACTCAGCTGAGTCGAGACTTCCAAGGTCAGGGGCGGGTTTGTCTGCGGCCACCACCATCACCAGGGCCTGGTCATCTCCAGAGCCAGCAGGGAGAGCCCCACCCGGGCAGGCGAGGGCAGACCCCGTGAGCGGCTGGCTGGGTCTCCTCCACTGCAGCCCGCCGGGAGCCGGAGGCCCAAGACTCCTGCTGGTCCTAGCGTTTGCTCTGCGTCAAACCTAAATTTTATTTTTGCGTGCATTTGCATTTGTACTGAATTTTACGTTTCTTCGGATGGCAAGGCCAGATGCCCTCCGCACTGCCTGGTCTTCTGGCCCCGCTCCCTGTGAGGGCTGCACCGAGGGTCTGGGGGCGCCTGAGGAAAAGCAGCAGCTAGAGGAGGCCCTGACCACAGCGTTCACCTGGACAAGTGGCTGCGTCCAAGACCCCAGGGCCCCTCACACGGGGGGACCCAGAGCCCCTTCTCCCCCCGCTTCCCGCTCAGCGAGGGTCTCCCGCCCAAACAAAGGCCCTGCTCCGGGTACGGTCACCACCAATCATTCAGACACAGTGCGTGTGGCCGGCTGGCAGAGCGCGCGATACGTAAGCAGAGAAACGCATCGTGTGACAGGTGGCTGATGGCAGAGCGGGGCTGCCATCGGTGCTGTGGCTGGGTGACCTTCTGAAGAGGCGACGGCTCAGCCGAGTCCCGAGGGGCTGTTACTACTGAAGTGTGTCCCCTTGGAATCCCTGAGTCGCAGCCCTGACCCCGAGCATGTGACTGTAGCTGGAGATGGGCCTAAAGAGGTGTTGGGGAGAAGATGACGCCATTACAGGACTTCCTGGGGGATCCAGTGGTTAGAACTTCACCTTCCAGGGCAGGCAGTTCACCCTCTGGTCAGGGAGCCGAGACCCTAGGTGCCTCGAGGCCAAAAAAAACAAAACATAAAACAAAAGCAACAGTGTAACAAATTCAATAAAGAATGTAAAAAAGGTCCACATCAAAAATAATGTTTTAAAATACACGAGGCTGTTCGAATGGGCCTGATCCAATCTGACAAGGGTCTTTAGGCGAAGAAAAGATTAGGACACAGAAACAGCCAGACGACCACGTGAAGACACAGGGAAATATAGCCATGGATGCATGGAAGAGAGGCCTTGGGAGAAACCAGTCCTGCCAGCACCTGGAGCTCAGACTGCCAGCCTCCAGAAACGGGGGGAGACAGGCCTCTGTTGTTTGAGCCGCCTGCTTATTTAACTTATATGCAGAGTACGTCATGAGAAACGCTGGGCTGGAAGAAACACAAGCTGGAATCAAGATTGCTGGGTTATATCAATAACCTCAGATATGCAGATGACACCACCCTTATGGCAGAAAGTGAAGAGGAACTATAAAGCTTCTTGATGAAAGTGANGACAGATGGAGACCAGGTGCACCAATCAGAACCCGAGCTGCACGGGTAACGGGACAGATGGAGACAAGGTGCCCGCCCCACACCATGTGAGGCACCGACAAGACACAGCATCAGTGCAGTGGTTAAACAGAGAACCTGAATCTCTTCCTGAAAAAAACATCCGACCCAAACTGGCCTGTACCCTTAAGAAAAATGTCACGGTTGCGGAAGACCAGCACAGGTCAAGGAAGCGGGACAGATGTTAAGAAACTAGAGACCTGATGCCCACGTCCTGACTCAGAAGGAAATGGCCATAAAGAACAGGACACCTGACCTGGAAGAGATCCACAGAAGGAGCGAGTACCACATCAGCATGAAGCGCCCCCGGCGGAGCACGGGCCTGCGGGCTGTGGAGGAGCATGTCCTCAGCAAATGCACGATGACGCACTTAGAGATAAAAGGCAGGATCAGCACTTCACTCTCAAACTATTCACTGTGTGTGTGTGCACGTGTGGACACAGGAGAGAAAAAAAGAGAAGAAAGAGAAAGCAAATGTCACAAGTGGCGCAGCCAGCACACAGGCTTCTCTGTGCGATCCTAGCAACAATTCAGGAAGTTTGAAATGATGAGTAACCAAAAAAACTGAGCTAAGAAAAATTCAGCCAGAAACAAGGCCCCAACTGGGTAGTGATTAACCCACAGGAAAGGAGTCAAGGCGGTGGCAGGAAGGGGCTTCCCAGCGACAAGGTGTGGCTCGTGAGTTACTGGGGAGCAGTGGTACCACGGATGGGGCATTGTGGGCTCCTGGGGGGTCCCGAGACTCTCCCAGCCGGGGAGCCTGACCCCACTGTGCTAATCTGAAAGCGGCGGGGACAGGGACCCGTCCACCTGTCCGTGGGGGTGCCCAGTGCCCGGCCCCGGGGGCACACAGGTGTACACAGCACGTAGCTCCCCAGCAACTACCTCCCTCGGCGGCTGCTCTTGCACAGGGCTGCGCCTCCCCCGTCTGCCTGTTGCAGCACCTCATACATCCAGGACACCAGGGAGACCAGAGCAAATGCTGCAAATCCTGGTACTTGTCAGACTGTTAATTTTTTTAAGTTTCTGGTAGACTTGAGTGTTATTTTTGGAAAAACGTGGCTGTGGTTTCTGCCCACAACACATGTCTTCAAAGATGGCGGTTTTGAGGATGGGGAGTACCGGTCTCCCAGCTCTCTGGCCCTGGGAAAGGGGTCCCAGGCAGGGGAATCTGAACCAAAGAGGTGTTCCTTCCCTTCCTGCAGCCCTGGGCGGTGGACGGAGGGGATGGCCCACAGGAATGCCACGCCGGAGCGGAACACCAGGGTCCAGCATGAGCCGAGGCTGGCCACCTGGGCGTCCAGGCAGCTCAGGGGGGCTGGGGGCTGGCGCTCGGTCTCCATGTACTCCCAGCACTGAGGAGGGGGCCCGGCGACCTCGGCCACCCCGCCCCGGAAGGCCGGGTTCCCTCTCAGGGAAAGAGCACGCACACAGCAGGCCCGGGCAACCCGGGAGCTGGGATTTCAGGTCCCTGGAGGGGGCACCCCGGTCACACGGGCCTGGCACCGGCCTGCGAGGAGCCCTGGGGTAGGCCTCGCAGCGCTGGAGGCCGCCTCTCTGCTGGGCCAGCCACACACAAACCAGCCCTGCCGCCTCCTCCACCCCAGGCCATGGGATGCGCCGCGCCTCCAGGGCGCCGCGATCACTGTCACTAGCGGTAAGTTCGGCTCCAGGTCCTAAAACGGCTGCCACGGGAGCTGGGGCCACACAGGAGGCCTGTCCTCACCACGTCCTCAGTCAGGGGCCGCCCTGGCGACCAGAGGGCTCCTTGCCCACGACCAACCTTCCTGCCGCAAGCTGCCTTTCTCTTGTTCTTTAAAAAACCCTTGACTAATCCTTTAACTCAAGAGGACTGCAAGCACGCAGCAAGGCCCAACGGGCCCCGCTGCCCCGCCCCGGAAGCTCAGGCTTGCTGCCTGGTCAGCAGCTTCTCTGTGGTCCAAAGAGGGCCCCGTTTGGAGCCTGGGAACCCTGAGCAGAACTCGGGCGGAGCCGGAAAGGACCAGAGATGTACGTGGGGCGGGCCGTGGGGGGAAAGCCTGGATCGGCGTCCTTGCGTCAGGGTCCCGCGGGGTGCTGCACAGCACCCACTCCCACGGCCCGCCCTGGGCGCCTGGACTCTCCCTCCCCACCACGCCCCTGGCAGGGGTGGGCGCCAGGCTCAGGGAGAGGCCTGCCCCCACAACGAGGCCCCCGGGCTCCTCACCAGCTTCTGGAAGAGGTCGCCCACGCGCTGCTGGCGGCTCCACTGCTGCACGCGGGGCAGGAGCCCGTCGTAGAAGTCCTTGTGGATCTCGTAGAGCTCGGGCACCTTGAAGAAGATGGTCTCGATCTGCTGGCTCGTCAGCACCGGCTGAGAGGTGGTGGCAGCCGCCTTCAAGGGCTTCATGGGCTGAAGAGGGCACAGGTGGCGAGTGGTTGGGGGGTAGCAGGGGACGGGGCTCACCACGTGCCAGCTGCGCGGCAGTCACGTGAACACACACGTGCTGCGGCGGTCACATGAACATACACGCACTTCGGTTTTTAAATTTCAGCAGTCACGAAAACGTGAAGCCGGCTTGACTGGGCACCGCGCCTCACGAGTGTGTCCACCTCCCCCCCGGGGAGGGCCAACCTCCGCGGCGGGGCCATGTCCCACCCTCCTGCGGGTGTTGGCAGGGATTCCAGGGTTCAGCCGGGGGCTGCTCCCAGGCCTCCATGGCAGAGCTGCCCAGGCCTGCCCCGCCCGCCCGGCGNGTTCTATTCATGCGTTCACTGAATGTTACACATTGGAAGAACTGAAACATGACCCTCTTAGTTAATAAGAAAATGTTCTTGTGACTGATCTTAATGGATTTGATTTTCCTTCAAAAGGAATTTTGGAATGAGTAAAAATTAGGGTTTTAGGATAAAAGACATTAATAGGAATTAATATTGATAAATATTTATTGAAGGTAGGTATTTATTATTTTACTCCATTTATTCTTATTAAATTATATAACAGCTCTTATATGATAAAATAGAGTTCAGCAATTAAGTATTTTATGAAGACCAAGACTTGGAGAATATCAGGAGTAATTTCAAGATCTGTATATTGGAAGACAGTTGCTAATATGATAGCTTTCACAAATAGATTAGAAATCTAAATAAGAGGAAAGAAACAGAAAATAGTTCATGAAAGTCCACATGAACTTGGTCAAGTCTTTAAATAAAAGTACAATATAGATATTATAGGTTAGTAGTGCAAATCATCTTTATCTAAAGTATCAATACACTTTACTGAAATAAACTACTAAGGAAGTTCTGAAAATGATTGAGGTTGCTGCTGCTGCTGCTGCTGCTAAGTCGCTTCAGTCATGTCCGACTGTGTGTGACCCCATAGACGGCAGCCCACCAGACTCCCCTGTCCCAGGGATTCTCCAGGCAAGAACACTGGAGTGGGTTGCCATTTCCTTCTCCAGTGCATTAAAGTGAAAAGTGAAAGTGAAGTCGCTCAGTCATGTCCAACTCTTTGCAACCCCATGGAATGCAGCCCACCAGGCTCCTCCGTCCATGGGATTTTCCAGGCAAGAGTACTGGAGTGGGCTGCCATTGCCTATATGACATTAATTGCCAGAGCATGAGATTAAATTAACATGAAAACATGCAGTTCCATTCTCTGTTCCAATTTGGAATAAGGCACTTTAGAAGCAATCAAACATAGCAGTGTTTAACTGAACTAGTGTTTTGTAACAGGAGCCAACTCAAGAACTTCCAGAGCAAAAGATCCAATCATGAAATAACGCTTATTAACTGAAAAACAACAGGTCAGGCTGGAAACATCACAACACAGTAATTGCAAAATTACCACCTGAGTTTACAGATTTAAGTCAGCTGAATAATCACTTTAAACACAATCTAAAAATGTTAATATTATTCCTGTTGTTTATTGATTCTCTTATAGCTGAAGGGTCAAAACAAATGAGAGGAATATCAGACACTATGTTTTAAAACATCAATGCAGACACTTTCTTTCACTAAATATTAAAAAAAAATGAGACTCCTGTTATTGAATACAAATTAGGTGAATACTGTAATAGTTAAGCCTCTTCTTGCCCTACAGTTTATAACTACTTTGGTTTTCAGGGGGTTTAGGGAATTGCTTTTGTTTTTGGTTAAAATGCACTTATCACTTCTATTTATGCCAGATTCATATTTTTCTTCACATCATAACTTTGAACAGAAAATAATGTCTTAGAGATAATAAATATTATTTTCAATAGATGAATTAATACTGCAAAGAACAAACATACAAAACAATCAATATTACCAAAAAAAAAAGAGGTTGAAGTAAACAAGCTGAGAAATCATTCAATTTTGCATTTTCACAATGCTTTTCAGTAATCCCATTTTGCAAATTGCTAAAATTGTAATAACTTAGATTACTCTCAATATTCACTTTATATTCACTTTAAATCCACTAAATTTTACTTTGCCTAGAATAATACTTGAGTGTATCTCTCAATATTATAAAACAATGATAAAATAAGCATTGATTACTGGGACCCCTATGATTTATATCTAAAAATAAAATGTTAGATATAGATCTATCCTCTTTGGTAAACATTTTCTGAAAAAAAATTACCTCTCCGCCACAACTCCCCCTCGCCCGGCCCCTGCCCAGCCAGCCTCAGCACTGCTGCCACAGGACCTTTGGACCGGCCAGGGCTGGGTGGCCCCGCCTCCTCCCCAGTCACAGGGGGAGGCTGGGGCTGACACCGCCTGACCAGGGAAACACCGTCTCCTGGGGCCAAGGCCTTTGTCCCTTAGACCTGCTGTTCTGAGCCTGTTCTCTAGACGCTGGGACCCACATACCTGTGGGCTACAGCAAGGACCCCCTCCTCCCCACTCTGCAGTCTGCCTCGAACACAGAGCTGGCAGGCCCCTGGATGCAGACGGGGTGGGGGCGGGTAGGGTCCTGAAGGCCAAGACCACACGGCAGCGCTGGGTGTGACGGTGTCATGCCAGGGGAGTGCCCCCAGCGCCCCAGAACGCGACTGTCCTTGGAGATAAGGGTCTTTAGAACCATAATCAAGTTAACACGAGGTCAGTGGGCTGGGTCCTAGTCCAAAACAGCTGGTACACCCTTCTAAGAAGAAATCAGGCGATCAAAAGGCACAAACTTCCAGGAACAAGACAAGCAAGTCCTGGGGATGTAAGCACGGTGACTGTGTGCTCGCCACTCGGTTGTGGCCGACTCTTGGCGACCCCAGGGACTGTAGCCCACCAGGTTCCTCTACCCATGGACCTCCCCCTCTGGAGTGAGTTGCCACAGCCAGTACCATATGTATACGTGAAAGTTGCTGAAAGAATAGATCTTGAGAGTTCTTAGCACACAAAAAATTTATAACCAGGTGTGGTGAAGGATGCTGAGTCATAGTTAGCAATTGTTGAACACCTATGATAAACATCGAGTTATAAATCGATGCCTCGAGAAGACGAGGAGGCGGGAGGAGGGGATCAGGACACGGACGTACCCGGCTGGAAAGACGCAGGCGGAAGACGGGCATCTCTGAGCCGAGGAGAGAGGTCTCGGGAGAAACCAGCCCCACTGACACCTTCATCTCAGATGTCCCGGCTCCAGAACTGGCAGAAATCAATCTCTCTTGTTTAAGCCACACTGTCTGTGGTGTTTTATTACAGACGCCCGGGAAACTGACATGGAGGGTGATTTGGCAACGAAACTGCTTCTTCATCAACTTCCAGGCTGAGGTCCTCTGCCTGCTCCCTGACCGGCAATGAGGCAGTCTGGGGTCGGGGCGGCTGTGCCCATGGCCTGCGCCCCACCTGGCTGGGGTTTTCCACCCTACGCCCAGCCTGTGCTGGCCGGCCCCACTGCGGCCCGAGGGTGGTGCCAGGTAGCTGAGGCCCTGTGTCCCTGTGTCCAGAGGAAACAGCCCTGCCCTTTCTGCCACGGGCTCCCCAGCCTGCAGGTGAGCAGACAGCCCTGTCCTTGGGTGTGGTCCCTCGGGGGGACGTGACGGACGGGGCAGGTGCCGGCCTCGGCACCGCTGGCACCTGGGGCTGGGGGATTCTCCGCTGGGTGTCAAGCGGCACTTGTGGCCTGCGTTCACTGCACCAGCAGCAAGACCCCTACCCCCGGTTTCGACGGCAAACATCTGTGGATGTCGTCACCCATCACCCCACGCCAGCGCAGGCCTCCGGGCAAGCCTGTCATTGCTCAGTCGGGTCCAGCTCTTTGTGACCCCATGGACTGCAGCACTCCAGGCCTCCCTGTCCATCACCAACTCCCGGAGCCTACTAAAACTCATGTCCATTGAGTCGGTGGTGCCGTNCACGCCAGCGCAGGCCTCCGGGCAAGCCTGTCATTGCTCAGTCGGGTCCAGCTCTTTGTGACCCCATGGACTGCAGCACTCCAGGCCTCCCTGTCCATCACCAACTCCCGGAGCCTACTAAAACTCATGTCCATTGAGTCGGTGGTGCCGTCCAGCCATCTCATCCTCTGTCGTCCCCTTCTCCTCCCGCCTTCAGTCTTTCCCAGCATCAGGGTCTTTTCCAGTGAGTCAGCTCTTCGCATCAGGCGGCCAGAGCACTGGAGCTTCTGCTTCAGCGTCAGTCTTTCCAGTGCACGCTCAGGGCTGACTTCCTTTTGGATGGACTGGTTGACCCTCCCTTGTCCGCTGTTGTTACAACTGCACTTGTTCCTCTATTCCCAGCTGTGCGGGATCTGCGTTGCTGTGCAGGATCTTCTCTAGCTGTTGTGAGCGGGGCTCCGAGTCTCTACTTGCGCTCGGGCTTCTCACACCACTGGCTTCTTTTGTTGCCGAGCACAGGCCTCGGGAGCTGCAGCCGTGAGTTTAGCAGCTCTGGCCCCGGGCTCCAGGGCACACGCTCCACACTCGTGGTGCCAGGCTTAGCTGCTTCGAGGCATGAGGGATCTTCGTGGATCAGGGATGAAACCCACGTCCCCAGCATTGACACACAGACTCTTTATCACTGAAGCACCAAGCAAGCCTGCTTTGATCTTCCTGCTGTCCAAGGGACTCTCAAGAGTCTTCTCCAGGACCACAGTTTGAAAGCAGCAATTTTTCAATGCTCAGCCATCTTTAGGATCCAACTCTCACATCTGTACATGACTACTGGAAAAACCATAGCTTGGACTATACAGGCCTTTGTTGGCAAAGTAATCTCTCTGCTTTTTAATATGCTGTCTAGGTTGGTCAATGCTTCTCTTCTCTTTTAATTTCATGGCTGCAGTCACCATCTGCAGTGATTTTGGAGCCCAAGAAAATAAAGTATCTATTTCCATTGTTTCCCCATTGATTTGCCATGAAGTGATGGGACCAGATGCCATGATCTTAGTTTTCTGAATGATGAGTTTTAAGCCAGCTTTTTCACTCTCCTCTTTCACCTCAGCAAGAGGCTCTTTAGTTCCTCTTCGCTTTCTGCCAGAGGTGGTGTCATCTACGGATCTGAGGTTATTGATATTTTTCCCCGATAGTCTGGATTCCAGCTTGTGTTTCTTCCAGCACAGCATTTCTCATGATGTACTCTGCATATAAGTTAAATCAGCAGGGCGACAATAAATAGCCTTGACGTACTCCTTTCCAATTAGGGACCAGTCTGTTGTTCCACATCCAGTTCTAACTGTTGCTTCCTGACCTGCATACAGATTTCTCAGGAGGCAGGTCAGATGGTCTGGTATTCCCATCTCTATGAATTTTCCAGTGTGTTGTGATCCACACAGTCAAAGGCTTTAGCGTAGTCCATAAAGTAGAAGTAGATGTTTTTCTGGAATTCCTTTGCTTTTTCTATGATCTAACAGACACTGGCAATTTGATCTCTGGCTCCTCTGCCTTTCCTAAATCCAGTTTGTACACTGGGAGTTCTCGGTTCACCTACTATTGAAGCCTGAAGGATTTCGAGCATCATCCTGGTAGCCTGTGAGATGAGCACCATTGTCTGTTTCCATAATACCTGGAACAGGACCTCCCAGGGCAGCCCCTCTGTACCCCGAACCCTACTGGTGGCCCTTCCCGCCTGCCTGGCCTGGCGGGAGGGAGGTACTTCGTGGTGGAGAAATGGCAGATCTGACAGGAAGCACCCGGGGCTGAGTCAAGGGGTAGGGGTGCAGCCATCAGCCAGGCCTGCCCCGCCAGCCCTGCTGTCCCAGGCCCCCGCCCCCCTGCGCTAAGCCTTGGCTGCCCAGCTGCAAACTGGAGTAAGGAGCTCCATTTCCACCCCTCCCGCATCTGCCTTCTGCATCCTTGGGGCTTACAGCACATCCTGGCTGCCCGCTCGGACCAAGCAGAAAGACTGCCTGGATTACCACTGCTCTGGGAATCGCTGTGTGTGCATAAGCCAGGCGCACGTCTCATGTGCATGTGTGTGCGTGTCTCGTGTGCACACGTGTGTGCTCGTGGGTATGTGTACATCTGTGCATGTACACGTGTGTGCTCACGCATGCACGTGTGCTTGTGTGCATACATACACGTGTGTGCTCCTGCATATATGCACTTGTATGTGTGTTCGTGCACGTGTGCATGTTTTGTGTGTACGTGTGTGTGCATGCACGCATGTGCTTGTGTGTACACGTATGCTCAGGCACACGTGTGCTTGTATACACGTGTGTGCTCCTGTGCACATGCACATGTGTGCTCGTGCTCATGCATGTATACACACGTCTGTGCTCGTGTTCATGCATGTTTGTGTGCACATATGTGTGTGCGCATGCGTGTTCCTGTCTGTGTATGAGGGGTAGCCATCACAGTAGCTTTCAGCCACTCTGGCAAAAGGACACCCACGTCCCACACCACAGCCCCGTCCTGGCCATGCTGGGCAGCGGGAGCCTCTGCGCCAGGGTGCCCAGAGCCCCAGGTTCTCCACCAAGATCCACAGAATAAACCGACCAGCGAAGATGACCCAGAGCTGCTGGCTGGGCCCTGGCATGGCCACACGTTCACGAAGGTGCAAGGAGGGACCCAGGGAACCCTCGCCCATGAGATGAGCAGGTCCCGGGTCCAGGACTGTCCGGGCAGCTGGCTCCGGGGCCCCCAGCACCATCAGCAGAGACGTACAGGGAAGAGGGGCCCAGCCACCCCCTCTCCTCTCAGACCACAGAGGCTATATCTCGAATGGAGGCACCCCAGGAAAGCTGCTCCCAGGGGCCCGCCCGCACCTCCCACCGGGGCCAGGGTGAAGGCTCGTGTGCCCGGGGGAGCTGCTCCCCAGCCCCGTGGCCTGGAGAGCCGGGTGGAACAGGGTGGCGCCCCATCCAGCTCTCCACTCCCGAGGGCCTGGCCAGTAAAGGAACGTCTGGGTGGGGCCCAGGGCTCGACTAAAACCTTCTCCTGAGCCTCGCAAGGACTGGGGGCAGCGGACAGGCACCTGGACGCCGGCCACCCAACCCAGAGACAAGACGGTGGAAGGGACAGGAGGAGGGAGCAAAGGGCAGGACGGGAGCCCGGTGTTGACACCTGCCCTGCACATGCGCAGGCTCTGGGAAGGGTGTGTGCACGGGGAAGGTAACACAAGCCCCAGGGCCAAGAGAGAAAAGAAANTTCTTATCTCTCCTTGCTATTTTTTGGAACTCTACATTCAAATGGGTATATCTTTCCTTTTCTCCTTTGCCTTTAGCTTCTGTTCTTTTCTCAGATATTTGTAAGGTTTTGTCAGACAACCATTTTGCCTTTTGCATTTCTTTTCCATGGGGATGGTCTTGATCACTGCCTCCTGTATAATGTCACAAACCTCTGTCCATAGTTTTTCAGGCACTCTGTCTATCAGATCTAGTCCCTTAAATCCATTTCTCTCTTCCACTATATAATCATAAGGGATTTGATTTAGGTCATCCCTGAATGGTCTAGTGGTTTTCCCTACTTTCTTCAATTTAAGTCTGAATTTGGCAATAAGGAGTTCATGATCTGAGTCACAGTCAGCTTCTGGTCTTGTTTTTGCTGACTGTATAGAGCTTCTCTATCTTTCGCTGCAAAGAATATGATCAATCTGCTTTTGGTGTTGACCATCTGGTGATATCCATGTGTAGAGTCTTCTCTTGTGTTGTTGGAAGAGGGTGTTTGCTATGACCAGTGCATTCTCTTGGCAAAACTCTGTTAGACTTTGATCTGCTTTGTTGTCAATGTTAGATATTCTGGGTGCTGATCTTCCCAGTGAGGACCTCCAGAGTGGGGATCCTGGTTTGGGGCTCAAAACCCTTGTCCTTGGGGAGAGCCTCTGCCTGGTGATCATCTTCCCATTTATACTCATCTCTGCCATGGTCTTGACTACCCATGTCTCTGTGCCTTTTCCCCATTTTGCTGCAATTCCTTCTTTTATCTTTCGTTGTGAAAAATCTTTTCTGCCAGACTTCTTTTTTTAACTGTACTTTCTGTTTGTTTTGCCAAACTTTTCTGCTCATCTTCTGGTTGTTCTCATTAATAGTTGGTCTGTAGATAGTTGTAATTTTGGTGTGCTTATGGAGGGAGTGAGCTCATGGTTTCCCTGCTCTGTTATTAACCTTAGTATACCTTTTTAGAGCTTAAGTATATACATTAGCTTTATATATTTACTATTGAGTGGGGTTCTGATGTCAATATCATGTTCTTTTTTCATTAACCATTGGATGTTCATCCTTATCTAGGTGTCCAAGAAGCATCTCTGTTTTGAATTTCTCCTCTCTTTTGTTACCCAAATCACCTTGTGTCATCTACTAGTCTCACGTGAATCTAAACCGAGAATGTAACTTTGTGTTAAAATTATCTGGATTCTGTCACATGTATACTGTGTGATTTTTGGCACTTCACTTAACCTCTCTGATCATTAGTTTCTTCTTCTGTGAGACTGTCAAAATAATAATTCAATTTCATATGATTGGTGTGAAAATTAATTAAATAATGCATGTAAAATATTTTGCATTTTGCCCAACACATTTGAGAAGCACTTAAAGAACAGTGTTGAGGTTTGGTTTTTCTTTTCTTTCAGAGTTCTTATTATTAATTGCAAATTGCCTCTGGCCAATGTATATGCAAATGGTAACTGTTCACTTTAAGTGCTGTCTTTATAGAGGTTTTTCTTTCACTGTGCTATGCAAAATGCCTGCCTTGTTGGAAAACTGTAACGTGAAAAATTGCCTCTTGCTGTTATCAGACCCTGCTCTACCTCTTTCTCACCTCAATGTTTCTTAGCTGGGTGTTAAGGACAGTGCTGGGTCCCCCATTTTGATGGCTGGGGTTTTTTCTTGCTGAGGGATTTTTCTTTTGGGGGTCTTTAGATAAAAATGTGTGTCCATACATAGGTTCTGAGACTTCCTGAATCACAGCCTTAAATATCCCTGCTGTGTTCCATAAGCAGTTGAGGGAAGAACAATCTGAAGTCTTTGAAAATTAAAATGTATATTCCCAGCTATAGGAGCACTTTTGAAGATGGTGGGTGGGGTGGATGGAGGTGATGAAATTTAAGTCAAAATAGTAAAAATTAAAATAGAAGTTAGAAGTTTGGTTAGAGTCCAAGAGAGGAGAAGAAAGAGAAGTTCCAGCAACAATAAAGACTCTATCTCCACTATGTACGGGGCAGAGAAAAGAGGGCAGAGATTTATTAGGAGAAAGAGGGAAAATGAAGATGGTGCTCAGAATAATTTCAAGGGAAAGCACAGAGTGTATGGCTCACACCATTAGGTGGCTCTGAGAAGAACAGAGCAGTGAGCTGCAGCTGTCAGGCAGCTTAACTGAGTTGCAGATAGGGTGGGTGCCTGTGAGGGGGATGTAAAAACTATGCATGTATGTATAAGTTCTCTTTGTCTTCCCTCCCCCAACCCTGACCTCCTACTGTTCCGGAGAGCATTCCTTGTGTTGGGGAGGTTGGAAATTATACTAGCAGGCAGACAAAAGAGGACAGAGGTGTGTCGAAGTGAAGGTGGAGGGGTAGGATAGTGGGAGGGTGGAGCTAGATGGGGGAAAACAAGATAAAAGAAAAACAAGAAAAATTTAAATTAGCTCCTGACATCTGAAGTAGTGTTTTGCAAGAAGATACTTTCAAGCTGGTTTTAGAAAAGGTAGAGGAACTGAGATCAAATTGCCAACATCTGCTAGATCATGGAAAAAGCAAGAGAGTTCCAGAAAAACATCTATTTCTGCTTTATTGACTATGCCACAGCCTTTGACTGTATGGATCACAATAAACTGTGGAAAATTCTGAAAGAGAGGGGAATACCAGACCACCTGACCTGCCTCTTGAGAAACCTGTATGCAGGTCAGGAAGCAACAGTTAGAACTGGACATGGAACAACAGACTGGTTCCAAATAGGAAAAGGAGTACGTCAAGGCTGTATACTGTCACCCTGCTTATGTAACTTATATGCAGAGTACATCATGAGAAACGCTGGGCTGGAAGANGAGTTTTGCTGTTAGTGGAAACTGTTATTAATCTCAGAGGTTGGAGGGCTTAACTTGTTTAATGGAATTCAAGAAAGGTTTTTTCCTACAGAGTAGATTTTACTTAATTCATATCTATAAGGAATAGGAAAAGGCAGCTTGGGCCTCTTTGTTGTCAGTAAGAAGCAGCATCCAACAAAAAGGAAAAATGAGAAAGATTAAGAGGCTAAAAGAGTTAACCTCAGAAAGAAAACCCTGCTTACAATGTGAGTTCAGTGAGGGCTGAGGTTTTTCATCTGTTCTGTTCACTGTTGTGTCCCAGGGCTTGGACCCACGTCTCTGTGCTCCTGCATTGGTGGGCAAGTTCTTTACCACTAGCGCCACCTGGGGAGCCTTCCAGGTAAGATCTCCCCTAACAATAAGCCCTACAAGATATTGACACCAGCAATCTTATCTGTTAAATTAGTGTATAGATGAAATGCTGTAACAAAGACATCTTTAACTACAGAGGCTTAAATGAGGCAAAAGTTTATTTATTTTTCTTCTATATAACCGTCCCTAAGTTGGCAGTCTTCAGCCAATTCTATAGTGCAGCCCTCCTTAACAGGACCATTCCGTGTTTGCGTTCAAGGCAGCCAGACCTGCTGTCTCCATTGTCCAGCAAGTGAGTGCAAAGAGCAAGTGCTTCCTAAAGAATCTGACCCAGATATTGCGTGCAATGCCACATCATGCTGGTCACATTTCGCTGACCAGGATTTAGTTCCATGGCTTCTTAAGTAGAAGGAAGACCAGGAAATGTGGTTTTTGATTAAGTGGTGATGCTCCCAGCGCAGGCTGTGGGGATGGCACTGTTACTGAAATTGAGAAGGAGGAATTCTAAGGGAAAATATCAAACTCTGAAGTTCACGGTAATTCATACTTTAGATATTTACTTATTTTATTTTATTCAAAGACATCATGTATCTGGTTGTACACCTGCCTCACTAGTGTCTCCTAAGTCCCCTTTACTGGATTTTCCTTTATATGTAAATGTTGGAATCTTGACCCTCCCTTCTGCTTGTCTACATGTACTCTATCTGTGGTGAATAAGGAGAGATAAATTCCAGCATGTTCAAACACTGTTTTATTTATTAATCTCATTCTCATCATCCCTATATGTATTATCCTTTATTGTTTAGTCACTCGGTCATGTCTGGCTCTTTGCAACCCCATGGACTGTAGCTCACTAGGCTCCTTTATCCATGGGATTTTTCAGGCAAGAGTACTGGAGTTGGGTTGTCATTTCCTTCTCCAATAGTCTCTATATACAGAATTTATTTTATTTCTGTGCTGCTGGACTCTACCTGTTAATACCCAATTGCGAAGTCAACATTTCCAAGTGGATCTCTAATATATATTTCAAACCTAACTTGGTGAAAGTGTAACTATAGATTCCTAACCCTCTAAAAATTTGCTTCTGACTCCCCATGCTTTTTTCAACAGCAATCAAATGTATTACTACACACCCAGTTGTTTAGATTAACAATTAAGAATCACTGTAGATTTCAATTCCATATCTCAAACATTAATTTAAAAAAAAGCTCTGTCTCTAAATTATGTCCTGAATCTGATTATTCGATTTCTCTATCGCTTCAATACTAATCTAAGCCACCATCACCCCTCACGTTTGCCTCGGCTCTGATTTCTGATCCCTCCTACTACTTGTGTACCCTCAATCTAGTGGCTGGAGTAGTTTATTTCAGAGAGCATTCCCCAGACTGCATTAANTCGATTTCTCTATCGCTTCAATACTAATCTAAGCCACCATCACCCCTCATGTTTGCCTCGGCTCTGATTTCTGATCCCTCCTACTACTTGTGTACCCTCAATCTAGTGGCTGGAGTAGTTTATTTCAGAGAGCATTCCCCAGACTGCATTAAGCTCTGATGCCTCCACGACTCTTTACTCCCTTTTATCTTCTCCATAACATTTATCAGCATCCGCGTCCCTTGTCTCTTTACATACGGACAAGAGCAGGAGGTCAATGTTTTGTCTTCCTCCTCTTGAAGGTATGTTTTATAATGAATGCCTTCCTCCACACTCTATCCCTGCTGTGTAAATGTGTGTCACTACGTTAATTTGCAATTTCGAATATTTGGTAGTCCATATAATCAGGAATAAATGTCTGAGTTAATCGATGCTGACCTCTAAACCTTTATTATCTCCTAACACAGTCTCTTGGGAGAAGGCAATGGCGCCCCACTCCAGTACTCTTGCCTGGAAAATCCCATGGACGGGGGAGCCTGGTGGGCTGCAGTCCATGGCGTCGCCAAGAGTCGGGCACGACTGAGTGACTTCACTTTCACTTCTCTCCTTTCATCATTGGAGAAGGAAATGGCACCGCACTCCAGTGTTCTTGCCTGGAGAATCCCAGGGACCGCGGAGCCTGGTGAGCTGCCCTCTGTGGGGTCGCACAGAGTAGGACACGACTGAAGCGACTTAGCAGCAGCAGCACAGTCTCTTATGTATCACTCCCTCTCTCCTTCTTCTTGATCTTACCTTCCAAACAAACAAGTTTATGACTCTCTTTGTCAAAAATCAGATATTGCTTCACAGATTAGAAGAAATGAGACAACATACCACATTCCACCTTCAACTTAAGTTTTCTTTTAATCATTTATTTATTTAGGAAACTGATTGATTTCCACTTGGCGCCAGTACTCTGCTAGGTGCTAGAGATACAGAGCTGAGTGAAGAAGTAATCTTTGCCCTTAAGGAACTCAGCATGCAGTGAAAGTATGCTTCATCAGTTCCATGCTCCAAGTGTGCATAAGGGGCTCAGAGAGGCATTGGAAGGAGCAGGTTGTGAATGTATTTAATAAAGATTCATCAATTCTCACAGGTCATGAGTCACCCTAAGTACAGGGGAGGCCAAAGCCACCAGATAAACATGCCTCTCTAAACCTTTCCTTCAATTGGACTGAATTATAAGTAGAACTTGGTAAACTAATAAATGATTTCTGACAAGCTGTCAAAGATTGTTTCATGTTAGAATTTTTAAAAAGAGAGAGAAAACAAACTATGTGAACTGAAACTTTACACATTTCCAAAGGTTGCTGATTAAAGCTCCTCCGAAGATATTCCTTTTTATGTTCTGTGAGAGGAGTTTATTGCTGTGACTTGGGGTTTTCCCCTCAATATTTCTATCTCTTCCTTCTATCATAAATATATTTACTGACCTCTTATTGCCTGAAATCAAATCCAACAGAATTATTTGAAAGACATATGTCCTTTAAAATTATTGCAAAGAAAGGGCATAAGAATGCTCTCAATTCTCCTGATTCCAATTTTCTCTTCAAGTCCAGAGTTTCACCATAAGTCAATGAGAGCTCTGTGCTAGAGGGGAATAGGGTAACTCTAAGAATTGGGCCCCCAGAACCATCCAGTCAGATAATTATCCTTCTATCCTCCTGGAATTGCGATGTCCCTTTGTCCTGTCACTGCTATCTTATTACTTTTGTTTTATTTGTCCTTACAGATTTTCAGAGGGTCAGAAGCCCACCACAACCTTCAACATGCCAGTTAGCAAGAAGATCTAAATATGTATGGAAATTTGTATCTTAGGCTGGGGAACAAAACTCCTGTTGCCATAAAGTTGTTTGGGTTCTAGTTAAACTCCGAGTTGTCACTTTTTTATGTCACATTTTATTAGTTTATTCTTGTTCTTTCAAGTGAATGTAATGCATTTGAAAGGTGCCAGATTATCAACACAGATTTAAAATCTTTATTTAGGTCATAGAACAGATACAGCATCAATAGCAATAGGAGAATATGTTGCCTGATTAATGTTTATTGATGAGGGATCCCTGCTGTAAACAGAGCAGGGTTTTTCATAAATATTCCAATTGCTGTATCAACAATCCACTCTAAATTAGATAGCATATCTGTGAATAAGCTAAATCTTAAAGAGAAAAAACATCAATGAGAGAAAGAGACAGAAAATTTCTATATATGTGTATACATAAAACATAAATGAAAAACATATAGGCCTTATATATTCAGTAGATAGATAGATATTATTTCAGTATACTTCAGATTAGTTTCTTTCCACTCCATGGACAAGACATGGATCTTAGAAGACTAACTCCTTTTATTTCCATTACCAATCCCAACTTTTGTATTATCACTGTCATTAGGATGTGAGATGGTTGGATGGCATCACTGACTCTATGGACATGAGTCTGAACAAGCTCCAGGAGCTGGTGATGGACAGGGAAGCCTGGTGGGCTGCAGTTCATGGGTCGCAAAGAGTCGGACATGACTGAGTGACTAAACTGAACTGAACTAAACTAAATTATATAAATATGTGAGTGTATATATATATGTATGTTTGTGTATATATATGTATAGTAACTATGTGTTTATGTTTAAGCCCTGCATTATACTTACTATTACTTTATACTATGAATATTCATTTAACTATTTTATATCATCAATATTCACATATTAAGTTTTTTCTAGTGTTCTTCATTTCCATTTTTTCCATCTAGTCTAATTTTCCTTCTGCCTAAAGAATGCCATTTACCCTTTTGGGGAAAATATGCCAATGAAGATTTCTCACTGTATTTGTTTGGAAATGTCTTTTTACTTTCATTTGAATGTAACATTTTAGGAGGTTTGCTTTTATTATTTAGCCACTTAAAAGTGTTAATTTATTATCCTCTATTCTTCATTGGATCTGCAAGGAGATCCAACCAGTCCATTTTGAAGGAGATCAGCCCTGGGATTTCTTTGGAGGGAATGATGCTNGGAGGCAGGAACTTCCAGACGCCTGTTTTTCAGACAGGGACAGTGAGTCTTGGAGAGAGGAACTGCGTCTGGGTCTGTCTGTGTGAGCTGCCCAAGTCAGTCAATTTACAAACACTTCAAAGCAAAGGCATTTTTCAAAAGCCAAACTAGTAGCTACGTGACTCAGCACTTCTCGTCCTAGGTATGTGTAACTCAGGTGAAAACAGGCGTTCAGACCAAAACTTATTACCAGAATGTTCAAATGTTCTTTCGCAACAGTTCCAGAACAATCAGAAGGTGTAACAACACAGGCATCCATCAACTGATGAACGGGCCAGGAAGGACAAGACAGAAGCCTGGGACGCACGCACTCGCGTGCGCACACACCCACACTCTACACAAGAAGCTCGACTCAGTATTCTGTGACAAGCTGTACGAGCAAAGGACCTAAACGAGAGTAAACGGACTTCCCGAGTGGGAAAGAATCCACCTGCCAATGCAGGAGACGCGGGTTTGAGCCCTGATCCAGAAGAGCCCACAGGCCTGGGAGCAGCTATGCCCGTGGGCCACAGCCGCTGCGGGCCGTGCCCTGTGACGAGAACCTGCCGCAAGAAGGATGCGCGCCAGAGGAGCCCAGCTCGCCCCAACCAGAGAGAAGCTCATGCTCGGCAACGCAGCCTCAGCACTGCCGAAGCAAGGGGTGGACTAGACCATGAAGCAGAACAAACATGTGCGTGCTCAACCGAGGTGACTCTGCAGTATGCCCGGAGCTGACACAGCCTTGTAAATCAACAGCGTGAAAGCGTCAGTCACTCAGTCGCGGCTGACTCTTTCCGACCCGACTGTAGCCGGCCAGGCTCCTCCGTCCATGCGATTCTCCAGGCAAGAATTCTGGACTGGGTTGCCATTTCCTTCTCCAGGGGATCTTCCCGACCCAGGGATCAAACCCACATCGCAGGCACATTCTTTACCATCTGCCATCTTCACTTACTGATAAATACATGGACATAGCAAAGTGGTCTATCCACAGAAGGGAAGATTATTGGCTTAGGAAGACCACAGCATGGATGAACATCTCAAACTTTATGGCAGGAAGTGAAGTGAAAGTCGCTCTGTCGTGTCCGACTCTCTGTGACCCCACGCACTACACAGTCCGTGAAGTCTCCAGGCCAGGATACTGGAGTGGGTAGCCTTTCCCTTCCCCAGAGGATCTTCCCAACCCAGGGACTGAGCCCAAGTCTACCGCATTGCAGGCGGATTCTTCCCCAGCTGAGCCCCAGTGAGGACAGCCCCAAAGGCCAGGCAGCGGCCTGACCCCATGGACACGAAACGTCCACAAGCCCGACCGCAGAGGCAGCGAGCAGGTGCCCGGGGAGCGTGGGGCTTCCTTTCGGGGTGGGAAGCGGACAGGGGAGGCGGCTGGCTGCCCAATACTGACGAGACCAAGTACCCCTGAGGTCGTCGCAGGAAAACATTTCCTTTTCCGTTACATAATCTCAGCTCCATCGTACAAAACAGAAAGACTGTTTTTGTCTCTTAAACCAGGAACTTGGGAACATAATCCAGCTGTTTCCTGATGAGCTAGAGCGTCGTTCCGGACAGACGTCAGGACGGCCTGGCACCGGGACCCCGGGCCACCGCGGGCAGAGCTGGGGCCGCGCGTTCTGATGCGGCTGGGTGGTTCCTCTGTTTTGCCTTCTTCCACTGGCAGGCTGGCAGCTGTCCCTTCCTGCAACCACACCACGCGGGTCAACATCCTGAGAGACGGCCCCCGTCCAGTCGGCCCCCACAGCCCGGCAGGGTTCTGTGGAAGGAGGTGGGGCAGAGAGGGCACCCCAGGAGCCAAGCCTGCCAGCCCTCAGGCAGCCACCCAGACTGTGACACCCGCAGGCCAGCCTGGCAACTCCCTGACGGGCACAGAAGGCCCCAGGCTGGCTGAGGACCACCCCCAGGCCAGAAAACGCAGTCGGGAGGGGCCTGAGTTTGCCCCACCCTCCAGGCAGCCCCAGGTGCCCTGAGCCAGGCTGAGCTCTTGGGGGCGAGGCACAGCCTGTCCCACCCAGCTGGATGGAGACCAAGTTACCAGGTCAACTTGGCTGGCCTTCCAGCACCAAAGCCCAGGTGCCCTGAACAGCACCCAGGACATCATCAGGGGACTTTCCTCTGGTTCTGAGGACCTTCCCACCTGTGCCTTTGGCTCCCAGATCCCCTGGGGGGTCGGGGGTGGGGGGTGGAAGGTCACTGATGCTTTGGGCCCAGACAAAGGCTGCAGGACCAGCTGGGAGCAGCCGCAGCCCTCGGCCAGCTGTGACCCGGACTCTGCACAGCCCGACTCTGGGACACAGTGCAGTCTGGCTCCAGACAATCAAACTAACATTTATTGAGCAGCCCGTCCCTCGGGCCGGCACAGTGCTGGACACGGGATGGCAGGGGCACCCAGCTCCAGCCCTGAGAGCCNACAGCCCGACTCTGGGACACAGTGCAGTCTGGCTCCAGACAATCAAACCAACATTTATTGAGCAGCCCGTCCCTCGGGCCGGCACAGTGCTGGACACGGGATGGCAGGGGCACCCAGCTCCAGCCCTGAGAGCCACAGAACTCCAGGAATCGTGTGGCGAGGCCGCCGACGAGGGGCACCCTGACCCCCCAGGCAGGCAGCAGAGAAGGAGGACTCCCCCAGAAAGTAGCCACGGGGTGAGGGGGCAGATGCCAGGTCCCCTGGGAAGGGCAGAGGAGGAGGAGGAGGCCACAAGCCAAGGAGTGCGCGAGGCCACCCAGAGCTGGACGTGGAGGAAGGGCTCTCTCGGCGCCTCCAGAGGGCCTGGCCCTGCCTGCCTCTGTTCCAGAACTGGAGATGATCCACACCTGCCGTCTGAGCCACAGCCTGCGGTCATTTTCTTTGGGCGCCCACAGGAGGCTGAGCAGACACGGCCTGTGGCCTGGAAGCGGTGCCGCAGAGCCAGCGGGGAGAGGGCTGCCGAGGAGACGGAGGGCTTCCCGGGGGTGAGGGCCACGTGGGACAGAGGAACCAGCAGGGATGCCCCCATGGAAGAAGGGTCGGAGCCTCGGGGGACCCACGCTCGGGGAGGGTGGCGCGCTGGAACACGGCAGGGGCCACAGTCCTGCTGGGGGACCCAAGGGCTGCAGAGGTCGTGAGGCTGGGCCCGGGGGCAGGCGATGCTGGCGGCACGTCTGAGTGAGGAGCTGGGCTGCGATGGCAGAGGCTTATGACGGTCACTCCGGGAGTGCAGGTACAGGGCCCAGCTTCAGAGAGAAGCGACGTGGACGGACGGCAGGAACTGGCCGACGGCTCGGACACAGAAGAGCCAGAGGACAGCGCGTCCCCACTGCCGGCGTCTCGGGCCCGGCCACAGGGAAGCGGCCACAGGGCGTGGTCTGGGGACAAGGGGCACCACCGATCGGCAGGGACCCCCTTGGTGGCCTGGGCACCCGGCCAGGAGCCGCGGCCCCGCCGTGAGGCCCCGCTGGACCCTCGCCTGCAGCAGCCGCCCCGCACTTGCCTCCTCTTCCTCCACAGCCCCGGAGTGGGGCCTTGCCCAGGGCCAAAGGCCCTGGCGCCCGGCCACAGGCCGCCCAAAGCGAGTGCCCTTATCTCAGCCGCCGGCCTGGAAGGCCAGTTTCTCTCTCTTGCCCATGTGGTTCAGAGGAAGCCTCGCAGTCACTCCTGCACTGGGCACCACCCCTCTCTGGGGTCCTCAGGACGCTCCTATCCAGAGGGCTGCCTCCAAGCGGGCTTCGGCCCTGCTGACCTGGTTATCTGTCCACAGGGCTCTCGGGAGACCCTGCGGGCGGCAGGTGGCAGCCCACGGGGTGGACGCTGGTCTTCCCAGGCTCAGCTTCACCTCCGGCTTTGGGAGGATCGGGTGTCCCTGACTCTGAGCCACCGTGTGAGTGGCAGGGTGGACATAGGCTGCGAGGGGGCCCACCTGTCCACTTGCTGTGGCGCTGGGTCCGCCCGGGGATGACCTGTTTGCTCCTTTAGGCCGGAGGGCCTCCCTGCCAGAGCAGCCCCTGATGAGCCGAGGACGGGGGGGCCGGAGCCCAGCCCTCGCTGGTCCTCTGGGCACCCGGGCGTGGGGACAGTCTCGGAGACCGGGCATCAGGGGGCCGGCCGGCCTGGCTGCCACCACAGGGAGGGCGTGCCCCCGGCTGCCTGCAGCGGGGCCAAGGTCAGCTGCCCTGAGCCGCGTGTGGAGGAGTGAGGGAAGGCAGCTTGGGCTGTTTCTTCCCTGAGTCTCGGGCACCCTCCTTCCATGCACACACAGGGTGGTACACGACAGTGAAGGGCCTGGACCAAAGGCGGCTGGGAGCCCAGAGCAACGCATGCATGTGTTACTTGGGGGCTTCTCCTCTGTGCACCTCCAGGGTCCACTCACTCGGTGGACACCCCCAGCCTGCTTCTCTGATCAAGCCGGCAGCCAGCTGGCCACGACCCCCGCCGGGTCCCAGGTCAGACTCCAGGGCCCCAGCTCCCAGGTCTCCTGCCAGGGACTCAGGGGCGTGGTCTGATCACCTCCGCGTCTATGCTGGGGGCTGATGGGGGCTGTCATTCGGGAGGCGTCCCTGGGGGTCTGTGACGGGGCCAGGGCGGCCCAGGGCCTCGTTCTGAGCCTCTGCGGTCTCCTGCTGCAGCCAATTGGAGGGTGAGGGGAGAGCCCTGGTCTCACGGAGTCCAGGCTGTGCGACTGCCAGCCGCCCTGTCGTCCTGCACCCCAGCTGCCCACCCCCGACAGCAGCGGGGATCCGGGTCGCGTCTGCCTTCCCAGGCTCTGCCATCAGGAAGCTTGGGGGCCCATC
Source organism: Neotragus pygmaeus (assembly GCA_006410875.1). Classification (NCBI taxonomy): domain Eukaryota; kingdom Metazoa; phylum Chordata; class Mammalia; order Artiodactyla; family Bovidae; genus Neotragus; species Neotragus pygmaeus. Next base: position 30,722 of record SJYV01022448.1, read on the forward strand.
GGTGCAGCTGGTGCACCCCAAGGGCCTCAGACCATCCTCGGGCCTTCACGGTTCACGTCAGGGTCTTGGTTCACGCCGCGCCAGTTCTGACGGCTGCCTCAGAGCCCTCTGGAATCAGGCAAGCAAAACCGACAGACACAGCCTCCACCCAGGCTGGCCGGCTCCTGGCCCACATCCTGCTCTCCTTCTCTGGGACCGCTGCAGTGGGGGCCCCTCCCCGGGCGGGGCAGGGTGCGGCGTCTCCCAGAAACCCTGCAAACCTCCTCCTCAGGCTCCGTGACTCACTTCCTTCAAGCGTCCTGTGCGCTGTTTTCCAGCACAACCTCTTCTCACGTATGAATCAAGACCCTGGGTCGGGCTTTCTGCTGCCGTGACTGGCGTGGATTTTCCCTTTAGAAAATGTTCTTCCCACAGAACCCAAAGCCGCTCTTCCACCGAGCATGAGTGTGCACGAGCAGGCCACCAACACCACCGTTCTGTCTCACGGCGTGTCGCCTGTGTCCATGTTCTTGGCAGAGACGAGGCGGTGCCCAAGCTGTGTGACAGATCCCTTGGTCTATGGTGACGGCAAGGAGCAGCCAGGCTACAGAATTGAGGAGAGGAAGCGGGTGGCGGCCTCTCCTGCTTACTGGGGCCAGGGTCAGCAAGCTACAGCTCGGTCTGGCCCAAGGCTTGCTTATTCGTAAATAAAGTTTTACTGGAACGCAGCACCCTCTGTAAGACGGACAGCTGCTTTCAATCTGGTGTGGTGAGGCTGAGAAGCTGCAACAGAGGCCACCTGGCTTGCAGAACTCAAAAGGTTGTTTAACGGTTGGCTCTTTGCAGAAACAAGATGTCTGACCCTCCCCACACCCCGCTCAGGATAAAAAGCATTGATGCAGAGGCCCCAACGTGATGGCTCCACATACAGGATGGGCAGTTCCATCTTTTGAGTTAGCTTTACCATGAAAATGCCAGCACCTGCATGTTCACCTGAAAGGGGCCACAAAGAGTGAGTCTGGAGACCCAGGTCTGGGCGGAGACCAGGCGCAGGGCCGGTGGGGGGTGCCCTGGAGGCGGCCCTGTATGTGCTTGCACGACAGGACACTCTGGAGTGGCCTGCTGTGTACACATCTTCCCCTTGAGCTTGGAAAAGTCCCCTCGAAGCCAAAAGCCACGCGGACCTGGAGCTGCCTGAACACGCTGAGTGCCTGAAGGGGTGGAAAGCAGGGCCTGGCAGAAAGCACCTGAGATGCGGCTGTGGACAGCGTGCGTGCCGACTGGCACTGAAGGCGCCTCACTGAAGGCACAGCCATGGGCGCGGTCTTCAGGTGGAGGCGGGAGGGAGCCCCCGGGGGCACGTTGCCCTGGGGTCCAGCCTCGCAGAGAGGACGGGCCGAGGGCAAGCATCTGAGCTGCCCAGGAGCCAGAAGGAAGGACATCTGGACTGCGAGCTTGCTGAGACACGGACGAGCTGCCAGGGCAGCGGGACACGTTCCCGTCCAGGGAGGCTCTGCCAAGGAGAAGCCACTTTCAGCTGCACCTTCGGTGCTGGGCTTTCGGCTGCCTCGTCGGCTCCCCCACCCAGAAGCAAACCTCTCCCCCTGCTCACTCAGTGCCTCGCTCGCTCCCGAGATGCCCCTAGATCGATGGCTGGTCAAATCCCAGGAGCACGGAGCCCCTGAGAACATCCAGGTCCTGAGTTGCTGCAGCTTTGGTCTCTGGGACAGTTTTTATTTTAAAGTGCTGCAGCTGGCCTTCACTGCCGCACACGGGCTCTCTCGGTTGCAGCGAGCGGGGACTACCCTCTAGTCGCTGGGCACGGGCTTCTAACTGCCGGCTTCCCCTGATACAGAGCAGGGGCTCGGCACACGCAGGCCTCAGCAGCTGCGGCCAGTGCGCTCAGCAGGTGTGGTTCCAGGGCTTAGCCGCTCCAGGCCTGCGGGATCGTCCTGGGTCAGGGATCAAACCTGTCTCCTGCATCGGCAGGTGGATCCTTTACCCCTGCACCACCAAGGAGGCCCTGGGACAGTTCTTGAACTAAAGGCTCTCTGAGGAGGTAGGACCATCTCACAGGGTCCAAGCACTGTGCTGAGACCCTTGCTAGGTCAGGTCAGCCCCTGGGTGGCCATGTCAGCCCCGGGAGTGGGGTGGGGTGGGGGGGCGGNTCAATAAAGCAGAAATAGATGTTTTTCTGGAACTCTCTTGCTTTTTCCATGATCCAGCGGATGTTTCCACCCCTGGTTAGGAAACTAAAATCCTGCATGCCAAGCGGTGCAGCACCCCCTAGAATAAACACATTTAAAGTGACAAATTTCCCTGTAAGTATTGCTTTAGATTCATCCCCAAATCTTAATTCATGTTGATTTTTCATTATTCAGTTAAATATATTTTCTAATTTCATTTACTTTCTTCATTGATCCATAGGTTGTTTGGAAGCATATTGTTTTAAGTTCCATATTTGGAGGGGTTTTCATGATTTTTTTGTTATTGATTATTTAATTCTGTTGTGTTTAGAAAACAACACTTTGTGTACTTTCTGTCCTTTTATTTTTAATTTTTTTTTGCCAAGAAGTTCCTTATTTTATTTTATTTTTTACTTTATTTTACTTTACAATACTCTATTGGCTTTGCCATACATCGACATGAATCCACCACAGGTGTACACGAGCTCCCAATCCTGAATCCTTTTGAGATATTCTGCTGGTTTGAGGTGAGATGTTGTAGGGGTCTTGTTAGTGTTGTTTGACTCTTCTATATATTTTCTAACTTTCTGTCTGCTTGTTCTGTTGATTACTGAGAGAAGAATGTTGACTATGGTCACTCTAGCTGGATAATTAGTGTTTTCAAAATATATCTTTTCCAGCCAGTGTCTTTGTATTTAAAGTGTGTTTCATCTGGAAAGCTTATAGTTGAGTCTTGCTTTTAAAAACAAGCTAGTCTAATAATCTTTGTCTTTTAATTGGAGCACTAAGAATCTTTAAATTAAACATAATTTTGATAGTCATGGGTTTATAGTCATCATATTGTTCTTTGTTTCATTTATTCTTTGTTCATTTTTCCATTTACTCTGTATTCTTTTTAATTGGTTATTTTTTAGTATTTGTTTCATTTCCACTATTGGCTTAACAGTGTGATTTACTTATTTGATTTGTTGGTTCTTTCTCAAGTTTAAAATGCATCCTTTTCCTCAAGTAATAATATTCCACTTCACACACAATGAAAGTGTGTGCGTATAACATTCCATTTTTCTCCACCTTTGTGCAGTTGTTATTTATTTTACTTCAACATTATTCTAATCCCTCACTATGTTGTTGTTATCTTTGTTCTAAGTAGTCAATTATATTTTTAAGATACTTAAACAATGAGAAAAGTCTTTTGTATTTACTCACATATTATCTTTTTCAACACATATTATTTTCCTCCTGTCTAATGAGTGTTCTTTAGAATTCTTTGTCATGCACATTATCTGGCAATACATTCTCTCAATCTTAAATTTACTAAAAATATCCTATTTCAACTTAGTTTTGAAGGAATTTTCTTTCTAGTTACAGAATTCCTACCTAGAATTCTTAGTTAGCAAGTCTGTTTTTGGTAGTTTTATTTCAGTACTTCATATTCTTTATTTGCCTTGTTTCAGATGAGGATTCTGCAGTCTTATTTATTTATCCCCTCTATGTAATATGTCTTGTTTCCCTTTGACTAAAGATTTTATCTTAATCACTAATTTTCAACTTGCCTTGCTAAATTTATACTTATTGGCAAGGCAACCACTCCAGTATTCTTGCCTGGAGAATCCCATGGACAGAGGAGCCTGGTGGGCTACAGTCCATGGGGCTGCAAAGACTCAAACATGACTGAAGCGACAGAGCACAGATGCAGGGTATGCCTTGGTGTGGTTTTCTTTGGGTTTTTGCTACTGAGCTTTTGGTTTATGGTTTTTATTAAACTAGAGAAAATTTACAGAACATTGCCAAAGTATTGCTTATCATTGCTTNCTCAAACATGACTGAAGCGACAGAGCACAGATGCAGGGTATGCCTTGGTGTGGTTTTCTTTGGGTTTTTGCTACTGAGCTTTTGGTTTATGGTTTTTATTAAACTAGAGAAAATTTACAGAACATTGCCAAAGTATTGCTTATCATTGCTTTGAATATAGAATAAGTAAAACAATAAAGTTTTCTTTGACTTCTCTCTCTTGGTGTACTGAAGTATCTATCTCATTGCTTATTTTTGAAAAGAATCAGAGTAAAGCTTTTAGCAGAGAAGAGCATCAGTCTCAAGTTGGATAGGGCTCTAAGACAATCATTTTTAGTATAGATGCCATAATTTTCAATGTAATAATTTTATTGACATCATGTTCCTCTGCTAGACTGTGAACTCCATGAGAGACTAATGGGAACAAAGAAGGAGCTCAGTATTTTTTTTGGTGAATGAATGAATAACATGTGGCAAGGGAGGTAATATTGATTTCTCAGAAACATGAAGACAGCTAAGGAGATAGTCAAGCCAGGGGAAGGTGGGAAGGAAGCCACACTAGACTTGTCAGAGATATCTCCACAACCTCAGTCCAAAGTTCAGTNCCCACCTGCGTTGGTGAGGGGGGCTGTGCCCGTGTGGGGGCATATAGGGAACCTCCGGACCTTCTTCTCAAACGGAAGCCGAAACTATTCTAAGAGAAAGTTTAAAAAACAAAAGCAAAAACAGACCCCACCAAAGAAGTCACTGCTGGGACGTCCCTCAGGTCGTGAGGTCCCTACGCCGCCCTCCGGGCCCGTCTGCCTTCTGGACCCCTGGATGAGCCCCCTGCACGCGCTCTGTGCAGAAAGCACGGCCGTGGCGAGTGGGGAAGGGCGGTGGGCGTTCACACCCGTGCCCGGGAATCTCCCGTGCGTGATGCTCCCAGTATTGCCTGCTACCTGCCCCACACCTTCCGAGCGTGCTGGGGACTCCGCCACCCCAACCCTCCAGTGGCTTCTCCCACGGAAGCCCCTGAGCCTGGCCCAGCTGACTGCTGGGGGCCAGCCCTCGGGGAGCTCCAGGGCCCCAACAACTCAGTGTCTGGCTCACGAAGCCAGGGAGCACCTCCTTGCCACCCTGGGCCACGCCCCACGCTCAGCCTCGTCTCTGCCTCATCACAGTCTCCTCTGTGGATCCCGCCGTCCCGGCGGGGCAGCCACAGCTGCATGTTAAATTCCTGCCTGCATTTCTGGGGGCGGGGGGAAGGCTGTGGGCTCCCCAGGCGTGGACATCTTTGCCAGCACGCAGATTCCTGGGGCCGGAGGATCCTAGAAGCGGTCCCACGTGCCAGACCCGCCTTCCAGGTCGCCTGGAGAGCCCCACGGCCAGCTGTCACCCACCCCGCACGGCAGGAATCCGGCAGGAACGTGCCCTGCGCCCTTCCCTGGATACCAGGGCCACCTGCCCCATCTGGCCGGGCACATGCCCCTCGTGGTATGGGACTCCTGCCTCTCCGCAGTGGGGCGGTGGGTGGGTGGAGGGGGAGAGGGTCTGGAACCATTGGACGGGGCGGCGGACGGCGTCAGGCGCTGACAGCTCCCCTCTGCGGGGTTCTCTCGTTTGTCAGCTGGGAGTGACTCGAGGAATCTGTAGAGCTGGGCTGGGACCCACAGTTAGGGCCGTAACAGCCAGCATGTGGCAGGTGCCTCGCAGAGAAGGGGCTTTGCATCTGACTTGACCCGCCCCGTCCCGGCAGGAGAAGGCCGGCCGTGCACCCTGGACGGGAGCCAGGTATGGAGGGGTATGTGTGTGGGGGGGTCCGTCCCGGGGGCTAAGCTGACTGAGCTTGCCCGTGGCCTTGGGAGCGGGCCTGGAATCCAGCACCCTGCGTCCCTCCCTGGACACCGTGGAGTGCGCGGGCTCGCCAGTCACGTCCCTGCCTACACCTGCTCCCACGTTTCTGCCCCGGTTTC